>QJPP01007188.1:600000-880000 GCA_003996215.1 Jaltomata sinuosa | reverse complement strand
AGTTTTATCCACGGGGTGAAAAATTTATGACCACTCATTTCAAAAGTCATTCTTGTAAATTACTCCCAGTTTTCAAACATGTTCTCCACGCTACAACTCATATAACCTCTTGGGCTAAAGAGTACGAATTCATGATTGGAAATGTAGTAGCTCTATAACAAGGCCCTCAAAAACATCAAATTGGGTCTAAACACATAAAATGTGGAGACACAGATTGATGCTAAGATGACGAAAACCAAACCAACAAAACATGTTAATTGTTGTAGACAACTTAATCAAAACATAACACAGTTTTTTTAGTGATAGCAACCCATGGACTTCCATTCATCCACAGCAAAAGCTTCATGTTGGTAAGGATCATTTTGCCTACAAGATGCGTGAGAAACAGAAGATAATGATTAGTAATTTGTCAACATATATCCATTCACAAGAGTAGCATATTAGAGAGACTACTAATCAAATAAAATGTAATGTTTAAAGTTGCGCCAATTTAATTGGGCTAATGTCTTGTATGAGAATTTTCCTAAAATTATCTGTTGACTTACCGACTGATATCCCTGCAATGCATATCAAGTTGCAGATAAATGACAACTGGGATATATAAATAGGTCTCACTATATATGTGCAGCCCTTAAATGTGTGCATCTCAATCGTCTTCTTTAGCTGGAGTGACAAATTGTTACCAGCTTAAGTTCCACATCAGCTAATTATAGATACAACTCTTCCCCTAAGCTTTTCAAGCCTCTGCATAAAAGAAGAATACAAGTTTGAAAAAATGCACCTAATATGTAATACCATGACCAGATGCCACGACACATACCAAGCCAGATATCTTTGCCCATCTTTCAGCAGAAGCACCAGCATCTTTTAGATGAGAACAATGTGAATGATCATAATTTAAATAATAGGTTGAATTTTCGGTTGCTTCGGCTACCCAGAGGTTATTCATGTTATCTCTTGCTCTCTTAATGAGATTGCAAAAACAAACCTGCCAAAAACTTCACTGTTTCAGCTGGGTGCAAATTAGAGAAACGTCATAGACTTCAATGACATAAAGTGGATGGGATACATGCAAAGACCATAAGAGAGACAGCTAATAAAATTTGCAGTACTAAGAACCCGGCCCCAGATGCCTTTAAGCAACAGACCCATTAGTTAGAGTTGAAGTTAATGGTATATCACCATATCTTGTATAAAAGAGGATTTTTCTGAAGGTTTTATAAATAATTGTCATTAGAAGAAAAAAAAAGGATAATAAATACACAATAAGTTGCTTCCAGAAAATCAGAAGTTCAACACTGGTGGCTAGGAGAAAAATCACATACTGCTAGTAGTTTACTCCGTACTCACCGTAGATCCTACAAGGTTAGAATTTATTGGTGCAAATGAATCAGTTCCTATGCATGGTGAGGTGAAACTGATGGCCACCAAGGTTTCTGATTCATCATTGGAATCCAACATAGCTGTGGATCCATCAGCTACAAATACCCATTGCTTTGTTTGATGAGCTTCTGTATACAGCTGACCCACAAAAACAACCACCGCAGCAATATCAAACTCCCTGAGTGAAACCAAGTAACAAAATAAGTAAAAAAGAAGTTTCTTGCTTCGGGAGCACAAGTATCGACTCTAAGATAGTACCACCAAGACCGACCTGGAGATAGGAACTTCACCCAATTTACTCAATGAAATTGATTGGCGAGGACAGAAAAAGGCCCTGCAGGAACATGTATCAGATGTATAAATTTGTGCAGTAAAAGCATGGAAACAGCAGATACTTACTCAAAATGCTCAACTGCCGAAGGAGACAAAGGCAACCATTTGGCTGTGGACCCTTTCGTTTGCAAGTAAAGGGTGCTAGAGTCTGAGCTTATCGGTGTAAGCCCTGTAACAGAAAAAGCTAGACCCTCTGCAAGCTCACATTGCTATACAACAAATCAGTTAGAGATGGAATTAGTACAGAATTTGAGAAACATATTGGCATAATGAAAGGATACAAAGTTAAAGAAAAATATTTCAGTGCAAAATCAGACAACCAAGAGGACATTTAAGCCCAGTTTCAGTACCTGTTTCTCAGTAGGATTCCATATTGTAATTAAGCCTTCCTTTGGACAGCATTTCAATGGTGTACTTTGGCTAGTCAATCCAACAACTCTAACTCGCATAAACGGAGTGACGTCTCTTTCAGCAAGTCCAGCAGCTTGCAAAGCTTTTTCAAGAGATTTCTGCAGGTCAGACTGCCTCGATGCCTGAAAATGACAAAAAGGGGATCATGACTAACCTACTACGGCTAAAGCGGGTGGAAATGAACATACCTCCAGCTTTGCTTGATAGGATGAAAATAAATTCAACTGCTCTGGAGTCATCTCTGCCATCAGAAGTTCTGGTTCTGCAGCTCTCTCGAGTATCCTCAAAATCCTTGCCCCTTCTTTACTTTCATAGTCGCTTCCTATGTAGGCATCTCTCTTTTCTTTTTGAGATTCTGAGACTACTCCCTCCACAACGCTAGTGCGTCTAGATTGACACAACTCAGAAATATAGGTCTTATCAGTACATATCACAGATATTCATTAATAAAACATATCAAATAGTATTGAAGCGGCACTCTGTAAAAGTTAAACTTGTATTGGAAAATACGTCAAATCCAAGATATAGGCATGCTCTAACAGAAAGGAACTCTGCTAGCCTTTAATTAGTTTTAGTGATGACACCTAACTGATTATTTACTGTGCAGGAAAACGAAAAAAAAGACATTTTCCTTTTAGGAAAATCAACGCCAACAATCAAAGAAGGCAGCATCACATATAAGGAAGGAAGGACTAACTTCCCAGCAATACGCTCAATGAAGGAGAAAGATCAAAGTGAGATATCTTAATAAGGAAATCCCGAACTCTACATGGAAAGAAATCAGAAGACGTGAAAGACAAGAACTCTACATGGGAAGAAATCAGAGACAAGGAAAGAGCCCTACATGGAAATCAGAAGATGCGGAAGACAAGATTACGCACAAGGAAAGAAGACTGACAGCAAAACTGAATCAAGGATAAATATGCCTTTGATAGAAGGCAGCAGATCCCAATCAAGGAAAATCAACATACTCCTTGACTGAAGGAAACTCCCTTGGGTTACCTTAAAGAGCCAGTCGTTGAACATCAAGAATTGATTCATTCAAATCAACTTCAGCGGCAATCAAGATTCTCCATCCAATCTCAGCAACAATCAAGATAAGAGAATTGATTCTCAAAATCAATCAGTTCCTCCAAGACCAACGGTCATAAAGCAGCCAAGAGTATAAAAGAAGATCAAGATCAAAGAACTTGCTCAACTTCACTTGAGCAAGAAAACTATTCACTCTTTTATCTTACAAAAAAGCATTGTATTCATTATAGTCTACTAGTGAAAAGAAAAGAAAAAGAGAGACTAAATAGCTATACAAGTAGAGGTTGTGACCACAGAAGAGTTCTGGAATCATCCAAACCTAAAGAACTCCTCTGAGTTCACCACGACACAATCTGTACAATCAAGTTCATTCAAAGGCTCTAAAGGAAACCCTTGTAACCCAAGGGGACTGGACTAGGCACCACATCAGTGATCTGAACCAGTATAAAATAGCTCTATCAATTACTCTTTCCATTTCCTTACTTACTTCATACCCTGTCATATATGTTTATCTGTCAACTTGCAGGTGAGTCAACTTGAGTGTAACAATAGTCAGCTGGTATTTTATCTAACTTACGAAAAGATTTCAATTCCCACTCCCCTTCCCCTTGAGTTTCAATTGGTATCAGAGCAGGTCTCACTCTCTATGTCGCTTGCTTAACCGCACATGAGATAAGATCACATGGCAGGATATCAGATTCCCGGTGATATTCTATGGGATGGACACTCCACAAACATACCTCCCTACTTCAATGGTCTCCACCACAATCACTGGAAGGAAAGATTCAGAATCGTCGTTCAGTCCAATGATTTCCAAGCTTGGCTTGTAATCAAGAAAGGACCAAAACCCATCCCAGGAAGTGATTCAAGGGAATCAACAAGAAAAATCAATCTCGAATCCTTCGACATCACAAAAGAACAACAAGAGGTAATTCAAACTAATGCTAGAGATATCAGTTTGCTTTACGGTGCAATTAGTGGTGAAGGATACGACAAAATCTCCACATGTGACACTGCCAAGGAAATGTGAGACAAACATAAAATCATTTATAAAGGAACATCAAAAGTTCGAGAAACAAGAATCAGCGCTCCAGTAAATGAATATGAGTTGTTCAGAATGACGAATGAGGAAAATGTTGAATTCATGTTCGCTAGATTCAACAAGAGAGTGGGAGAACTCAAATCTCTAGAAATAGTTTGCAGGTAGAGCTGGCAATTTATGATACTAGCATGGATGGCATGGATGATACTAGCATGAATGACACTTATCCTTCAAGAACTTTCACCGTAGTCAAGCTAAAGACCTCCAAGACCTACAAGTGATGTTCATGAAAAAGGAAGATTTGGAGAAGCTTGAGGAATACCAAAGGAAAGCATACGATGTGTGGATGGTCCATTGGAGTGAAGTGGAGAAAGGAATTCATGAATTCACAAAAAGAAGGCAACCAAACAAGGCCCTTATTTCATTAAGGGCAAAATTATAATAGATATTATCTTTTTTATTTCCAAGTATAAGTAGTAGTCTTCCATCATTTTTGAAGACTAGTTTTGACATGGAATATTGATACTCTAAATTTGTAATTGCTAGCTATTGTAGTACTTAGTGAAATTCCCTTAAGGAATTAGTGAGTAATTAGGTGAACTCTCTTAATTGTTGGAAGACTTCTCTTGCTTAATTAATCGAAGGTCTCCCATTTGTGGAATTCCTTAGTTTCCTTGATTAATAAAGATGGTTTAATTCCTAGTTAGTGGAATCAATTGGGAGGTGAGGGTTCTAGCCCCTTGTTGCCCATAATTTCAATTTCTAGTTATTAAATCAGCATATCTTTTCCTTCTTTCCTTCTTGTTTGTTTGATTTCCGTTATCAATTTCAGACCATATTTATAATATTAGTCCATTAATCCATATTATAGTTAATTGGATCGCTTATATTTTAATTCGGTAAATATGGACTTCAACTTATTTTTAATCCATAAGAATATAGACAAAAATGGGTAAAATATGAGTATCGATTTAGACCCAATAACTGATCATTATTCACCACGCTTGAAACAAAACAAGAACTAGTGTAAGAAATTTTGCTTGTCTAAGAGACAGAACTAGTGCATGTATGATAATACTTAATCACTGCTTTATTATATAGGTAATACAACATTGGAGGGAATTATTATTAATCACTACTTTAGTACTTTGTGACCAACATGATGTATCTACTACAATACATTTGTTTGGTTATTTTGCAGAATTACTGCTTTATTATATAGGAATACTAAATAGTTTGGCTTTAATATTAAGTTGATATGCATTTTCCTTCTGGTGATCCATAAAATTATTGCCATAAATGTTATAAACTAGGATCAGATGCACAGTGGTCTATGATGGAGTTAGGGCACATTTCTTGATGTATCACAGGATTTAAATGAGGAAAAAGCAAGAAGCTGGTAAAGCAAATTGCAAGAAGCTGGCAGGGGAACACAAAGGTGAGAATGCAGATTTATTACCAGAAGATACTCAAGGAAACATGTGATAGCATCAAACAGTGACGGAGGACAAATACACATTTTGGGTGGACATACTGGATATTTATAAATGATGCAACTCAAATTGACCGCCTGAAGTAAGGGATATAAGGGATAAAGGTAAAAGTGGGAAGTGCACAGCTATTAAATTGTTCAAAAGCTAACTAGCATTTGCTTGATGCAAGAAGGCACACCGAGCCTAACTCATGATAGCTTCTCTCATCCAAAGTGAAGCAGGGATTGGCTGCCTCACTTAAGTTACTTCTTTTTGCCTCCAAGTGATTGTTTTTAACAATTGAAGAAAAAGTGACGGATTTCTTAAAAAAAATAACAATTCTAAAAATGAACCCATAATGCAGATATCAAGAGAAGGATGGAGAGAAATCTTTTAGCAAGCTTGCAGTCAAAAAAGCAAATAGTGGTGTATTTAGTATCACCTTTCATTAAAATACTGCATCTCTTTAGCTTCCATCCGTTCAGATCTTACAACGAACCCCCCATTTCTTAACCTGGATGTCATAGATTGCCATCAGAATCAGAACTAATTTTTCTTCCCTAACAATTTTCAATTACCTTTCCCTGAAGAGAACAGGATATATCCTTGAAATTCCAACCAATGTTATTGGAACAGCACCTCCACCATCCTTGATTGACATAAATGATAATGGAATACCACCACCTTTACCTAACAATTATAACATGAAGCAAAACAGGACAAAGGGAGAGGGAAAAAATTATAGTGGCATGGTCAGAATATAACTTCAAGTAATAAGTTTTTGGCATTACTAATACATACATAAGCCCAAACGAGATGCCCAATGAGCTCTATATGTCCCATTTATATGCAGCAGCAAACTAGTCATCCCTGACCCCTGAAATTAATGCAGACCTTTAAAAATGCCAATAGAAATTGGAAAAGCCCTTGAAAGCAACAATATTTATTATTTAGAAGCTGCTAAAGGCAACAACCTCAAGAGGTGAAACAGGACCTGTCCAGCCACACAATCCAGCTCCCCAGATCTTTAAATGACAAGATAAGCTGTGAGCAATATGAAATTCTGACAATCCCCTAACAAAGGATAGACTATAACCATTAATTTAATGTGGTACCCTAAGCTTTTGGCCAACAAACAGCTTTCCAGCAGCCAACTTCTTGGATAGTGGTATATCTAAGACAGCAATTATTGAATACCTATATAACAAACAAATTCTGCATGATCATGAAATCCAATTTATAACTTAGTGATAGACATTAATATTTTTCTTACCACCCATCTGTCACTTCAACTTTTGCACAAGTTCCATTTTCGGTCGTGCTAGATAATGAAGATTGAGGTCCAACTGGAGAGTCACAAATTGAATAGATATTGGAAACACAGAGTACCATCATAGAAGAAGGTGGGACATCTCCTTCTAGAATTCTCTTAACTGCAGATCGATGACCATAATTTACTTCTCTCTCATATCTGTCCAAAGGATGAATTGATGTTTTTATTGTACCTGTGAGATCCAAGAGGAAATGCACAAACTGGCTGAATTACGGATACCTGTATTTTAATTCTTCAAGTACATTGCATATTGTTAGAAGTTTCCCAGAAAATTTGGCACTGTAACACCTTTCGTAAGATGCAAGTTTCCAAACAATCCACTTATAGTGATTTGTAACCCACCTATTGGAATGATGAAGAATAGCTGTAAGCATGTCGCACGGAAGAACAATTTAAAAGGAAGATAAAATTTAGAATAGTTGTAAGCATGTCGCATGGAAGAACAATTTAAAAGGAAGAGTAAATTTTATCAGACATCAACCATCTTAAGCCATAGACAAGTACTCCCATGATTATAACTCTATATATCAATCTGTGGATCTAAGAGAAAGTAGCAGATACAAGTGCCAGCGAATCTCAACAATATCAGAACTGTATGAGAAAGCTATCACCAAATCATTTTGTAGTCTTTAACACAAGCTGCCAGACACACACAGAAGCATAATTCAATGGGTACTATTGACAACATCTATTCATACTGCTACAAGCAACAATTCTTTTATACAACACTTGAAACTGATTGGTTCCTTCTGATAATTCATAATGTACACCCATGATTATAGAGCTATAAATCAATCCGTGGATCTAAGGGAAAGTAGCAGAGTGCCTGCAACTCTCAACAATTTGAGAGCTGAATGCGAAAGCTATAGCCAAATCATTTCGAAGGCTTCAACAAAAGCTGACAGACACACACAGATGCATAATTCAATGGGTAGTATTACCAACATCTATTCATACTGCTACAAGAGGTCAACAATCATTTAATGCAACACTTGAAACAAATTGGTTGCTTCTGATAGTTGTATTTGTAGCTACTCTAACAGCAGCTATTCTGACAGCCAACAAATTTTCCACAACTTTCTTGCAAAGAAGTACAGAAAATTACTTTTTAGAAATATATTGCATGGAAGCTCCTGATTGAGACAGCATCTCCAAAAAAGTCTCTACTCCAATGCAACCTGAGCAAGATTTATCATTGAACGCGTAAGTCTCAGCAGTAGCTGGATTCATCCTTCTCACGTCATTTGGCAAACTCTCTAGCTGGATCTCCATAGAACATAAGAAGTATCAGCTTCCAAAAGCAAAGTCATCAATCAAAGGAAACAAACTATTGATCTGGTCCATTCACACCTTGCTCAGGATAGATGAGGGCTTTCCAAGATACTCCTTCATATATGATCGTGCCACATGGAATGGATATCGAACTGAAACCTTTCCTTTTTGAGAGGGTAATTTTGGTGCTAAATTTGAGAACCCTAGTTAAACGATATCAAACATATCAAAGATGATTTAAGACAAGCCATAAGGAGTCTATATACAAACTTCAAATATACCATTAGCAGCAGCGGAATCGTTTCTTTTGAGAGGGGTGACGACGTTGGCACTTCGAGGCTTCTTGAATGGAGAAACAAAACTTCCCCCAGGTTTCCTCTTCCGACCAAAGTTCTGGTTTCTATCTGCAAATCCTGCTCCAATGTTATTTGAGATATCCACCAAAGGACCCCTGGAAGGCCTTTCTAGCAATTTAGGTTTTGAAGCGATGTCACTTTCTCTAAGGTCCATAGTTGCTGAGTTCTTATTGAATGGCTCTCCATGCTGTGGAATACTATGGTCCATCCTACTCGTGCTTTCTTTTGCCACAGCATCAAATTCATTTATCAAGTTACTGGCTGGAATGAGATTCTCTGTTTTAATCAAAGACTTCTTATGATACAAAGTTGATCTCAATGGCGATGTAAAAAGGCTTGAGGACCCACTGCCTTTGGCTGCTGATAAGAGGGAAACAGGAGTATCAGAGTTCAATTCTTTGGTGGAGGCCTGATCAACAGATTTTTGGTCTTTTGAAAAAGAAAAGAATGGATCAGCCACATCCTTCTCATCTACAAGACAATCCAGCTCTAGATCTCCAAGCAGACTCCTTGCGCGTTTCAATGCCTCACAGGAAACTGATATTGATCTACCACCAGCAGTATGAAACTTTATTGGGGGAGGTTTATCTGCTACTAACTCCTCTGCTGGACAAACTGAGCAGTTAAGTTTAACATCAAACGGAGACAATGAAGCTGCTGAAACATTAGTAGACCCTGTGCTAGCAATGCCCTCTACTGTCTCAAAAGGAAATGAATTCCGAAAACCAAAGAGCTCGTCTGAAGATGTATTTTTCTTTTCAGAACCTGGAAATGTTCCATGGTCACCATTTTCTTCCAAGCCCAACAACGCCTTGGCCCTATTAAGACCTGCAGAAGATATAGTGACTGCTTTACCAGAGCCTGTCTGGAACAACGAGTTCGACGTGCTAAATTGTTTCTCCAAGCTAGCAGGACAAAAAGATTCTGGAGCATTAAGAGCTTTCCCTGAGCCTTTCTGGAACAAAGCTTCCTGAAAACCAAAACCATTTTCTCTTCCAGTTCCTTGGCCTGCACAATAATTTGGTAATGGACTCACATACTCCACTGTGAAACTCGTGTTCCAGGTTACAAAAACTATAATATTATATTCCACAGAATAATGCAAGATTGAATTTTCAATTCATTTTAGGTCAAATACTGATTCTAAGTTGACACATTTCTTCTTTTGGGTCTTATTTCAGAAAAGCCCAAGTCCAGAATACTTAAGCATGTTGTAGCGTAATTGAATACCGTATGCGTCAATTCCAGTGACACACCTTTTCAGCAAAATCAAAAGAAGAGCAAATTTATTGAGGAAAAATGTGACACCTGTGTCCACAACCGCCTTGTCTTCACCAAGGATTGAAAGAGTTCTCGATATTGAAGACTGCTTCACTGCCACAGGTTTCCCTGATCCACTTGGAAAAACTGGAAATTTCGCATCATTATTCCTCGGTAATCCTGCATCTCAAAGTGATTAATTCCACGCAAGTATTGAAACTTTCGGATGAAAACAAAACAAGTACCTTGACGCAAGATATCGGGCATGGATTGGAGCTGCTGAGGAGCTACGGCCAACCTCCCTTCTTCCACGGCTCCGTCCGAGACTTCCCATCGGAAATCATTCCCGGAGATGGAGTACAACTGCCACGTCGGCATTTTCCGGCAATTTGTGTGATGTAATCTGTGGGAATTTTGTACGACTGTAGGGGTGAACTTTTTTGATAAAAGCGGGAAATTTTTTTCTCTTCTAAGTTTTACCCGCCAATTAAAATTATGGATCATGGGCTGACCTGAGATAGGCCGAGCCCATAAGTAACAATCTACGACTCAAAAATGAAAAAAGTTCTTTTTACATAGATAATGTATTATAAAGTCTTATTTATGAATTATAGTATAATTTTTACTCTTATGGATTATAGCCTTACTTTTCTTACCAAAAATAGTAAAATCAGCTAAATACATATATAACACATTTCTAATACAATTTTAATGTACCAACACATAAACTAATTTGAATAGTATTTGAATGTTTGAAATTCAAGTATATTACGTTTTTAACATTATTAATAAAAGAAAAAAATAAATAATAATTGTAATACATTTTGAATTCGATATATTATACATATTATATGCATGTTTCAATGCACGTGGTGAATACATAACTAAAATATTTTTAATACAAATGTATTATAAGTATTATGTGTGAATTTTAAATATTTGTATACTACTTAAATTAGTTTACGTTGTTAGAAATGTATTATATTTATTCCTAAATAACAACTATCGAATTCATAATAATGTATAATATTGAATTCGAATTGTATTACAACTATCGTTTATATCTAATACAGTTTTAATACAACTTTAATACAACTTTAAAAAGCTTCAATTCTTCTTCTCTGATGAATCACCACCACCATACCACCATCGAACGACCGGTAACTCCGACCAACCCAAATCGTATACCTGTCATCCTCAATTTTGAAGATCATCGCCGACTATTTCTCTGTTTTCTCTTCCATTCCTCTACTAAAAGATATGGCTTGTTCCTCCGGTAAATTCCTCCGACGAACAACAAACACCAATAAATCACCTCCTCCTCATCATGAAATGGGCAGTTCTGGACGAAATTGTCCATCGTCAGTAAATTTCGGCGTAAATGGAGCAACCAAATCAACCAACTCCTTTCTTCTTCAACTCCATCTCCGGTGAAACGAACAACACTCCGGCAAAAAGAACAACACCACAACAACCACAGTACTTTCACCGTCCTCTTTTCCGATCTATCTTTCCCTTTTCCTTATCCGATGATTCCACCAGGTCTGGCCAAAGAGATCCTTAAATTGGAGATCGTTTGGCCATGATTTTTGGTGCTAGGAGCCTCTGGGTCTCCATTTCGCCGGAGTTCATGGCGTTTTTGAGTCGCACTGATAAATAAAAAAAAGGGGAGATGCCTGATTCATCAGAGGTTGGAGTTGAACGGACAAATCCAGAGGTTCTTGCAATGGTGGTGGGGTGGAGGAGAAGAAGGCGGTGTATGTGGGTGTGGTGGCTGTCGGAGTCAGAGATCTGACATGGATGATTGTGAAGAAGATAATACATAGATCAGATAAAGAGGCAAGCTATTAAGGGTAAAAGTAGGTTATAACGTGTAATAAAATAAAAGTACCCCAAATAAGAGTAATAATTGATTTAGAAGAAATCATTTATGTAAAAATCCCAATGAAAAAGGGATTTTTACATAAATGGTTTCTATTAAATCAGTTATTACCCTTATTTGGGGTATTTTATCTTATTACAGATTATAGCATACTTTTACCCTTAATAACTTGTCTCCTTATCTGACCTTTGTGTTGTCTTCTCCACCTCTATTATCTTCTCCACAACCATTCAAGTCGGAGCTCCGACTCCGACTGCCACCACAACACCCACCTACATCGCCTTCTTCTCCTCCACACCATCACAGCCACAAGAACCTTCTGTATCTTCCCGTTCAACTCCAACCTCCAATGAACAAGACCTTCCCCCTCTTTCTTCTCCAACTCCTTTCTTATCCAACGTCTGGTTCATTGGATCTGCCCGATCAACTCCAAAAGCTCTTACCACCAACAACAATGGACAAACGATCCGCATCTTAAGGTTCTCTCTGTCCGGCCAGATCTGATGGAATTCGTCGGGAAAGATGGACTGGAGAAGAGGGCGGTAGTAGTGTAATTGTTGTGGTGTTGTTCGTTTGCCGAATTATTGTTTGTTTCAGCGGAGATAGATTTGGAGAAGAAAGAAGTTGACTGATTTGGTTGCTCCGTTACACCGGAGTTTACCAACATTGGACAATTCTGTCCAGATCTGACCATTTCTTGACGTTACAATGAAAGGATAGCGACGGGGAGGAGGTGTTTTTGTTGGTTTTTATTGTTCGTCGAAGAGATTTATCGGAGGAACATGGCGGATTTTTTAGTAGCGTTATGGAAGAGAAAATAGAGAAATAGATGGCGGCGGCAAATCCAAAATTAAGGATGTCATGTAGATGGTTTGGGTTGGTTGGAGCTACGGTAGTCCGACATTGTATGGTGATGGTGATTCACCAGAGAGGAAGGGGGTGAAACTTTTAAAAGTTGTATTAAAACTGTATTAAATATAAACGATAGTTATAATACAATTCGAATTCAATATTATACATTGTTATGAATTCGAGTTGTTATTTTAAAATAAATATAATACATTTCTAACAATGTAAACTAATTTAATTAGTACGGAAATATTTGAAATTCACATATAATACTTATAATATATTTGTATTAAAAATATTTTAGTTATGTATTTACCACGTGGCCTATAATATGTATAATATATCAAATTCAAAATGTATTACAATTGCTGTTTATTTTTTTCTCTTATTAATGATGTTAAAAACGTATTGTACTTGAATTTCAAACATTCAAATACTATTCAAATTCGTTTATTTGTTAGTATATTAAAATTGTGTTAGAAATATATTATTTATGTATTTAGCTGATTCTGCTATTTTTGATAAAAAAAAGCAAGGCTATAATTTGTAAGAGTAAAAATTATACTATAATTCATAAATAAAGCTTTATAATACATTATCTATGTAAAAAGGCCAATGAAAAAATGGCATAGTGTATTAACTTAGAGATAAATTTGGCTGTAAATAGCAGAGTTTTTTTTTTTGAAAATTACGTGGGTGAATACTTTTTAATAAATAATTACGGTTTGTAGCGACACTTTTTATTTATTATCATCTATAGCAATGCATAACAATACTATGATAAATTTGCATTATGTATTAAAAGTGAATTATGTATGCAATATATTTTATTTTTTTGGGGGGGTGGGTGGGTGGGGGGGCACTTAATAGCCGAGTTATTATATTTCAATTTTGTTCTTAATTTATGTGTATACCTCTATCTCCCCTTTCTTTATTCTCTCTCTTAGTGTCACGCCCTGAGACTATTCATTGGACGTAACACGGGACCTGAGACCACAAGTGATCCCAAGCTAACTCTTGGCCTTAGCATGACTTAAACCTAAACAACTTGAACCAACAAATATAGCGGAAGCTTACTGAACTGATGAACAAACTAAATCTGGTATAGAAAGTAAGTCTGTAAATAAAGGGTCTGAAGCACTGAATACAACTATCTGTCTATGTCTGATAAGCCTCTACACTGATAAGATGAGTTGTTGGGACAAAACCCCAGCTAACCCCAACTTGAACCAACTCTGACTGGAATCCTGCTGGGTCTAGCCACAAGTCTGGGAGCGAGCGTCTGAATCTACATCATGATAAGATGTAGCACAAAGAGGTATGTGATCAGTACTATAGAATGTACTGAGTATGTGAGATATGCATAATCTGTAGTAAAACATGCTTAAAACATACTTAAAGCTGAAATCAGGTAATAGTAGTAAAATCTGTAATGTAATCACTCAAGGCAGTATCATACACTGAAAACATGTTTATAATCGTAAGTCATAAGTAGTGAGTCTGAAACTTAAAAGCAAAGAGTCATACATTTGAATGCTTAAAACCATTTATGTGAGAGATTCTCGTAATCGACATAGACCATGTGAGCTACATGAAATCCAACTTTTGTACCCTAGTTGGCAGAGTTGTCTTGTACCTTACCGGGGTACTAGACCATATTTAGAGTAGAACCACTATCGTGTGCCCATTGGGCTAAATAACCTACGCTGACAACGTAGTTCTGAACTTGGATTATCTGGAACACTCGTCCAATCGGTGCTAAATACTACTCCAAAAATATACATAAGCTTATACATATACTGTGGCATATCTAGATGCCAAAATTGCTCGTGATGCATGTGGATATATCTGGATGTCATGCTACTTGTAAAATCATGTCTTGAAAATATAGCATAGCCCTAGTTCAAAATATACTTTTTACTGAAATTCATAACTTTAAAAACTAGGCATGCTAAATCATAAATACTTGAGGTCATATTATCTAAACATGTCAATTTAACTTGAAAGCATGCAATGGGGGTGAATTCATGCTAAAATCATTCTCAATTCATGGGCTTTTAGAAATACTTGTAGAATCTCATATAAAATCATGCATAAAAGATTAGAGAACATATTAATATACAAGTAAATCAATTTCATAGGAAAATTCATAATTGGGTAGGAACCCTAATTTCTTAATTTCAAAAACTCAAAGTAAAATCATAGGTTTTGGGTATAAAGGTAGAAAAAAATCCCATTGAATACCCACATACCTGAACTTAGAAAATTCCTTAGCAAGAACTTGGAGATGGAGACTTAGAGAAGGAACTCTAGGCATTGAAGCTTGAGAGAAGAATCATTTTCTTACTTTTTGAGGTTAGATCGAAGAAATAAGGAATGACTTGGCTAATTCTGATAGAACTCCCCCTTAAGGACCCTAAAATGACATAGTTTAGATTTAAAAGTAAAGAAAAGACTAATTTACCCTTACTGAACGGGTTTAAAAAACTTAAAATTGAGGTGTTTCACCGGTGGGTCCACGATCGGTGAAATCAATCGACGATCGATGAAATGACCCATGAAATCTGGAACCCT
Organism: Jaltomata sinuosa; assembly: GCA_003996215.1. Lineage (NCBI taxonomy): Eukaryota > Viridiplantae > Streptophyta > Magnoliopsida > Solanales > Solanaceae > Jaltomata > Jaltomata sinuosa. The sequence goes on along the minus strand of QJPP01007188.1, from coordinate 864,801 downwards.
TTTGAGGCCTGCTGAACCCTCATTCCACGAGTCAGTCAATGATCCGTTGAACTAAATGACGGATGATCCCGTGACCCGTGGTTTGAGCTTGGGAGGATGAGGGTCCTCTAATCCTCAGGAATCATGATCGACAGGACGGTCCATAGGACTGAATAACGGAACGTCGATTGAGCCATGGTTTTTGAACCCTAAACGGGGAGTCCTCTGATGATCAAAAATCACAAATGACAGGACGGACTGTAGTTCTAAACCACCATCCGTGAAGTCACCTAGTGGATATTTGGGAGCACAAATGGAGGCCAGACCACGGATCGTGAATCAGAACGACGACCCGTGATCCTGATCGTGGTTCCTAGAAATTTGAATTTTTCTGCATTTTTCTCACTAAGCTTTGTAAAATAGCTGGTTCAGATTCTGGGGTGTTATACTTAGGATTTACACTATCTTTATTTTTTTCCTTCTCTAAAATATCTCTCCCATTAGAAGTCTATTACACCATGATTTTTTCTTTCTTCCGTATCTTCCATAAAGATGGTGGCTGATCCAAGGGCTAGAATGAGTAAGTATATTTCCGGTGTTTCTGACTTAGTGAAGAAGGAATGCATGACAGTTATGTTGATTGGAATTATGGACATATCCAGACTCATGACTTATGCTCAGTAGATTGAGGAAGAGAAACTGAAGGAGAGAGAGAGAGAATAAGAGGGCTAGAATAGGTAACTTTGAATACAACCAGCAGAGAATTGGGGGTTGGAGCCGATCTTATTTTCATCTAAGGTTATATGGACCAGGACCTTCTTAAGCTAGTGCTCCATCTACCAAACCCCGACAAGATCAGAAGAATAGAGCATCAGGCTCAAAGTCTCAAGGCAGTGTTTTAGGTTGCCGTACTTTTCCAGCATGCCCTAAGTATGGTAAGAACCATCTAGGTGAATGCCTTTATGGAAGGGAGGGCTATTTTGGATACGATCATACTAGCCACAAGTTAAGAAATTGCCCCTCTATCGGATGTGGGGATGGGGGTAATAGGGCTCACTCTACTATTTCAGCAGCTCTACTGGGTCGCACATCTCAATAGGTTACTACTTCTGGAACAGGCGGTGGTCAGCGCCAAAACCTTATCTATGCCATGTCTTCCTGCTAGGACCAGGAGAACTCACTTGAATAGTCACTGGTATGTTACAAGTCCTTTCTCTTGACGTATATGCTTAATTAGACCTTGGGGCTTCACTGTCTTTTGTGACCCCTTATGTTGCATGTACGTTTGGAGGCAGTCCTGAGCAACTTGTAGAACCCTTCTCAGTTTCCACCCCAGTCGATGAGTTAGTGATAACAAAAAGGGTGTATAGAAATTTTCCAATTTCAGTCCTCCATAGAGTCACCTTAACTGACTTAGTAGAATTAGATATGACTAATTTTAATATCATCCTTTGCGTGGATTAGCTGTATGCCTATTATTACTTGGTTGACTACAGAACCAGAGTCATAAAATTTAGTTTCCAAATGAGCTTATCTTGGAATGGTAAGGTAGTCCTTTTATGTTTGTAGGTCATTTCATATCGTACCTCAAGGCTAGAAAGATGACCTCAAAAGGGTGCATCTATCATATAGTTCAGGTTAAGGATTTTGAGTCTGAGACCCCATCTCTCCAGTCAGTTCCAGTAGTTAAAGAGTTCCCTGAAGATCTGCCCAGAGTCCCTCCTGAAAGGGATTCACTTTGGGATAGTCCTTCTTCCAGATACGCAGCTTATATCCATTCCTCCTTATAGAATGGCTCTATCAAGGAATTGAAGGATCAGTTAAAAGACCTCCTAGATAAAGGTTTCATCAGGCCTAATATTTCCCCATGGGGTGCTCCAGTTCTCTTCATACGTAATAAAGAAGTTCTCTCACAATGTGTCTCGACTACCGTCAGGTGAACAAAGTCACAATCAAGAACAAGTATCCATTCCTAGGATTGATGACTTATTCGACCAACTTAAGGGTGCCGGTTATTTTTCCAAAATTGAACTTAGATCTGATTATCATCAGCTTAGAGTTAGAGACTGATATATTCCAAAGACAACCTTTAGAACTCGGTATTGTCACTATGAATTCGTGGTTATATCTTTTGGACTAACAAATGCTCCTGTAGCTTTTATGGACTTGATGAACAAGGTATTCAATCGATACTTAGATATGTTTTTCATCGTCTTTATAGATGACATCCTTGTCTATTCTTGGAGTGAGGAGTAACATGCAGACCATTTGAGGGTTGTCCTACAAACTCTCAAGGATCACCAATTATTTGCTAAGTTCAGCAATAGTGAGTTTTGGTTGCAGTCAGTTTCTTTTCTTTGTCATGTAGTGTCTAGTGAGGGCATTCGAGTAGATTCACAGATAATACAACCAACATATAATTGGTGTAGACCCACTTCTCCGCCAGATATTTAAAGCTTTTTGGGTTTGGCTGGGTACTACAGAAGGTTTGTTGAGGGGTTCTCATCCATTGCCGCCCTATTGACGAGGTTGACTCAAAAAAAGTCAAGTTTCAGTGGTCCAATGAGTGTGAAAGGAACTTCCAGAAATTGAAGACTTGGTTGACCACAACCCAAGTTTTGACTTTGCCAGAGGGCTTTGTAGTTTATTTTGATGTATCTAGAGTTGGCTTGAGTTGTGTTTTGATGCAGCATGGCAAGGTCATTGCCTACGCTTCTAAACATCTTAAGATTCATGAGAAGAACTATTCGACTCATGATCTTGAGTTAGCAGCAGTGGTGTTTGCCTTGAAAATTTGGAGACACCACTTGAATAATGTCATATGGATGTGTTTACCGACCATAAGAGCCTCTAATATGTGTTCACTCAGAAGGAGTTGAATCTTGATAGAGAAGGTGGCTTGAACTCCTTAAGGATTATGATATGAATGTGATTTACCATCCGGGTAAGGCCAATGTAGTGGCTGACACACTTAACAGGTGTGTCATAATCTTTGTTGGTAGTTAAGGTAAAGGAGAAACAAGACAATGATCTTATCTTGCATCAGTTGAAGGGTGCTGTCCACCAGCAAAGAGTAGAGGTTTTCTCCCAAAAGGGATATGATATCCTTTGTTATCAGGGTCGGTTATGTGTTCCAGACATAGATATGTTGAGACAATGGATTCTAATAGAGGCTCACAGCTCCAGATACTCTATTCATTCAGGTGCCACCAAGATGTATCGTGACCTATGGGAAGTCTATTGGTGGAATGACATGAAGAGGTACATCACATATTTTATGGTTAAGTGTCCAAATTGCCAGCAGGTAAAGGTAGAACATCATAGACTGGGAGGTATGACTCAGGATATTGACATCCCTACTTGGAAGTAGGAAGCGATCGATATGGACTTCATTACAGGTTTACCGCGTACTCACCGACAACATGATTCTATTTGGGTGATAGTAGACAGGGTGACTAAGTCAGCCCAATTTTTAATTGTCAAGACTACTGATTCAACAAAGGATTATGCCAGACTCTACATCTGTGAATTAGTCAAATTGCATAGGGTTCCCCTATCTATCATTTAAGATAGGGGCACTCAGTTCACATCCCAGTTCTGGAAGTCTTTCCAAGAAGGTCTTTGTACCCAAGTAAATCTTAGCACAACATTTCACCTGCAGACAAACGGCCAGACGGAGCATATCATTCAGACTTTAGAGGATATGTTGAGGGCTTGTGTGATCGATTTCAAGGGTAATTCGGATGAGCACTTACCTCTTATAGAATTTGCCTGCTGTCATACCCCATTTTAACCGGGTCAAAATAGTGTACAACATATTGGTGATTCCTAAAATAATTAACTAACTTAAGGAAGTCGCCACCTAATTATTACGGTGAATTAGGGCACCTAAAGTGACTAAAGTTATTGTCTAATGTTAACTCCATTTTATGGTCTACTATCATGAGATTCTAGATAAGGGTTCAATTAATCTAAAGGGAAGGTATTAAGCACCCTTTAAGATCCGTTAAATTACGGTTAACCGGCCAAACTTAGGTTGATTAATTAGGCTTAAAAAGTCATTAAAAAAATTATATGTCAAAGTGCAAGTCATGTTTTTGGAAAAAAGAATAATTCAAGGACAAGACTTTCAAAAGTATACTTGAAATAAAGTGAGCAAAGGTTTTGAAAAATGTCATTTGTTAGAGAAAAGGAACTTGATTTATTAATTAGAACAAGTGTTAAGATGCAAAATTATGTGAAATGCTAAGTGTAGTAAAAGTGATAGTGTATAATATAATTGACTAATTTTAAAACAAGAAGGGATTACTAGTATTTAATAGTGTGCAACAGTAAGAAACTTGTATTTAAGTCCACAAGCTTATTTGAAAATAGTGTATGGAGTTAAAACACTTTTATACTTGGATAAAAATGGACGGGATAATAAAAAAGGGAAGCCGATTTATGCATAGAAAAACATTTTCCTCGTTGAAATCTTTATTTAATTATCTAAGAGAAATATTAAGGTTATTCAACGTATCGAGTTGGCGACTTAAACCAAACTAAAGAAATATGTTAAAACTCTAAGTGATGACTTGATTAATATTTATATGTTTTCCAAGATATCTATATCAAAGATGAATTAATTTGTAGATACTTCAAATATCAAACAACGTTACCAAACACACAAATATTCAAAGTGAAACAACCGAAAGAAAATTATCAAGTATGACGTTACTCGTTAGGAATAAGCAACTAAAAGCAGAGTATAGCTGAATGTTTTTCATTTCTTCTCGCTTCTCTTTACGAATCCCTTTTGGATGGAGTTTCTAGGGAGCGAGAGATACAAATGATGATGTAGATGCACGTTCAAGTCTTGCGGTGACGTCGAGACTTAAAGTGAGACTCTTCGACTCCGGTATCATGTAAAAAACAAACAAACAAACAAGAGAAATAGATTAGCGAGGACAATCTAATGCTTAACAATAAGCATATGGAGGTGAAAATAAACAAATAAAGTATTATACAGTCATGAGATAATTATCCTAACACAGTAAATGCAAACATGTTGTTAGGATTGTCATTTGAAACATATTCTCAAACATTGCAGGTACCTCTCTTTTACAATTAAGCAGTAACTTAAGTTGTCCCTTAAAAATCCAAAATTGCTCATTTTAGCATGTAATAGAGACATCAAACTATGAACATGAATATTTTCACTTAGACATGTAAATAGAGTTCATCAATCCATTTTATGATCACTTCGTCTATTACATAAAAAAAAAACAAAGAAACATGAATTCATTTTTCATTTCAAATACGTTTACTTAGAAAAGAAAAGAAAGAAAAAGATAATAGAGAATAACATCTCCTAAAACATGGTCCTAGTATAGCTTCTGGATATATCATATTCTTACACACTAAAAAAAAAAACTCAAATTGATGAACATATGTTAACAATATCCAAGAACATGAAACGCCAAAGTAAGGGTCTTGTCATATAATTTCGACAAGCATAGTTCAAAAATGACGAGAAAATGGAATTCTTTTGTTTTAAAACAAAATATTAGTCACGTTCCTATTTTACACGAAAGAGACTTTAAACATATATTTTCGAACAAAAACAAAGCAATTTTGAACAAGAGAAAGAAAATGGGTAAAGAGATTGGATTTTACCTCCTGTGGTGCAGTGAACTAAGGACGTCGGCGTAGAATCTACTCTCTCGTTATGAATAGATTTAAATCTCGAACCAAATGAGTCCACAAGAAAATAGTAAACAAGAATATGCAGGAGTTTCAATAAAGATAATGGTAGCTAAATATTATGTATGATTTCGACCATGTATGATGTTCTTGTGTGTGTCCAAAAGCCTCGTTGCGGCTGAAAAGCCAAAAGACGGAGAGAACTATGAGCGATGCTATAATACTGAGTTTTGATGCTGAAGATGGCTGGAGAGCTTGCCCCTTGGACTGAGGATTTAGAGATGTATTTATAGAAGATGAATCAGCTAGGGTTTGTGATTTTGAGCGGGATTTGAAAGTATCCGTTTGAAATTTGAACAAAAGCTGTTCAAATCTGCTCTCTCTGTATAAAAATCAGAAATTAAAAAGTTCCTTGGCCTCTTCCTTGACCGAATCGTTGAAGATGAGAGAAAGGAGAAGTTTACACAAAAATAGTGTGTACTTGCTCTGATTTTCATGGTAGAAGCTTGACTCCTTGTCAAAAATGGAAGAGGGAGAAGAGTTGCACGAAAATGGATCTGGCAACTTCTGCCATGGCTGATGAACGTTGAATGATACCAAAAGAGAGAGAATAGAGCAAAGCGTCGCTTCTGGAAAGGTTTCCCAACCCTAGAACTGTATAAATGGGCTGGATCATTTGGATTAGTTAGCTGAAAAATTGGTTTCGGTCGATTGGGCTGCTATGTTTGGGCTGCAATCTTTGTGCCAATTGGGCTGAATTAATGAAGATAATTGGACTTTGTTGGGCTATTTTAAGGCCAAATTATATGGTCTTTTTCTTTCTCAAATTGATTCTTTTGAGCTTCTAATTTAATAACTAGTATAATATATATTAGCGATAAAAACTATAATTATGTAGTAAAGTACTTATAATTAATTTAATAAGTATGCAACTCGAAATAAAGTAATGACGACTGATTTTAAAGAATATAGTAATAAAGTAATAGTGGTAATGTTGATAATATATTAGTAATCTTTAAAAATAAAAACGATAGTAAAATAATAATAATAACAATAGTAACAAACTTTAAAGTAGTAGAAATAATAGTATATAATAGGTAATAACGGTAATAATAGTAATGCACAAAAACAATAGTGATATATAAGATATTTAATTTATTAAAATTTAGAAGCCAAAGGAAATAAATTAGAAGAAAGGAAGGACAAAATTGGGTGTCAACAGCTGCCCCACTTTGAACGGAGATGATGTAAGAGTCTTCGGGCAAAGGAGTTGACTTGGTAGCCAATTTTGTTCCGGCCAACAAATATAGCCTTGGAGGAATTAAATCGATACAAACATTGGAAGATTATTGGATAGGAGGATATAAGAATAGATTATGAGGACCTGATATGACAGATTTTAAATGTCATGGCCGAGCCTCAGTTTGAGTCGCCTACATATCTCGGGTTTCACGAGAATCAGGCCATATGTAGTTCAAGAGTTTTGAAAAGCGTGTTATTAGCGGATTTGTAGCAACCAAGAGTTTAAAAATAAGTTATAAGAGTATTCGAGAATGGAAGATATGTTCATAGCTTCCTTATTATAGATGTGGTGCACAACACACCCATAAGTAGAACTCTACTACACACGTTTTCATGATACTCTAAGATTGAATTGACATGTCGAGCTGCAGATTCTCAAAAAAAAACTGCCCCAGTGTCAAGTTATGGAGACACTGGGTAGTGCAAGGAGTTGAGGGGTTATGAAAGAGTTAATTGAGTGGAGATTTAGCGATGGAAATGAAGAAAAGCTTGAATAACCTACATACTACATGTTCATGAAATGTAGGCAGAATGAAGTTCGAGAGTAGATCCTTGACCTCTGCTAGTGAGTTTGATATTCCTCTTTAGCAAATTTGCCTCAGTTCACTGCTAAGATAAAGTTCCACGTTGTGATGCGTCTCTTGTTATTGTAATTGGCGTGTGTATATTGTATTTTCTGTCAAAACTTAATGAAAAGTAGTTAGCAAATTGCGTAAGACAAAGCGTAGGGTAAATGAAATATAAACTGAAATATGTGTGAAGCCGTATGGCTATGAGAAAGAAAGTAAGTGTATAGCCATTTGGCTTATGCAGATGAGTCTCCGGTTGCCTTCGGGAACTTTAATGATAAATGAGGCCTCCGGTTGTCTTCGGGGACTCAATGATGTCTGTAAAGTTTGAGATAAAGTCATTAAAGTGGGTAAAGTATATTAAAGTAAATTGGTAAAGTAGAGAGTAAAGTAAGTGTATAGCCGTTTGGCTTATGCAGATAAGTCTCCGGTTGTCTTCGGGGACTTCAATGATAAATGAGACCTCTGGTTGTCTTCGGGGACTCAATGATGTCTATAAAGTTATGATAAAGTCATTAAAGTAGGTAAAGTGATTTAAAGTCATTGGTAAAGTAGAGAGTAAAGTAAGTGTATAGCCGTTTGGCTTATGCAGATGAGTCTCCGGTTGTCTTCGGGGACTTCAATTATAAATGAGACCTCCGGTTGTCTTCGGGGACTCAATGATATCTTAATGATAAATGAGGCCTCCGGTTGTCTTCGGAGACTTTATGATATCTGTAAAGTTTAAAGTAAAGTCGTTAAAGTAGGTAAAATGAATTATAAAAGTAATTAGTAAAGTAGTGAATAAATGAAGTCGCTTGGCTGCTGTTGTGGATGATGATTGTGACTGGTTGAATATCGCATTTGATTTTTGATGTGCGATTTCATGATGGGTCGAGTGACCTCTTAAATGAAATTGATTTTCATTTCCATCAGATTTCAAAATAATCTCACCTGCGAAATTTAGGTAAAGACGTCGATAAAGATATAAAGTTATAACGAAGTAAAAGGAGTAAAGTCAAAGATAAAGTGAGAAATGAAGTTGTTTGGTTTATTAGGGCGAGGTCATGGGTCCAAATGACGCCTTTGGGCCATGATTGGTAGTCTTGACATTGATCCAATATTGTCATCTTGTATTTTTGTCATTCCTGCACTCAAAGAAAAATTCTTAGTTTGGGAGAGGGTGTTGATTCGTGTTGACTTGAGCCTTGACCTTGTTGGCCCTCCGCTCGTCTTGTTTATTCAGACCTTGTGACCTCCGTTTGGAGCTTGGCAAATGAACAAGTAGTGAAGGTATTTTTTTTTTTTTTTTAATGAGAAAATATAAGCACTTGAAAATATATATGAAAATATATATAAAAATATGTGTATAGGTTGTAAAACAAATTCTACCAACCCTTAGATTGTGACACTTTATGAAACAAAATGAATCGTTCTTTGACGGTTTACTTCGTCTTCGGTAGCTTGAATCAAGTATAACTTGGCATGTCCGATCACTCCCTGTGCATGTCTTTCCAAAATCTCCCCTAGTTTTGACTTTGGAAAAGTAACTAAACTTATGTTGTGGTGAGACCGAACCTTAATAGGTTGCCTACGTATCTCGCAAAGAGAATCAGGTCAGAACGTAGTTCAGGGTACATAAAAAAAATGGTTTGGAAATTTTTAATAAAGGGACCGAACCCGATATGGATTGCCTACGTATCTCACCATGAGAAATCAGGTCAGTACGTAGTTTTGTTACATAAGTAAATAAAGGATTTCTAGTTTCTATCTTAATGTGACCGAACTGTATATGAGCGGCCTACGTATCCCACCGAGGGAATCAGGTCAGGCGTAGTATTCCTATTACAAATAAGGAATTTGAATTTTTTCTATAGTGAAACCGAACCCTATGTGGGCTGCCTACGTATCCCGCCAAGGGAATCAGGTCAAAACGTAGTTCGTAGTACATGAAAAGAGAAAGTTACATTCAAATGAAACCTATCTAAAGTCGTCCTTTGATGTAGTGTCTTGACTTCTCTTGAATGGATATTCTTCGTGCTCGAATATTATTGTTGTCATGCTCCTTGATTGATTGTTCGAATTTTAAGTCATCTTCACGTCTTTTTAGAAGAATCTTGTCATCAAACCTTGATCACTTGTCTCATTATTTGTCACAATCATAGAATTGCCAGATTTGATAATTTATATAATAAAAACATAATATAATAAGTAATAGAGAGTTAAGAAAAATAGGAAATGCATTTATAGATTTTGCAATTAAGCTTTCAAAAGATGAGGCAAAACAACATAAAGTTTTAGGCACGACTCAGGCCTCAATTTTGTAATCGTGCTATTTCAAAAAGGGTTACTACTTGTTCAATCTACCAAGACTCCCGGCGAACCAGGGATGAAGTACAAGTCCAATTCTTCAAGGTCTCCTCTGGTTCAGCACCCCAAATGGTCGGTGTCTCAGTGTGAGTAGTTGCAGTAGTATCCTCCATTGACGTTAATTCTTGGACTGTTATCTTTGGTGCATCAAAGATTGATGATGTGTCCTTTCCAATTTTTCCAATCGGTATAATGGTTCCTTTCAAATCCAAATCTTCCTCAATAGTTACCATGTTCACATTAGCATTCCCGTGGTTAGGCAAGGGGTTGTTGTTCACATTGGGCTGAGGTCTAGTAAGTTGGATCGCTCCCTCCTTGATTAGGGCTTCAATCTTGTTTTTTAAGACCATAACAATCCTCAGTGTCGTGCCCTACAACTCCAGAATGATAGGCGCAACGCTTGGAACCATCAAACCACTTCGGAATAGGGTCTGGGATTTTCCCTTCAATTGGTTGTATCATACCTGCTGCTTTCAACCTTTCAAACAACTGAGCATATGGTTCGGCTATCTTGGTGTAGTTGCGAGTGGTTTTGGTTTCCTGATTTGGACGAGCTCTTGGTGCATCATGAGGTCGATTTTGGTAAGTAGGAGCTCGAGGTTGATAATAATTTACCTGGGTGTTATAGACAGGGTAATGAGTTGGTGGAGGATGGTAGAGAGTTTGGGAGGTTTCACCATACTGGTACGGATAAATGGGTTGATGTGGTTGATTTAGATAAAGAGGAGTTTGATTTGTCTTGCGTCCTTGATCAACCATGACAGCAGATACGTCTTCCTTCTTCTTTTTGTTCCCATTGATGGATCCATATTGAATTGCTCTGCTCGCAGCTTGCAAAGCTGTATAGTCTTGGATTTTCCCTGATTTGATCCCATCTTCCAAGATTTCCCCCATTCTGACAACCTCCATGAACTTTTGTCCCATCATGGTTATCATTTTCTCATAGTACAGACTGTTATCCTGGCATTCGATAAAGGTAGCAGTCATTTCACTTTCACCCATCGGTGGTTGGACTCTAGCTGCTTCTGCCCTCCAACGCAGGGCATACTCGCGAAATGTCTCAGTTGACTTCTTCTTTAACTTAGCCAAGTAGAACCTATCAGGTGTGATTTCAGTATTGAACCTGAATCGATCCATGAAGTCTTGTGCCATATCACTCCATCCACGCCATTTACAGAGATCTTGTTGTGTATACCAAGCAAGAGCTTCACCAGATAGGCTTCTTATGAACAACTTCATCCTGATTTTTTCGTTTCTCCCTACCCCTACCAACTTGTCACAGTAGGCCCTTAAATGTGTATGAGGGTCACCGACTCCATTGAACATGTCAAACTTTGGCGGCTTGTACCCTATAGGCAAATCGATGTCAGGTTGCACACACAAATCATCATACTCTAGGCTTGTGCTTCCCCTAGTAGTTTGAAGATTTTTCATTGCTTTCTTGAGATCGAAAATCTCTCTTGCTAACACATCATCAGACTTTGCCTTGGCATCCTTCTCCATTTCTTCGTACTGGTCCACCTCAGGTTGGAACTTGACCGATATTGGATTGGTAAAGGTTTGAGTTTCCATAGCATATACTGGAGGAACATGTTGCACGTAAGGATTGACAACATGTGCCCCTTGTATATGCTGGGCTTGACAATTTTGGATGGTAGAAGCATTTTGAATTGGAGATGGTGTAGGATTATAAGGGGTATTGAATGGAGGGTTTACAGAAGTAGTTGTAGGTAGTGGATAGGTGTTAGCGGGTGGAGAAGCATAAGAAATATGCATTGGAGGTTGATTTGGTGGGTTGACGGGTGATGGATTAGGAGGAGTAGCATAGGTATTGTAAGTGGGTGGTTGACTTTGTGGAGGAGTGTAGACAGTTTGTGGGTTTGGTGGATTTACGGGGGTAGTTAGAGGTAGGTTATTGTTGGCAAGTGGAGGATGTTGTGGTGGAAAGCGTTCGGGAACTGATGAATCAAGTGGTGGAAAATGAGGTGCGGCATTTCTGGGTTCAGAAAGTGGACTTTGGAGTGTAATGGACAAATTGGTCAAGTCCTTAACCCGACTCAGTTCTCCACGCAGATCCTCGATCTCTTGAGTCAAGCGAGCGATGTGCTCATCATGTTGAATAGTAGCTCTATTTTTGGAAGTTTCAGAAGAGTCATTAGGAATGATTCCTCTACCAATTGGATTAGATGTGGTTGGATCAGTCATTGCGATTTTTCTTCCTTGAACAGTCCAACTACGTCGAGGTAATACCGATGACTTAGATCTTGTGAAGTAAGGATGGTCGGCCAGCTCGATTGTCAACACGAATCAACTTTGGGGATAAAGAAAACATAAAATACATATAATGTCAATTTTAAGTAAAAGCCTCAAGTAAAGTCACGTTCATATAAAATTAAATAAATCGTGTAGCAAATAAGTCATCAAGTAAAGTCAAATAAGTTATAGAGTAACATGTAAATCAAGTGTGTTTAAACAACAATAACGCATCCTAATAAGCTTGTGACCTCTTTGTGCCAGAGGTAGGCCTAACGTGTATTTACAGAGTAAATGTGCCATAATATGTCATTCCACTGCTCTTTGATTAATTAAACAAATTCTATTTCCCAAAAAAGTACAAGAGAAATGTAAATTTTATTACATATCGAACTAATACAATATAAAGTACTTTTCAATAAAGTAAAAGTAAATTTTCCACATCTAAACTTCTTGGTTTCGCTTGGCGAGATCGTCAACTCCTGTCAGTCGTTGATCAAAGACATACACCAATGTAAAACCTTCATACCTGTCATGCAAAGGTTAGTGATACTCTCCCCCCTAAAGTTTAGTTAATTAGAGCAAATAGTCTATATTTAGGCACAATTATCTCTCAAATATGCACATAAATAATGATAAGTCGTCACTTAGGGTCGAAAACCCATTTGGACATTTGGGTAAAGTCGACTAATGAACTTAATACGCCTAACGCATTAAGCCTCCTAGGTCATGAAATGATGCATGTTCTTAGTAAAGTGTGTTGGTTTAGCTCTATCCTGGGTGAACTAAGAGTTGGGTAGACTCGGACTTAAGGTATTCCTATGTGAGAAGGTACGTGGTCACACGGTAGTAAAACTATCCGCTCACCCCACGCATGCACCAACTCTCTAAATACAAGGTTTTTGAAAGAATTTCGGAGAAGTGAAAGGACACAACTCGCGTGTACAATGTGTGTGAAAGTGTCAAATTTCCAAAAGTGAAGGAAATATGAACGGAATGACAATTTAAATAAAGCGTTAACACGTAAGGCAGTTTATATAAAATAATAGCAAATAAATAATTTATATCACATAATTATGACAGATAAACGTTGAGCAATTAAGGTAAAACAAATAAACATAAAAAAACCTTAATTATTAACCTAAGTCTGTTATGGTTTAGAACCTAAAATCCCCAGCGGAGTCGCCAAGCTGTCATACCCCATTTTAACCGTCGAAATAGTGTACAATATATTGGTGTTTCCTAAATTAATTAACTAACTTAAGGAGTCGCCACCTAATTATTATGGTGAATTAGGGCACCTAAGTTGTTTAAAGAGATTGTCTAAAGTTAACTCCATTTTAAGGTCTACTAACATGAGATTCTAGGTAAGGGTTCAACTAATCTAAAGGGAAGGTATTAGGCACCCTTTAAGATCCATTAAAAATGGTTAACCGGCCAAACTTAGGTTGATTGATTAAAACTGAAATAAGTACTAAGGGGGTTAAAAAGTTGAAGATATAAGTTAGAAAAACATACTTTTAAATCTGGAAATCAGTTAGCACTCGAAAAATCTTTGCATTTAGAATAAAAAGGAATGACGAGAGTTTTCAAAAAAGAGGGTCATTTGCTTAAAATAAATTATTGGTCCTGAACCATCAAAGAATAAAATATGACCTCTTCTCATGGATTAGCAAGCATGCTCTTTGGAAAAAAAAAACGTTCTAAAATAGTTTGAGCTTGAAAACAAAGCGTTGATTCCATTAAAAAATCTTTTAGAAGTGAAAAGCTACTAGTATTTATGGGATTAAGCAATTCCTTAATGAATAGGATGAAGATGTGATTAGATCGAAACTTAAATCACTCATCTTAGAAAATATGCCCATTAAAAAAGATGTATAGCTAAGTGTTAAAGACTACCTCTTTTTTTTATTTTTTAAAAGTACATATTAAGCAATTAACTAGAATGAGTAAATATACAAATTGACATAATGTGGATTTGAACAATAGCTTTGTAAGCAACCTGGATATTTCAAGAAATATTCAGAGAAAAATTATTTTTTAAAGATGCACTAAAACCATTTGTAAAAGAATCATTTTTCATTCTTGGTAGATCCTTTCAGGCCCTCTTACACTTTAAACTAAATACTCTACTAGCTAACTAGATTAAAAATCTAGCTAGCATAATCAAGTAAATTTAACTATTAATTTAGTGTTAACTATGGATCCAAAACGATGTAAACACAAGTCACATAAAGCAAAAATAATTCACAAGGAAAATCAATTCGAGTGAAAGCTAAAAGGGAAAGGAAAGTTGCCATAGGCAACGTCAAATGGGTTCCTGCTTATTTTGCTTGCTATCTGAATAGTTTAAGTTATCACGATGATTTCATGTGCGAATATGATGGTGTCAAGTCTCATAGACTCGATTTTGCGAGAGTCCCAAATTAAGACTCCATTTGCTCCCAAGTGTTCATGCAAATAAAGAGAGAGTAAAGAGATTAGTGACAATTCAACTCTAAACGATATATAACAAAGTGGATGTAAGCAAGTAAAATCATACAACGGAGATACAATCTGGGACACGAAACATGCAACTGAGGAATGGCATGCCCATTTCTTAATCGAGGAATCAACTTAAAATAGCTAGATCATATTCTTTCAAACACAGAATAAACCTCATGTCCACTGGATTTAAACTACAATGAAGTCATTTTTCTAAAGCATGAACAAAAGAATAATTCACAAACATTCAAGGCATTTATATAATAATATTTTAGAATCATAACTCAGAACATATACCAAGACTAGAAAGAAAGAAAAATATGCATAAGAATATGGCCTAAAGCTGTGAGCAGGTATCATAAAAATATGGATTCAAAATTCCATTTAGAAGAAGTTTAATAAAAGATCATCATAATATCTTTAAACTAGACAAAGCAACATCTCCTTTAATCAATATTCTTTATTAACATAGGACTATTCTTTATTAACATAGGACTACACAAACTAACAAATTTCCCCATATAAAAATACCAAATAAACTAAATACTTGGAACGAAAAACTGATTTCATGTGAGTATAGACCCAAATGCATTTTAAAAATCATTCATCGCTAGCTAAACTAAGTGAATAAAGGCAGGGCATAATTTCCCTAAAAAATAGCATAGAGAAGGGAGGCGAGCATCACCTGTTGTGGAGCAGTGAACTAGGAAATTATCAGTCGAATCTACACTCGTATACAAAGAAAGTCGAGAGAAGCAGAGAAGAGAACCAAAAATCTTTGTGAGTAGAGAGAGTGGTGTTCTTGTGAGTGTTCAAGCTTGATTTCAGCTGAGAATTTAAGGTAAAATGGTGGCTTGAAAGCTTGTCCAAAATGGCCTATGAATGCAAGTATTTATAGGGTGAAATTAGGGTTAGAGGGCTTAGCATTTGGGCGGGATTTCTATATCAAATAGCCGTTTGAATTTTGAAATCTCTGCTTGTTGATTCTCCCTCAGAAAATCTCAGAACTATTTGGCCTCTTGTTTGACCAAAATTAAAGATGAGAGATGTAAAGAAGAGAGAGGAGGAGGAGGGCGTCTGATATTTCGCAGATAGAGAGATAAGAAATGCATACAAATGGGGTGAGCGACCTCTGCCATAGCTAAAGCTCGCTGGAACTTTACTGGAAGAAGAAAATGAAAGAACAGAGACAGAAAGAGGCGAGCAGTTAGGGCTCATGGGTATTTCGGGTTATGGGCTGCAGTTTTTGCTCTTGTGGGCTGATTTTGAACAAATTTTGACAAAATAATGAGCTGAACTATTTAGTCTGATTTTGGGGTCATTTTTGGGCCGAATTTGGTCTTTTTCTTTTTTAAATTAATTCTTTTAGGATTCTAATTTAATAACTAGTATAATATACATTATGTGATAAAAACTATAATCACGTAGTAAAGTACTTATAATTAATTTAGTAAATATGAAACTAAAAAATAAAGTAACGACGATTGGCTTTAAGAAAAAATAGTAATAGTAGTAATGTTGATAATATATTCTTAATCTTTAAAAATAGTGAGAATGATTATAATAATAAGATTTAAAGTAGTAGAAATAATAGTATCTAAAAGGTAATAACGGTAATAATAGTAATAAATAAACGAAATGTAAGATATTTAAATTATTAAAAATTTAGAAGCTCAAGTGAATGAATTAAAAGAAAGGAGGGACAAAATTGGGTGTCAACAATAATATATTATTCAGATGCAAAGAGAGCATAAAGCTGACAGGATTATGATAAATAGCATTGAATTAAGTGGATAAGAGGAGTCATATTTGTGAGACTCACATATAGGTTCCTTTCAGGCTTGATGGTACAGTTTACTTTTACACTAGCCGCCTATCTTTACTGCATTAGTACCTCTTAGCTCATTTCAATCTCCATCTAGCTGTGCTGATTGCTAATGGACCTCATATGCTTCTAATACTTAATCCTATAAAGTCGAATGAATATTTGGTGTCTTAACAAGAGTAATGTGTAGTGAGTGAACATGGGATCTAGAAATATTTGGTTTCCTTATTTTCCACATCTGGTCATGCTTTCATGCTTCCTTTCTGGTCATTTCTTTTTAGCTATAGCACAAAGATCCACTTACATTGTCCACCTTGACAAGTCCTTTATGCCTACTGTCTTTGCTGATCACCATCTTTGGCATTCTTCTACCATTGATTCCATTAAAGCTGTTGTTCCTTCATCTGTGGACAGATTCCATTCTGTTCCAAAACTTGTTTATTCTTATGACAATGTGTTTCATGGATTCAGTGCTGTTTTGTCCAAAGATGAACTGGAAGCTTTGAAGAAGTCACCAGGTTTCATTTCAGCTTACAAAGATAGGACTGTGGAACCTCACACTACCCACACATCTGATTTCCTCAAGCTCACTCCTTCATCTGGGCTATGGAAAGCTTCTAGTTTAGGCCAAGATGTGATCATTGGTGTTCTTGACGGTGGAATCTGGCCCGAATCCGCAAGTTTTCGAGATGATGGTATTCCTGAAATCCCCAAAAGGTGGAAAGGAATTTGCAAGCCAGGCACCCAGTTTAACACTTCAATGTGCAACAGGAAACTCATTGGGGCTAATTACTTCAACAAGGGAATTTTAGCTAGTGATCCCACTGTGAACATTTCCATGAATTCTGCCAGGGATACTAATGGTCATGGCACACATTGTGCTTCCATTGCTGCCGGGAACTTTGCCAAAGGTGTTTCCCATTTTGGATATGCACCAGGAACAGCAAGAGGGGTTGCTCCACGAGCTAGGATAGCTGTGTACAAGTTTAGCTTTAGTGAAGGAAGTTTCACATCAGATTTAATTGCTGCTATGGACCAAGCTGTTGCAGATGGTGTTGACATGATATCCATATCTTATGGGTACCGTTTCATTCCCTTGTATGAAGATGCTATATCAATTGCTTCTTTTGGAGCTATGATGAAGGGAGTTCTAGTTTCAGCTTCAGCTGGAAATCGAGGTCCAAGTGTGGGAAGTTTAAGCAATGGATCACCATGGATCTTGTGCGTGGCATCAGGCTACACCGACCGGACTTTTGCAGGAACTTTAACTTTGGGCAATGGGTTAAAAATTAGGGGATGGAGCTTGTTTCCTGCAAGAGCCTTTGTCAGGGATTCAATGGTGATTTACAACAAGACTCTAGCCGCTTGCGACTCAGAAGAATCATTATCACAAGTTCCTGACCCCGAGCGCACCATCATCATCTGTGATTATAATCCAGATGAAGATGGTTTGGGTTTCACTCTACAAATTTTTTACGTCAATCGAGCAAGACTTAAAGCAGGCATCTTTATTTCTGAGGATCCAGGAGTGCTCAGATCTGCTTCTTTTCCCTACCCGGGAGTTGTGATTGACAAAAAGGAAGGGAAACAAGTCATTGATTACGTTAAAAGCAGTGTTTCTCCAACGGCCACCATCACGTTCCAAGAAACGTATGTGGATGGAAGGCCAGCTCCAGTTCTTGCAGGAAACTCAGCAAGAGGGCCCTCCAGAAGCTACTTGGGAATTGCAAAGCCAGATATTATGGCACCAGGGGTACTGATTCTTGCAGCATTTCCCCCTAATCTCCGTTCAGAAACAATTCAGACAAACATAGACTTAGCCACTGATTACGAGCTTAAATCAGGCACATCCATGGCTGCTCCACATGCAGCTGGAATCGCAGCAATGCTAAAGGGCGCACATCCTGAATGGAGTCCTTCAGCTATTCGCTCTGCCATGATGACTACTGCAAACCATTTGGATAGTACTCAAAAGCCTATTAGAGAGGATGATAACATGGTGGCCTGGCCCCTTGGCATCGGATCAGGGCATGTAGATCCGAACAGGGCACTTGATCCCGGCCTAGTGTATGATGCTACTCCACAAGATTACATAAATCTTATATGCTCTTTGAATTTCACAGAAGAGCAATTCAAAACATTTGCAAGATCATCAGCCAATTACCACAACTGCTCAAATCCATCAGTTGATCTCAATTACCCATCATTCATTGCCTTTCATTCATTCAGCCAGGAGGGAAACTACCCCTGGTTGGAGCAGAAATTCAGGAGGACTCTTACAAATGTTGGTAAAGGTGGAGCAACTTATAGAGTAAAAATAGAGACTCCCAGAAATTCCACAGTTTCAGTGTCACCACAAACCTTGGTGTTCAAGGAGAAAAATGAGAAGCAAAGCTATACTTTGACAATTCGTTATAGAGGTGATAGTGATCAGAGTAGGAATGTTGGATCAGTCACTTGGGTTGAAGAAAATGGCAACCACTCTGTTAGGAGTCCTATAGTGACATCTACCATTATTGAGGTCTGGGGTAGCGATGACTAGGGCCATCAGATTCTTGAGCTGGAAGTACTAAATACAAGACAAAGGGGTCAGAGGGAAATTATGTAATATATACTGAATGAAAAGTTGTCCTATCAAAAAGACATGGGAATAAATAATATATGCACTAGGAGCAACTTTGCGCCTAAAAATGCCCCAACATTGCCTTTTTTTAATCCCTAACAACTGTGACCAATCCAAATCGACAATGTTTATTCCAGCTTCTCAAGTTTGCATTTGAAAGGAGAAGTATTTTAAAATATAAACTCCTTATCTTTGAAGTAACTTTTATAAAATGAACACTTTGTTATGGAGGAGTATAATACAGAAAAAAACTTACTGAAAAGAGCATAGCTGCTCGTTTGAAGGCATTTGCCTTGTCATCTCAATGAAGGCCAACTTATTAAAGTAATGGGAGATTTACAGCTGATAGGACATTACAAGTGCACTAAACCTATGTTGATGAATTACCACAAAAATGACAAGCAATTTTCAACTGATTAAGGTGGTTTATTGACAATCTGATTATTCGTAGAGAAAACCAAGAAGCTAACAATCTTGGTTAGGAAAGTTTGAGTGGGCGTGAAGCAGGCAAGACTAAATATTTCATTTTAATATATATGAACAATGATGAAATAACAAGATGAGGGTTTGCAAGCCTTTGGTGATAGTGGCAGATGCAGCTTTTCAACTAGTTCATTCGAATTTAATATTTTCATTCGGGCCATATTTCCTAGTATCATCCCTATGTTCATTGTTATACCATCACTTGCTCTGTTATACTATGTAAAATATAAATATACTATAATATATGTAAATGTTTACTAAAACATTAATTATCAATACTCGACGTTACTTGCACATGAATAATAATATCAAGAGAGTATACCACTATCCCGCTAGGCCACTCCCAACATATTTTACCAAATCAGAAACAGAGTATCAGGAAAAGGCATCGGACATGATTTTTAGGAATTTGAAATGTTTTCTCATTTAATTCATAAATTCTGTTCAACTGACGATGAAATATGAGATTCCTGTTAGAAAAACGAAAAGGAAAATCCATTTATCTCTTTTGCTTGCATAGTTTAGGGAAAATCAATTACTTCTTTTGGAGCTATGATGAAGAGAGTTCTAGTTTCAGCTTGGACATCGAGGTTTCAGCATTGGAACAGTAGAAAATGGATCTTTTCTGTTTTTGTTGGAAAAAATGATTGCGATATCTCAAAAAGAAGTACTCATGTTGTTGTCTAGATTCATTCCCTTAATATCATTTAAATAAGTTTTATTATTCAAGTTGACCAACCTCTTTATTAGCTTTGGTAACAGACTATTGATTCTGAGTAAAACTTATGACTCCTCGAATAGCCATTGATTGACCATTTATTCTAATTAAAGTCATGCAATACCAACCTACCATTAATCCTTAGCCTTAATATTTTCCTAACATTCTTATGAACGTTGTCAATCTTTTGATGAATCCCCATCAGATGGTTTGGCTTTTTACTATATATAAACACAAGTCTTTCTCATATTGAGAGGAGCTTAAGAATAATCCTTCCCCTATATTCTAGTATGTTGGGTTTTCTTTTTCTATTGAATCTTTAGTTTCTGTGCTCCTAGTTTAACACTAGAAGAGCTTGTTGAATCCTGCGGGATACACCAATAATGGGTGAAATATCCTTACGGACAATGTCTTTGACATGCCTCAAACTATGTGAGTTTCCTACAAAGTGTTCGTGATGAAGTTTTCCGTAAGATTTCCAACAGTTTTATGTAAACTCGTCCTATATCAATCGTTCTGTCACTTCCTATTTTAGATTGGCGTTAACCTCCTCTTAAGGTTTTTTTTCTCTCTTTAACACCCTATATATGTTTACCAAAATATCTTACATTATAATGATATATACTTGCAAGACAAGATGAGAAATTGAGAATATATACACTTGGGGAGGGAAGAGTGGGAGCCATAACTATTAATGTCCTTAATTAGCTGGCTACTGGTAGCAGTCTCTACTCTGAAACTGGACTGCTGAAGTATTTAAAGTCTCATTTACTCAAGCAAATTCAAAGACTTCTCAACATGTATGTTCAATGTCGGGATGGATAGCACAACTGAAGCTAACTTCTCATTTTCAGTTTTAGAAGCGTTCAAAAATCTTCCGATCACTTAAGTAACTTTTTATCAAATTATCTTTTTCTTGTTCAACACATTAAAACTCAGCCCTGTTATGGCGTTGGCAGGGCAAGTGTTCTAATATACTCAACTTATAGAGTGGGAAGCAGAGCCATGCTAATTCTATATTATGATCCTTCTCTGGACAGGAGAAGTCTTTGAAGTCTCATTTATTCAAGCAAAAAGGGCAGCCCGGTGCACTAAAGCTCCCGCTATGCGCAGGGTCCGGGGAAGGGCCCGACCACAAGGGTCTATTGTACGCAGCCTTACCTTGCATTTCTGCAAGAGGCTGTTTCCAAGGCTTGAACCCGTGACCTCCTGGTCACATGGCAACAACTTTACCAGTTACTCCAAGGCTCCCCTTCTCATTTATTCAAGCAGTATTTAAAAATCCAAAGACTTTGCAAAGAGAACGATAATTTGATTTGATTTTCTTTATGAAATTCACTTATAATTTCTAGTCTTTTTAGACATTCGGTATCTGAAACTCATGGGAATGAATAATTAGGATTTGGGCCAATAAGCTCACTAAGGGAGATAAAGTGCATGCAGTACCTACTGTCAAGAGATTCTTGATGATGTTGTACTATGCCTTGTTTTGATGATTTGACAAACCTGCTAAGGAACCATATACGCTGCTTGAAGGAACCTGGTCCATCTATCAGAGTCAACTCTCACATCAGTAAAGTTGTTGCCACTGTGAGAGTGTTGCAACAATGCAGCAGAGCTGTTGCGGTCCTTCTCTTGTCCAATGGTTAAAGTTTAAGGTTTTCACTTCTCACTTTCTTGATATATATTCATCATAACAAGAAGTGAAAACATAGTTTTGCAAAACCAAAACCGCGTCACTACTTCAGCAAAGCCGCTAAGGAATTCCAACAAGACAAAGCTGCAACAACTGAAGAACATGTTCTTTACAACTGATCTTGTCATATGTTCTAGGTTGTTGAGTTTTTGTCTTTTGCTCTTAACATTGTAAGCTTACTCCTATTTTGAGAAGCTTTTGTAGGTGTTGTGTTTCTGTCTCATTCTATTTGATGTTTGGCTAGAGGTAGCCTTGTATGTCTTTACAATAGAGTTGTTGTAGAGAGAACTTACAATATAGTTATTGTAAGGGTGAGAGATTAAGAGTTTAATTCCTAAATTACAATAGGTTGTAATCTGAACATTGCTCAGTGTTTTAGTGGAGTTTTTGGAAAATCCTATGAGAGTAGGTCGTGGTTTTACTCTCTTGAGCAAAGAGGTTTCCACGTAAACATCCTGTCTTCTTTACTTTCTGTTTAAGTGGTAGAAACAAGTAGAGAATCTAGTTCTCAATGTTATGGTGGACTCATGCAAACTATCAATTCTCCATTCTCAAGACTCAAATCTGAGATATTCGATTATAATGGTAGAAAGATCTCGACCATCTGAGTACTTCCCTCAATAGTATGCAAGCGAATTTACCAACTATTACCTCTAACTACCACATGTAGATCCATCAAAGTTTAGATGGACGAGAAAAGTTTTCATGGATGGAAATTGGAAAGAAATCAACTATTAACTTTTCTTTATCCTACTGGAATTCAAATTATG
Organism: Jaltomata sinuosa; assembly: GCA_003996215.1. NCBI lineage: Eukaryota > Viridiplantae > Streptophyta > Magnoliopsida > Solanales > Solanaceae > Jaltomata > Jaltomata sinuosa. The sequence goes on along the minus strand of QJPP01007188.1, from coordinate 842,068 downwards.
TTCCTCATTTTAATTTTATTGACTGATAAGCCATATTCTTGGATGTTTTCTTTTCTGCTAGAGTTATATAAAATAAGGAACAGTGTATCTAGAATTTCCTGAAAGGATATCTGGTAAGTTTCCAGAAATATTCACATAAAGTGAAGAAAAGAAGAAAAAACTTCAATTATTGTAATATGAGGTATATGATCAAGAAAAGATTATTGCCTTAGGAAATTCATGTTACAAATAAAAGATAAATAACATTCCAAATTAAATGGATTCTGAGTCATAATTGAAAGATTGACATTATTGGTTGATTTAAAGGAAATTCATTTTACAGAAAAAAGATAAATAACATTCCAAATTAAATGGATTCTGAGTCATAATTGAAAGATTGACATTATTGACTCATTTAGAGAAAATTCATTTTACAGATAAAAGATAAATAACATTCCAAATTAAATAGATAAGAAGAGTCATAATTGAAAGATTATTGCCTTAGGAAATTCATTTTATAGATAAAAGATAAATAGCATTCCAAATTAAACAGTATTGACTGCTAAATGGACCTCATATGCTTCTATACTTAATCCTATAAAATCAAATGAATATTTGGCTGTCTTAACAAGAGTAGTGTGTAGTGAGTGAACATGGGATCTAGAATGGTGTTTCCACATCTAGTCTTGCTTTCATGTGCTCTTTTGGCTCATCTCTTTTTAGCTATAGCACAAAGATCCACTTACATTGTCCATTTGGACAAATTTTTAATGCCTAATGTATTTGCTGATCACCATCACTGGCATTCTTCCACTATTGATTCAATCAAAACTGTTGTTCCTTCATCAGTTGACAGATTTTACTCTGCTCCAAAACTTGTTTATTCTTACGACAATGTGTTTCATGGCTTCAGTGCTGTTTTGTCCCAAGATGAACTGAAAGCTTTGAAGAAGTCACCAGGTTTCATTTCAGCTTACAAAGATAGAACTGTGAAACCTCACACTACCCACACATCTGATTTCCTCAAGCTCACTCCTTCGTCTGGGCTATGGCAAGCTTCTGGTTTAGGCCAAGATGTGATCATTGGTTCTTGATAGTGGAATCTGGCCCGAATCTGCAAGTTTTAAAGATGATGGTATGCCTGAAATCCCCAAAAGGTGGAAGGGAATTTGCAAGCCAGGCACCCAGTTTAATACTTCAATGTGCAACAGAAAACTCATTGGGGCCAATTACTTCAGTAAGGGAATTTTGGCTGTAGAACCCACTGCAGAAATTTTGAATTCTGCTAGGGATACTGATGGCCACGGTTCACATTGTGCTTCTGTTGCTGCTGGGAACTATGCAAAAGGTGTTTCCCATTTTGGATATGCGACAGGAACAGCAAGAGGGGTCGCACCACGAGCTAGGCTAGCTGTGTACAAGTTTAGCTTTGATGAAGGAAATATAACACTTGCTTATAACTCAGATTTAATTGCTGCTATGGACCAAGCTGTTGCGGACGGCGTTGACATGATAACCATTTCTTATGGGTACCAGTCCATTCCCTTGTATGAAGATCCTATATCAATAGCTTCTTTTGGAGCTATGATGAAGGGAGTGCTAGTTTCAGCTTCAGCTGGAAATGAAGGTCCAAGCGTGGGAACTATAAACAATGGATCTCCATGGATCTTGTGCGTGGCATCAGGCTACACCGACCGTACATTTGCAGGAACTTTGACTTTGGGCAATGGGTTAAAAATTAGGGGGTGGAGCTTGTTTCCTGCAGGAGCCTTTGTCAGGGATTCAATAGTGATTTACAACAAGACTATAGCTGCCTGCGACTCAGATAAATTGTTATCGGAAGTTCCTGATCCCAAATGCACCATCGTCATCTGTGATTATGATTCAGATGAAGATGATTGGGCTTTCTATGATCAAATCAGTCAACTCGAGCGAGCAGGACTTAAGGCAGGCATTATTATTTCTGAGGATCCAGGAGTGTTCAGGACTATTTCTTTTTCCTACCCGGGAGTTGTGATTGACAAAAAGCAAGGGAAACAAGTCATCAATTACGTTAAAAACAGTGTTGCTCCCACTGCCACCATAACGTTCCAAGAAACGTATGTGGATGGAGAAAGGCCAGCCCCACTTCTTGCTGGAACCTCATCACGAGGGCCCTCCAGAAGCTACTCGGGAATCGCAAAGCCAAATATTATGGCACCAGGGGTACTGATTCTTGGAGCAGTTCCACCTAATCTTCCTTCAGCGCCAATTGAGCCGAATATAGAATTAACCACTGATTATAAACTTCAATCAGGCACATCGATGGCTACTCCTCATGTAGCTGGAATTGCAGCAATGCTAAAAGGCGCACATCCTGAATGGAGTCCTTCAGCTATTCGCTCCGCCATGATGACCACAGCAAACCCTTTGGATAATACTCAAAATCCTATTAGGAGGGACAATAAAATGGTAGCCACGCCCCTAGATATGGGAGCAGGGCACGTTGATCCTAACAGAGCTCTTGATCCCGGCCTAGTATATGATGCTACTCCACAAGATTACATAAATCTTATATGCTCTATGAATTTCACAGAAGAGCAATTCAAAACATTTGCAAGATCATCGGCCAATTACCACAACTGCTCAAAACCATCAGCTGATCTCAATTACCCATCATTCATTGCCTTGTACAGCATTGAGGGAAACTTCACCTGGTTGGAGAAGAAATTCAGGAGGACTCTTACAAATGTTGGTGAAGGTGGAGCAACTTATAAAGTGAAGATAGAAACTCCCAAGAATTCGACAGTTACAGTCTCTCCACAAACTCTGGTTTTCAAGGGGAAAAATGATAAGCAACGCTATAGTTTGACAATTCGGTATATAGGTGATAGTGATAACAGTACGAACTTTGGGTCGATCACTTGGGTTGAAGAGAAAGGTAACCACTCAGTTAGGAGTCCTTAGTGATATCTCCCATTATTGAGGTCTGGTAGCCAGTGATGACAAGATAAAGGGGAATTAAGAGCGAAATTATGTATAAATACCGAATGAAAAGTTGAGGTCTATGTTACAACTTACAGTAGTTTTGATTCTTGTCTTCAAGAAGAAAAGAGAAGAATATTTAATCTCTCTCTGCCTGGTCAAACCTTTTTATAGTGACAACGTCATCTAATTTCATAGCGGTTATAATAAGGTGGTGCTATATATGTTTCCTGGCATTGGGCTTTAATAATTTTATGTAACAAGAAGAATGAATATATTCTTTAACCAATTTAACCAAAAAAATAAAATAGAAATAGTATGGCGGTAAAAAAGGCAAACACCAATAGTCTTTTCTCATGGAGTTATTATCATAACTGATGAATATCATTTAAATACAATTTTTCTTTTTAGATATTCATACATGAATTTATTATATGCATGACTTTAATGATGATTACCATAATTATTATAGTAATATTTTATTTTATTCATAATATTTTTTTACTAAATATTATTACACAATATTTGAGTATGATTGTTACATATAGAGGGGTAATTCTACAAAAAGTATACCGCTATAAATATAATGAATGTCATTGTTGTTTATTGGTAAAATAATCTTATAGAGAAGTAAAATATAATATGAAAAATCACTTTCGGAGAAAATTAGACTGTTATAGTGAAATGTTGTTACAACGAGGTTCGACTGTATTATAGAATTCGACTTTACAAATGAAATATGATGGATATTATATACTCCCTCGTTTTTATTTGTTTGTCAGATTTTGACTTGGCACGAAGTTTAAAAAATAAAGAATATTGTGGTCTTAAATTGAGGATATATAGAATATATCAAAATGTTCTTTAATCTTTTGATCTTAAACATATCACGTGGAAAGTTGAAATTAAAGAGTCGACAAAAGAAAAGAAAGTAAGACAAATAAATTGAAATGGAAGGAGTAGTTCATAAGTGTATTTCTACGTCGTATAAAAATAAAATTATAGTAATTACCTTTTTTAAGAAAATTATTTTCTTTTGTTAAATCCTTTGCATACAGGGACAGATCTATCCAATTAGGAGGGGGTCCACCTGTACTCGTTAACCTAGAAATAAATTTGTGTATATACTTTGTAGAGACAAGAGGAGGTTGTTTGGATGATAAGCGCTCTCTGCCTCCAACCCTGATGTTATGGGTTCGAGCCATTAAAGGAGCAAAAAGGTGAAAGCTCCTAAAGAGTATAAAAAATAAAAATAAAGATATACACTGCTGGATAGGGGCAACTGGCCTGCTTCTTTACAAATTATAAGTTCACATAGTTCTATTTATTTTTTTTACTTTTTTGATTCTTTAGTCCCCATTCCCATCCTAGTTTTTGATTAAATCCCTCCCCTGAAACGCCCCAAATTTCAAAACCTATTCTTTAGTCTCCTCGTTAACCCTTAACAAAAGAAAGAAAATTCTTTTTCTCATTCTAACTTCTAAACTTTTCTTATGTACTTTGTTATCATAATCATCAAGTTCTTTAAGAGTTGCACGCCAAATTTTTTCGCTAGTAATTAGCGTACTAATTAAAGATATTGCATCCCCATTGCGCTCTAGTTTGGAGCTATGATGAAGGGAGTTCTAGTTTCAACTTCAGCTGGACATCGAGGTTTCAGCATTGGAACAGTAGCAAATGGACCTCCATGGACCTTGTGCATGGCAGCATTTTGTTTTATGTAAACTCGTCCTATATCAATCGTTCTGTCACTTCCTATTTTAGATTGACGTTAACCTTCCTCTTAAGGTATTTTTTTTCCTCTTTAACACCCTATATGTGCTTACCAAAAGATCTTACATTATGATGATATATACTTGCAAGACAAGACCACTACTGAAACTGGACTGCTGAAGTCTTAAAAAGTCTCATTTACTCAAGCAAATTCAAACACTTTTCGACATGTATGTTCAATGTTGGGATGGTTAGTACAACTGAAGTTAACTTCTCATGTTCAGTTTTTAGAAGCGTTCAAAAATCTTCCGATCACTTAAGAAACTTTTTACCAAATTATCTTTTTCTTGTTCAACACATTAAAACTCAGCCCTGTTATTAGGTTGACAGGTGAAGCGTTCGAATATACTCACTTATTGAGTGGGAAGCAGAGCCATGTTAATTCTATATTATGATCCTTTTCTCGACAGGATAAGTCTCTCAAGTCTCATTTATTCAAGCAATACTTAAAAATCAGAAGACTTCTCAAAGAGAATGACAATTTGATTTGATTTCCTCTATGAATTCACTTATAATTTCAAGTCTTTTTTAGACATTCGGTATCCAAAACTCATTGGGAATGACTAATTAGGATTTGGGCCGATAAGCTCACTAAGCAAGAGATTCTCCATTCTCACGACTCAAATCTGAGATATTCTATTAAGGGCAGAAAGATCCTGATCATCTCACTACTTCCCTCAATGGTATACAAACATTAATTACAAGCTGAATATCAGCAGTATTAGTTGTTGAGTATTCGTCGCATCCCCCCACCCCACCCCACCCCCCGCATGATTGATTTTGAGTGATCTATCAGTCTATGGCCTTAATTATCCCGTGTATCACCTAACTTCCAGTGGAATGTTTGATTAAGTCCGCTTGGAACTTCAAAACTTCCTCTTCTATAGAAATCAAAATCATTCCGCATAGTTTTCCCATTAAAAGATACTACACCTTATATGTAGCTTCTCAGTCTTTTCAGCTATCAATGTGAGACTTTTGTTCGCGCAGCCAACAACATGATTGACCCTGAGTCATTAATCATACGGGGGACCATAAAAAGAAAACTATAGCTCTAGTCCATCTATTAGTATCTCAAACAGAGAATATTTTTCCTGTTTTACTACATTTTGGTTCTTCATATCCGCTTCAAGTAACACTGAAATATAAAGTTCTTGTTCAGGAAATAAGAGAAAAAAGTAAATTCAAGCAGCTCATGCGCTTGTTTGTTAAAAGATTTTACTATCTCTACTAGGAATTTAAGTTGTTTCGTCTTTTTCTCTTTTCTAATCTTCCAATTCTTTTTTGATTTATTCTCCAAATCGACAAAGCTTATTAAGTTTATCGTCAGTTATATTATGAAGCAAAAGGAACATAAGAGTGCAGAAATATGTAATCTTATTGTATAATGTGGTAAATGATCAAAGAGTACAGGGTGAAAGATTATAGTCTTAGGGAATTCATTTTACAGATAAAAGATAAATAACATTCCAATTAAATGGATAAGAAGAAAGATTGACATTATTGACTGATTTAGAGGAAATTCATTTTACAGATAAAAAGATAAATAACATTCCAAATTAAATAGATAAGAAGAGTCATAATTGAAAGATTGACATTATTGACTGATTTAGGCTTTTGATTGGTTTACACAAGTCACCTAGATTTACTGCATTAGTACTCTCTCATCTCATTTCAATTTCCACTTAACAGTATTGACTGCTAAATGGACCTCATATGCTTCTATACTTAATCCTATAAATTCGAATGAATATTTGGCTGTCTTAACAAGAGTAGTGTGTAGTGAGTGAACATGGGATCTAGAATGGTATTTCCACATCTAGTCTTGTTTTCATGGGCTCTTTCTGCTCATATCTTTTTAGCTATAGCACAAAGATCCACTTACATTGTCCATTTGGACAAATCTTTAATGCCTAATGTCTTTCCTGATCACCATCATTGGCATTCTTCCACCATTGATTCAATCAAAACTGTTGTTCCTTCATCAGTTGACAGATTCCACTCTGCTCCAAAACTTGTTTACTCCTATGATAATGTGTTTCATGGATTCAGTGCTGTTTTGTCCAAAAATGAACTAGAAGCTTTGAAGAAGTCACCAGGTTTTATTTCAGCTTACAAGGATACAACTGTGGAACCTCACACTACCCACACATCTGATTTCCTCAAGCTCACTCCTTCGTCTGGTCTATGGCAAGCTTCTGGTTTAGGCCAAGATGTGATCATTGGTGTTCTTGATAGTGGAATCTGGCCCGAATCTGCGAGCTTTAAAGATGATGGTATGCCTGAAATCCCCAAAAGGTGGAAGGGAATTTGCAATCCAGGCACCCAGTTTAATACTTCAATGTGCAACAGAAAACTCATTGGGGCAAACTACTTCAATAAGGGAATTTTGGCTAATTATCCCACTGTCAACATTTCCATGAATTCTGCAAGGGATACTGGTGGTCACGGCACACATTGTGCTTCCATTGCTGCTGGGAACTATGCAAAAGGTGTTTCCCATTTTGGATATGCGACAGGAACAGCAAGAGGGGTCGCGCCACGAGCTAGGCTAGCTATGTATAAGTTTAGCTTTGATGAAGGAGGTATATCAATTGCTTTTACATCAGATTTAATTGCTGCAATGGACCAAGCTGTTGCGGATGGCGTTGACATGATATCCATTTCTTATGGGTACCAGTCCATTCCCTTATATAAAGATCCTATATCAATTGCTTCTTTTGGAGCTATGATGAAGGGAGTGCTAGTTTCAGCTTCAGCTGGAAATCGAGGTCCAAGGGTGGGAAGTTTAGGCAATGGATCTCCATGGATCTTGTGTGTGGCATCAGGCTACACCGACCGTACATTTGCAGGAACTTTGACTTTGGGCAATGGGTTAAAAATTAGGGGGTGGAGCTTGTTTCCTGCAGGAGCCTTTGTCAGGGATTCAATAGTGATTTACAACAAGACTATAGCTGCCTGCGACTCAGATAAATTGTTATCGGAAGTTCCTGATCCCAAACGCACCATCGTCATCTGTGATTATGATGCAGATGAAGATGATTGGGCTTTCTATGATCAAATCAGTCAACTCGAGCGAGCAGGACTTAAGGCAGGCATTATTATTTCTGAGGATCCAGGAGTGTTCAGGACTATTTCTTTTTCCTACCCGGGAGTTGTGATTGACAAAAAGCAAGGGAAACAAGTCATCAATTACGTTAAAAACAGTGTTGCTCCCACTGCCACCATAACGTTCCAAGAAACGTATGTGGATGGAGAAAGGCCAGCCCCACTTCTTGCTGGAACCTCATCACGAGGGCCCTCCAGAAGCTACTCGGGAATCGCAAAGCCAGATATTATGGCACCAGGGGTACTGATTCTTGGAGCAGTTCCACCTAATCTTCCTTCAGCGCCAATTGAGCCGAATATAGAATTAACCACTGATTATAAGCTTCAATCAGGCACATCGATGGCTACTCCTCATGTAGCTGGAATTGCAGCAATGCTAAAAGGCGCACATCCTGAATGGAGTCCTTCAGCTATTCGATCCGCCATGATGACCACTGCAAACCCTTTGGATAATACTAAAAATCCTATTAGAAGGGACAATAATATAGTAGCCACGCCCCTAGATATGGGAGCAGGGCAGGTTGACCCGAACAGAGCTCTTGATCCTGGCCTCGTATATGATGCTACTCCACAAGATTACATAAATCTTATATGCTCTATGAACTTCACAGAAGAGCAATTCAAAACATTTGCAAGATCATCAGCCAATTACCACAACTGCTCAAATCCATCAGCTGATCTAAATTACCCATCATTCATTGCCTTGTACAGCATTAAAGGCAACTTCACCTGGTTGGAGAAGAAATTCAGGAGGACTCTTACAAATGTTGGTAAAGGTGGAGCAACTTATAAAGTGAAGATAGAAACTCCCAAGAATTCGACAGTTTCGGTGTCTCCACAAACTTTGGTTTTCAAGGGGAAAAATGATAAGCAAAGTTATAGTTTGACAATTCGGTATATAGGTGATAGTGATCAGAGTACGAACTTCGGGTCAATCACTTGGGTTGAAGAGAAGGGCAACCACACAGTTAGGAGTCCTATAGTGACATCTCCCATTATTCAGGTCTGGGGTAGCCAGTGATGACTAGGGCCATTAGTTTCTTGAATGAAAAGTTGTCTATTTTTTATCCCTAAGAACTGTGATGAATCTAAATCGACAATATTGATACACAAGAAAACACATTATATAGAAATACCTTGTAGAACTATCATCATCATCATATCATATCTATCTAAATCTAATCTAAATCTAATCTAAATCTAATCTAATCTAATCTAAATCTAAATCTAAAATCTATACTACCTTACGAGCATGAACTCAAAAAAATTCAAAGTGAAATTACTAAAATACCCTTATTTTATTTGCTTTGAAAAAAAGAAAAAAAACCCTACTATTACACGCTACAACCGAACCGATTCTTGAAGAGACTCGTCACTTCAAAAGTCACCTTGAGAAGAAGGAATACGATCTATCGTCTCCTTCAATAATATGTCTTCTTCCATCATTCATCTAATTCTCTCACAGGTTTACCCCAACGTACTGGATGCTTAGGCATGCATACTATTTCTTCCATCTGTTTTTGAGGCAAAATTTTAACGAAATCAATCTCCACCCAAGTCAATTTCTAAGTTTACTTCTATTCACATTTATAGTAGATCGAGTTCATATATATACTCTTCCTTGCATTTTGCTTTCCATTGATATAATTATATCACATGTGTTTTTTAGTTGATTTCCAAACTTTCCTCTACAATTTGTTAGTAATATGATATATGCTCTCCAAAATTTAAGATGCTTAGATTTGAACTTATGCTCTGTTGTCTTTAGTTTACTTATGTTACTGCTTTAATTTGTGATTGTAACATCACTAAGGCCTGCATTATAGCCATCAACAAGCCAATGATTTAATACTTTATCCACTAATTACCTGACTTTGTCCCTTATTTGTATGAACTGCTTAAGTTTCAGACTTGTGTTTCTACGTTCCCTAATTATGCTATGTCACCAATTTAGTATTGAATTTAATCATAAAACTAACAATATTCATGAATAAGAATATCAACGGATGGAAAGAATAACAAAATGACAATTTATATATGTGCAAGTTTGTAGTTATTCAAAGAGAGATGCAATAAATAGTTACTTATAATTTAATTTTTTATATAATACACAGTTAGTATATAAAAGTATTGCATTCATTTTTCTTTTCCATTCGTTGTCCGGTAATCGTATTAGGACCCCAATTAATTCAAATTTGCGCTGCGTAAGGTACATTAAATAGCAAAGTACTCCCTAACACAATTTTTTTTTCATACCTAGGACTCGAACCCGAAACCTCTTATTAAGAGTCACCACAATTCTTTTTGGTTAATGCGTTCCTTTTTGTTTTGGGTTGAGTCCCTGCTTAGCTGGTCATTGTGTTCGCAAAAAGAGAACGGGGCACTTAAACCTTACCCCAAAGTACAACAAAAGGCTGGCTAACCAGACCTACCTTAAAACAAGCAGCAGAAAAATATATACAGCTATAGTACTCCTACTCCTAAGGCTCCATGTTTTAGCATTTTAGCTTACAAAAAAGCTCATTTGGTTCACTACTGAATTTATTGTTATTAAATCCTAAAATTGTGTACACGTAAATCCTATACTAAATAAGGCAAAAAAAAAAAAAGTATAAATGCGCTATAACTCAATTTATGGTAATTATTTTTAAAATACAAATACTCGGTTAAAATTAAGAAGACATCATAATAATGAAATGGTTTTATTATCAAAAAGAAAATAGCTAGATTTCTTTAATCAATTAATTAATGATACTTATATTAGTTGCCTCTCTTTATTTAGGTTTAGGTTATTCTTCCAAAACTATCGTATGTAGGGGGAAAACAAGTTTAGGTATAGAATTTTCTTACCAATTGAAATCTTGATAGTATCTATAATTAAAGAGATAAATTTGTTTGTGATTCGAGGTAAGTTTTTTAAAATTTTAGTATATTTTTGAAGTTTACAATAATAAATTAACATGTATAGACAATTGCTAATTGATTTTTTTTTTTTTTGAAATCTTGATATATCTTATGATTGAAGAAACAAATTTGCTTGTGATTTGAGGTAAGTTTCCTAAAATTTTAGTATATTATTGATATTTACAATCCTGATAGTATCTATGATTAAAAAGATAAACTTGCTTGTCATTTGAGGTAAGTTTTCTAAAATTTTAGTATGTTCTTGAAATTTACCATTGCTAATGAAAAGTTTTCTTAATTGATTTCTTCCCTTAATTTCTCTTAGCTGATTTCATCTCTTAAATAGAATATTTTATCCATTAATATATAGTATAATTGTTGATTATATGTTTGTGTGTTTAAATTGATTGATTTTCACCTTAGTATCTTACTTTAGTTGTTGTTTATTGAAGAAACAAGACACTATTAATTCCAAAAAGAATAATAAAATAAGATTTGATTAACTTGTACAAATTTAAATTTTCATATATGTATCAAGAATGTAAATTAATAAAAAAATAATTATTTTCTCTAATATTGCTAACAAATAATTAAAATTTTGAATTAACTAATTAGCAAAAGAATTCAAATCTATTCTTTTTTAAATTCCTAACATTAGTAAATTTATCTTTTAAATTGACAAAACTTTTAAGTATATAAATTAGTTAAATTAAAAATAATAATAGTGGTGAAAGAAATTAGAAATAAAAAAATAATTATAGTATGATGTTAAATGTTAAATTGGTAAAATACAAATCTAAAGTGACATACATGAAAAAGTAGAAAATAAATTATATTCTCAATGAATTTAAACAGTAAATTAAATTTTCCGTTAATCCTATTTAGCGATGAATTAATAACATTTATAAATAATAAAAAAAATTAGCTACGATCAGTTTAGCTAAGTCTAACTTTTTTTCTATAATATTTGTTATCAAATGAAATACACGCTTTGATCACGCGCAAAGCGCGTATACTAAACTAGTTATATTAAAAGTGTGAACGACCTTATAATGTGATTTGAACTTTTTGCCCTTCATTAAAAGATTTCGCAATAAACAAAATTGTCTTTCACTATTTTTCTTTATATTTTATAATTAAAAAATAACTAAAATTTAACTTATTAGAACTTTAAAATTAATAGTTTACCTTATATTAATCTTCCTTATAAAGTTTGATATTTGGAGCAAACGACGGCGAAAGATTCTTCTTAAATTTAGGATTCCTTAAATATATAATTATAGCCAATTGATTTTTTAGTTCTTATTAATTTGGTTAATAAACAAATATAAATATAGAAAAGTACAAATAAAAACCTCTGCCATCGAAAGATTCTTCTTAGATTTAGGATTTCTTAAGTATATAATTATTATTAATTTAGTAAATAAAAAATAGGAATAGTACAAATAAAAAGTCCTGCATTTTTTATTTAGGAGTCCTTAATTTGTCTGTAAGTATTAATATTTAACATTTATAAATCAAATTAGAAGTTTACCTTATATAGAAAAAGAATTTCTACAATTTTATTTAAGAATTATTTTGATCAAATTTTACAGGAACATACGCCGCTTCTTCTCTACTTTTCTTTTGATTTTTTATTCAAGTTGTCTTCTTGCATTCATTATCATCATCCTTTCTGTTTTTCGTTATTACTTAATAGCCTTAAAGATTATACAAGAATTATACATAATCAACAATTGATCATGGATTTACACTTTTTGATAAATTTTCATGTTTCTCTTTCAGATGAAAATTTCTGAACGAAAAATTGGACGAAACAAGCATGTTATCGTCGACTAAAATACCGAAAGGTGTATCTCTTTCCCCTTTTTTTTTTCTCTGTTTAAATAAAAATTCTGACTTCATGAAGTTAGTTATTGTAGTATGAAGTTAGTCCATGTTTTCATGATACATTTTATCCAAAATATGAATTGTATATCACCCCTATAAATAGGTGTCATGTATTTTTATCATCAATGTTTCAATATTTTTTCTCCTTTGATTCTTCGTTGCCTTTTGAAACTTCTATTATGAATTATACAGGGGCGAAGCTACAATGTTTTGAGAGTAGTCAAGCGAACACCCTTCGTAAAAAAATTATATCGTGTATATTCTAAGAACTTTGACCCCTTTTGGATTTAGGGTTATTTTGAATTATCATTATATTTTAATTATAATTAATTCTTTTAAAATATCTTAGGTAAAACTTTTCAACCACTTTCAACTCCAATTGTCAAATTAGTTTTAGGATAGAATTAATGTCTTATTGCCGTTAGATAAAGATGATAAAAAAAGGTAAAAGAGTAATATTGAAAAGTTAATCTAACATTGTCATTAGATATAAAAAAAATAGAATGAATTTAGAATTCAACAATTAATACATGTTAAGATCGAACAATTTTAAAAAGTAAACGTATGTTATTCAACAAAATTAGGTTTAGGATTCAAGAATTAGTGTATCATTATCGTTGAATGAAAATAAAAAAAAAATTAAAGAATGATATTAAAAAGTTAATCTAACATTATCGTTGGATATAAAAAGAAAAATAGAATGGATTTAAAATTCAACAATTAATATCAGGGTTCAATCCAACAATTCAAAAAAAATGTATGTGATTTAACAATCAAACAATTCAAAAAAAAATATATGTGATTTAACAATCAATGTAATATTGTCGTTGATTAAAGAAAAAGAAAAAAATAGGATTGATTTAGGATTATTAACATCAAATTAATATCACTTTGGAATTTAACAATTACAATTTTCACTATTTTTTCTTTTTTAGAAAATTAAGATAATTTTTAGTATAAGGAGTTGAACACTTCTATTAAAAAAAAGTCAATATTCCACGTCTTTTATCATATACTTGTGATAGTATCTAATAATAGGTATTTATGTATTTTTAATAGACAATTAAAAATTAAAAGGTTGTCCTTTTGTATAATTCTTTTCTGTACGTAACTTTTTATATTGATGTGACACACATGTGCAATATGCATACACTAATTTAGTATTATATTGAAAGCACGAAGATCCTTAGAAATATTGATTGAAATTTTTGCCCTTTAATAAAAGCCTCTAGAATATACAAAAATGTTATTTACTATTTCACTCAAATTATTATTTAATCATCTTTATAATATTTAATATTAAAAAGTCCTAAAATATATGATAGGAGAAAAGTATATTTTAAAAATTAAGAAAAAATATATTTTAAAAACTAAGGAGTCCTAAAATATTTGATAGGAGAAAAAATATGGTGTAATAGATTAAAATATATGCTAAAATGAATAACTTCTGTTCCCGATATAATAAACGTAACTCCAAATAATTTGGAGACTTGATATGTAGCCAACAATTTTGGAAACGTAATCATAGTTTGTTTTGATTTAGATATTTTTTCAATTATTTTCATGAATTAATCTATTTATATTATAGATGCTTCAAAATACGCAAAAAATAAAATAAAATTAATAGTGTGTAATAAAAATATTTTATCATGTGTGTGATTGTTCATATGAAATATGTCGTAGTTTGAGTGTCTAAATGAAATTTATTGACAAGTTTAAGAAGCTATCAATGTATTCCACCTAACATATTTGTATTTTAATATAATAATATATCTATAATTACAAATACTATATAAGTAATATAATTTTATCCATCATATTTACGCGTTCAAAAATATTGAATTCAGTCATTGTATCAATATAATAACACACATTTTCTTTATTAAAACAAATATTACATTTAGTGTAATTTTAATAGTTTTTTTAAAATAAATTATCTTATCGTTGATATTAATTAACACAATGCACATGTGCGAAAGCACGTACACTAAACTAGATAAAATGTGAAGGACCGTATAATGTGATTAAAAATTTTTACCCTTCATTAAAAGGATTCTACAATAGACAAAATGGTTATTTATTATTTTTCTAATTTTTAAAATTTAAAATTAACAAAACAATTGGCTACTAAATTATTCCATAACTGAAATGTACTAAAGTCCTAATATAGAGGAATCACACGTATTCTTTTTCTACAAAAAAGGCCATAAAGGCTATTTTATTAATATAAATTTAAAAAAAAAAAAAGTTTACAAAGTTGAATGAAGAAAAGGGGCATAAACTTATGAACCCAAAAAAAACTTAAAACTCCTATCCGTATGGAAGAAAAATAAAAATATACCATATTTAGATAATTCTTTTCTTGGAAGAAAAGATTTACGACTTCTATAAATTGAGAATCCTTCTTTTTTACAATAATACAATAGCGTTCACAATAATCCCCAAATGAAGTTTTGTTTAGGAGGAGATTATTTTCTCAATAATTTTTTTATTGTATTTTTTATATTAGTCATATGTAGGTCAATTGACCAAATTAATTTAATATATTATGAGTCTTTTTAATAAATTTTATTTGTTATTGTTAAGGTTTCTTTGTTAGCTTCCGCACGATGCTCTGTTGTTTCGATCCCAACAACGCGCTCATAATTTGAGTTCAATCATATTCTAAGAGTTCATAAGAGTTCGGACTCACTGAACACCGCAATTCGTGTAAACATCATTATGTTTCTTTTTGAGATTCAAACGAGATGAACAAGAGTGTACTAAAAAAGAGAAAAAGGTGAACAAGAGACCATTGTGTCGCTTTAATCAAATTTACTTTACCATATTAATTTATTATCCAATTTGTAGAAGTAGGTTATGCAATATGAAAAATAAAAATAAAAATTCTCATCTATGATATGTTCCTTTTTTTTTGTTATTAGCTGTGTAATTCTATTCATATATTGATTATTGTGTAATTATCTTATATATATTTCAAATTATGTAATTTTATTAATTATTTATTATCAATATTATTAATAGAATTAGAATATTTTTAAAATACACTTTTACGTTCCATTAGCTAAGGCAAAAAAAAATCTTAAAGAGGGACATACATAAAATTAAAGAAAAACATATCTTTAAGTATATTTTTTATCTTAAAAATTTTACATTATTTTTTTTAAAATATTATACTTAGTACACATAATAATTTATTTTTTTATATATATTTATTATTAATTAACGTGATACAAACGTGCAAAGCACGTACAATATGAAAAAATAGAAATAAAAAAGATTTATGTAGACTTACAACCATATTCATGATTTTCAAACATTTATAGTATTCAAATTAATAATATTAATGACGTGACACATACGTGCAACGCACGTACCCTAAATCAGTATTTACTAAAAATAAGTAGGAATTCAATTAATAAAAAATCATTAATTGATAAGTGGGAAATAACATAACAGGACAATTAATTTAGTGCATTACCATGGATCAGGAGTATGTAGCCATTAGGAATTGAAATAGAAACGTTATTTCAATTATTGGTATTGAAGACCTTAATGGTCATTCACTCATATTTATGTGTTTTGCCAAAATGGCTAAAAGTCACATTAATTCATAATAACCGTTATATTTTTTCAAGCAAAATTTTTGCTATATAACGTCAATTTTCCTTCTCCAAAGTGGTGCACATTCTCCCTTTCTTGCTGTTATTTTCCTCTTCATTCATGTTTATCTCTATTTGTTCTTTATATGCATTTTTTACACAACATATATAATGATTTTAAGAGATTAAAAATCAGGCAGAAGTACTCATTGAATACTCAAAAAGTATAAATAGTGATGGTGAAAGTATCTGCGATATAAAAGTCGGTACATCCTTTTGAATCTTATCATCAAGAACTTTAGGTCTTACAAGCTTGAAATGTACTTCCCTTTCTTTTTTGCTTTTTTTCCTTATTCATTATTTATGGAAGGTTTTAACCTCTATAGCAAGTAGGGGTGTGCATCGGTCGGTTCGGTTCGGTTTTGTATATTATCGGTTTGATTTATCGGTGATCGGTTTGTAAACATGCAAAATCGATAACCAAACCAATAAGATATTCGTTATCGATTTTCGGTTAATTGGTTTTTGGTCCTTAGCGGTTCGGTTATCGGTTTAACCGATAAGAAAATGCTCCTATAATATTTTGATTTCTCTTATTTTCTTCTTCATATATAGACTACTTTCATGCATAAACATCTATACAAATTACAAGCATAAGCAAATTCAAATACGTTATTACTAAAATAAATTTATTTTCTTTCTTATTAAGTAGAAAACTTGAATACAGTAGCAACGGTAGCAATTTCTCAAAAGCAACACTGATAGGTAGAATGCTTCAAACCAATGACTTTAGAAAGAAAACAACAACACTAAGACAACAACTATAAAATGCAAAAAATAATAGGGTATATATTTAAAATCTAAAGTCACTATTATACAATTATGAATAAAAATATAATCTTATTGGGTTATCGGTTTAACCATTAACTAAAACCTTAAAACCGATACCAAACTGATAGCCCAATAAATTTTTTTACAAAACCATTTAAAAACCGTTAACCCAATAACCCAATACCAATAAACCAATAATATTTTTATCGGTTCGGTTTATCGGTTAAACCGATTTTTGCACACCCCTAATAGCAAGGACTATAATATTCTTGATTGTACTTTTATTTTAGATGTTGGATTTCATGTATATGTACATATCTTTAGTGATTGTCGCAGTACTCACTTTAGTTATAGCTACTATATATAATTATGTTGAAAATATAATAACACTTCTCCTTCCGACCTTTCAGCACCGAGCAGGTGTCAGACTCTATGGTAATGCTAAATTCAACACTGAAGGAGATAGAAATATCTATCTACAGATTCTTTGAATTCGATTATGCTAAAGTTGTCAATAAAATATCCTAATATTTCATTTGTTAATTTATTTTCCTCAGAATTCTCTTTAGTTTTCTCTGCATCCTTGTTAGTATTTGGGGTTTTTTCATTGATTATTATTGTTTTTGTTTCTTAGTTGGGGTTATTTATAAATTTACTAAATTTGAGTTGATTTACTTTGCTGCCATGCGTAATGATGCACAAAAGCTAAATATACAAACTTCGTTATTAGTGTATTATATGTGTGGATGCTATTTTGATTAAACTCACATTCATAGATGAAATCGTTTATCTGAAATTTCAACTTGCAAGGGGTACACCATTTTACGGTTGTATCGTGAACCTCTGTATAAAGTGTTCTAAATTAGTAATTTGTTATTAATACTACATACATGTATAATTTTAAAAAAAATTGTAATCACTGTAAGGGTACACGTGCAGCGCATTCCTAAAATTAATAGTGGAAAACTTCAAAGTGAAAAAGTTAAATTATCATTTTATTCTTTTATTAAATTAAAATCTAATTAAATATCAATTAAATACTAATATTATAATAACAGAATTTAAAGTCCAATAGTTGAAGAAACTAAGCAGTTGCAAAAAGTAATTCATTCAACATAGACCAAATTCATGTAATTGTATATGAAAGGTTATTTCTAAAACGTGTAGGATTTTTAGATACTATAAGAGTAGTACTTTCTAAATTATTAGAATTAGAAGGTGAGGAAAACCAAAAATCTTTTTAAAAGTTGGCTAATACATTTCACATACTTCCAATCAATTGCAATTATATATTGTTATTTTCATTAGAATGTAGCTGCTGGTGATTTGAAAAGCTGGCCATTTGAAGATAAATAAGAAAATATAATCTCTTCTTGCATGGTTAAGGTTTTTCTCTCAATCTATTTTTTTCTATTCATTTAGTATGTCTATAGAAGATTGTAAGATTGTTGGTGATTCATGTAGGGGCCAAACGTGCGATGCACATTTCCAGGATTAGTTATATTAAAAGTGGAAAGCTTCAAACTAAAAAGTTGAATTACTATTTTACCCCTACTCTAAATTAAAATATTATAAATTATCAAATTAATTATTAATTAAATATTAAATAATAAATTTTATTTACTATAAGGCTGAATTATTACATGTTCAGGTGAGGGAATAAGAAGTTTAGCAGCCCCTATTTTAATGCTTTACATTCTCTAAAGTTGTGCAGTTTTTTCTCCATCATTATAATTAAATACTTACATGTTAAACTCCCTAATAACAATCCATAACTCTTTGTAACTGCAAGTTACGTTTTGCTCCTTTGAGCTTCTACAATTAAAATCATCCTTTCACAACCTTTTCACATTCTCTGTATCCTTTATAAACTGCACAACATACTATTTGATGAATAAGCAACTGAATACTAAAATTATCTATCATAGATCGTGAAAGCTTCAGTCTGGCAGTGTTACAACTTACAAGTGCACATGTGATGTCTAATAACTGCTAGAAAGGTGATAAACGCAAGCAACTAGATTTCATCCCAAAGTTGGAGAAAGTTTAGGACATACCTTACTGCTGTCACGCCAGCCAAGTCCAAACGGTCTTGAGAGCAAATTGATCTTTCTAGCAGGTATCTCTAGTGATGATTCTTGGTTACCCCTTGCTGCATAGATCTATAAAAGAACATGTTCTTCCATGTTAGAGAAAATACAAGATATGCATAAAGGTAGTATGCTTTTCTTATTACTACATAGGCATGTAATTCTCCTCTGGCAACCAATGAACCAGTAGCAAGTAAATGACTAAGTGCAAAATAGTGCCAGTAAAGAACACCTTCATCACCAGGGCATACAACAGTGTGTTTAATAATGCGACAAAATTAGAACATGTAAGCATGGGTATATACCTCGGAGAAGGTAGTACTTTATCTTGTCCAGATTGGTTAAATCGGCTCCCATAAAAAGACAGTGTTCTTTTGATTTTTAGTTCTTCCTATCTGGTTACAGGTTCGTGCTATTTGATAAATTATACTGATTATAACCTCTAAATATTTAAAACTTTAAGATATCTTTGTTTCATGAGACCCCTACTCAAGATTATCCTTTTCATTCTATAGTTAGAAGCGCTTATATCACTATTTTACTATTTGATTCATGCTTCAGTTTGACTCGATGAAGAAGGCTCTCGAATTTTGATTGGTTATGGGAGATGGTGTCGACAATAACTCGAAAAATTATGTACTGATTCTGTATTTCATTTTCCATCTATATTGTTATGATTAACGTCTTAAGAAGGATGTAAATGTTGTATTTTTCTTCTCTAAGAAATTACATGGGATACACGTGCAACGCACGTGCCCAGAAACTAGTATATTTTAAAATGATGTATCCTTCAAACATAACTGTTGGATTGGGGTGCTGGTCAGTGTGCTCCTTTGGCTCTTGTTGCTAGCGCGCGTAGCTCAAGACTTTACTACTCAAGCTGCATTATATACCCACCACCAATATATCACAGGATTCATCATAACATGCGCTTTTGCTCATGGCGCTATATTTTTCATTAGAGATTACAATCCTCGATGACAACACTTTGTATATTTATTTATTTATTTGGAAAATTTGCTTCTTTTTACAAATTATAAGTCCACATAGTTTTATTATTATTTTTTTACTTTTTTATTCTTTAGTCCCCATTCCCACCCTACTTTTTGATTAAATCCCTCCCTCCAAAAGCCTCAAATCTCAATACTTATTCTTTACCCTCCCCTTAAGCCCTTAACAAGAGGAAGAATTTTCTTTTTTCTCATTCTAATTTTTAAACCTTGTTTTTTGTACTTTGTTATCATAATTATTAAGTTTTTTAAGAGTTGCATGCTGAATTTTGTAGCTAGTAATAATTAGCTTAATAAAGCTATCGATGCCTCCATTGCGCTCAAATTCTGGTCCATCTCTATGTGCATATGTCGGAAAGCAAAAGTCACATATTTATTGATCACTACTATCCTTTACTACTAAATACTCCTCCCGCTTTATCTTAGTTGATCCATGTTGACCTGACACATCTATTAAAAAAAAAAATTTAATTAGATGTACATTTTACTAAATTAACTTTATCAATGATACATTGAAATAATAAATTTGACTATTAGTACTACTTTATGTAGTTATTAATATTAAGGGTAGTATGGAAAAAAAATATTCTTTAAATTTGTTAAAATAAATAAGTAAAATAAAATATTTATTTTTAGCATAAAGATCAAGTAAAACAAAACGCGATAAGTATACACCTGACTGTGGATGCCCCAAACTTTGCATCTCACAATATCTACAAGTCATCTTAGCATTAATATTCATATTCTAAGAATGCCAAATCATATCCATACACGTAATCATTATTGGAAGTAAGAATTACTTTTTGATGATGATCGATGTTCCAGTTGAGTTATTCTCTGTAATTGTATACGTGATCTTGTAATCTTCCGCATATGTATACGTACGCAGTGTTGTTTGCTGGTGATAATTGTAAATATATATTGTTAGTGATAATAATAATTGATTATATAGTGATTGACAGTGATGATGATTATTGGTGATAGGTGGGTGGCACATAGTTTATAACGGGAGATAATATTGATAGTTGATAATGGTGGTGATGATAATAACGGTAAATGAATAGAATTGATGAATTATCATTTTTATAAGAAATCTTTAAATAAATATCTTAGTGATATTCAGATTTTGTTATAGATATTAATCATTCAGATTCATTAATTGATGAAAAAATAAATACATTTAATGATTAAAATGTGAATGATTAAGATTACTTGATTATTTGGCAGTTTTTACCTCTCACCACTATCCTCCGCACCATCTCATCATTTTTTAATATTAAGAATAGTATGAGAAAGAAGTAACAATAATTTTTTAATTTACAAAAATGGACAAGTAAATTAAAAAAATTATTTTTAATGAAGGAGCCACGTAAAATGAGACGGAGGAGGTATATGATTAAGGATATAGACGGAGGCGGCTGCTCTTCTTTACCTTTTTCCAAAAAAAAATTATTAGAAGCTGAGTGTCTGTAGTATTACTACTTCCTCCGTCTCATATTAGTTGCACACTTTTCCTTTTACAAGTATATTAAAAAATCATAAATAAGAAAATTGTTTTACTAATTTATTCTTTAAAAAATTTATTTAGAACTTTACAAACAAATGTGAACACTTTTAAAAAGAACTAATTGCAAAGGTAATGTGAGAAAAAATTAATTAATATCTTTTTTATTTAATAAGATGATCGACTAATATGGGACGACTATTTTAGTACATCAACTAATATAAAGAGTTAGTACTTATTGAATATCCACCCCACCCCCCACCCCAACCCACCACCCCACCCCACAGCGACTACATTATTGATGTTGAGTCATTCGTTAAACTCGGGACCACTAGAAAGGAAAAGGACCCTATGGCCTTATCACCTGATTGATTATTACCTCCACTGCATAATTGCCTAAGGAAATACATAAAAAAAATTGAATTAAATGGATAAGAAGAGTCAAAATTGATATAGAAGGTCCTCTCTTTTGATTGGTTGACACAAGCCGTCTATATTTACTGCATTAATACCTCTTAGCTCATTACAATCTCCACCTAACACTATTGATTGCTAAAGGGACCTCATGTTTCTCTGGACTCTGATTAATCCTATATAAAGTCAAATGAATATTTGGTGTTTTAACAAGTGTAGTGTAGTACTAGTGAGTGAACATGGGATCTAGAAATATTTTGTTTCCTTATTCTCCACATCTAGTCTTGCTTTCATGTGCTCTTTCTGCTCATATCTTTTTAGCTATAGCACAAAGATCCACTTACATTGTTCACCTTGACAAGTCCTTTATGCCTACTGTCTTTGCGAGTTTTGGGCTAAAATTATTCCTCATCTATTAGAGTAGGTTCATTTTGGTCCCTCAAATATAATCATGAGCATATTTAGTCCCTTAATTTTACTAAAGTGAAGCACTTTTGGTCTTACTAACATAATAATGTTAAAAATTAGCGGAAAGGATAATTTTCTAACGGTGTAAATTTAATAGTGTTATCTCTTTTTTAATTGATATACATTTTCTTTCTTTCTTGTCTTCTTAATTTTTTAGGATTAATATAGTAGTAGCTATTTATATTTGAAGACAATACTTTAGAACGCAATAATCTGCTCACTCGAAAAAAATAACCATTTTCTTAAATGCAGTAACAAAATGTTCTTAAAGTCAGTGGCGTAGCTAGTAATTTGGTGAAGAGTGTGCGAATTTCTTCTTAATTGTGTTTAAGAGCGTGCAAAATTAAATATAGTCTCATAATAGCTAACACTTAACCTCTATGGGTTTGTATTTTACAAGTCACGTGGGTGCCACATGGGTTTAACACCGTTATTTTTAAACGGATTTTGTTAGGGAGATCAAAAGTGCTCCACTTTAGTAAAGTTAAGGGACTAAATATGTTCATAGTTATATTTAAAGGACCAAAATGAACCTACTCTAATAGTTAAGGGACAATTTTAGCCCCAAACTCCTGTCTTTGCTGATCACCATCATTGGCATTCTTCTACCATTGATTCCATTAAAGCTGTTGTTCCTTCATCTGTGGACAGATTCCATTCTGTTCCAAAACTTGTTTATTCTTATGACAATGTGTTTCATGGCTTCAGTGCTGTTTTGTCCCAAGATGAACTGGAAGTTTTGAAGAAGTCACCAGGTTTCATTTCAGCTTACAAAGATAGGACTGTGGAACCTCACACTACCCACACATCTGATTTCCTCAAGCTCACTCTTTCTTCTGGGCTATGGCAAGCTTCTGGTTTAGGCCAAGATATGATCATTGGTGTTCTTGACGGTGGGATCTGGCCGGAATCTGCAAGTTTTCGAGATGATGGTATGCCTGAAATCCCCAAAAGGTGGAAAGGAATTTGCAAGGCCGGCACTCAGTTTAATACTTCAATGTGCAACAGAAAACTCATCGGGGCCAATTACTTCAATAAGGGAATTTTGGCTAGAGATCCCACTGTGAACATTTCAATGAATTCTGCCAGGGATACTGATGGTCACGGCTCACATTGTGCTTCCATTGCTGCCGGGAACTTTGCCAAAGGTGTTTCCCATTTTGGATATGCACCAGGAACAGCAAGAGGGGTTGCTCCACGAGCTAGGATAGCTGTGTACAAGTTTAGCTTTAATGAAGGAACACTATCATCAGATTTAATTGCTGCTATGGACCAAGCTGTTGCAGACTGTGTTGACGTGATATCCATTTCTTTTGGGTACCGTTTCATTCCCTTGTACGAAGATGCTATATCAATTGCTTCTTTTGGAGCTATGATGAAGGGAGTGCTAGTTTCAGCTTCAGCTGGAAATGAAGGTCGTGGTGCAAATGTAGAAAATGGATCTCCATGGATCTTGTGCGTGGCATCAGGCCACACTGACAGGAGATTTGCAGGAACTTTGACTTTGGGCAATGGGTTAAAAATTAGGGGGTGGAGCTTGTTTCCTGCAAGAGGCTTTGTCAGGGATACACTGGTGATTTACAACAAGACTCTAGCCGCTTGCGACTCGGACGAATTGTTATCACAAGTATCTGAACCCGAACGTACCATCCTCATCTGTGATTATAATGCAGATGAAGAGGGTTGGCGTTTCTCTAGTCAAATTTCTCATGTCAACCGAGCAAGACTTAAAGCAGGCATCTTTGTTTCTGAGGATCCAGGAGTGTTCATGTCTTCTTCTTTTCCTTACCCAGGAGTTGTGGTTGACAAAAAGAAAGGGAAACAAATCATCAATTACGTTAAAACCAGTGTTGCTCCTACGGCCACCATCACGTTCCAAGAAACTTATGTGGATAAAGAAAGGCCAGCCCCAGTTCTTGCAGGAACCTCAGCACGAGGACCCTCCAAAAGCTACTTGGGAATTGCAAAGCCAGATATTATGGCGCCAGGGGTACTGATTCTTGCAGCATTTCCACCTAATCTCATTTCAGAACGTATTCAGAACATACAATTAACCACTGATTACGAGCTTAAATCAGGCACATCAATGGCTGCTCCTCATGCTGCTGGAATTGCAGCAATGCTAAAAGCCGTGCATCCTGAATGGAGTCCTTCAGCTATTCGCTCCGCCATGATGACCACTGCAAACCCTTTGGATAATACTAAAAAGCCTATTAGAAGGGATAATAATATGGTAGCCACGCCCCTAGAAATAGGAGCAGGGCACGTTGACCCGAACAGAGCTCTTGATCCCGGCCTAGTATATGATGCTACTCCACAAGATTACATAAATCTTATATGCTCTATGAATTTCACAGAAGAGCAGTTCAAAACATTTGCAAGATCATCAGCCAATTACCACAACTGCTCAAATCCATCAGCTGATCTAAATTACCCATCATTCATTGCCTTGTACCCGTTCAGTCCCGAGCGCAACTACACCTGGTTGGAGCAGAAATTCAGGAGGACCCTTACAAATGTTGGTAAAGGTGGAGCAACTTACAAAGTGAAGATAGAAACTCCCAAAAATTCAACAGTTTCAGTGTCTCCACAAACTCTGGTGTTCAAGGGGGAAAATGATAAGCAAAGTTACAGTTTGACAATTCGGTATATAGGTGATAGTGATCAGAGTACGAACTTTGGGTCGATAACTTGGGTTGAAGAGACGGGTAACCACTCAGTTAGGAGCCCTATTGTGACATCTCCTGTTGTTGAGGTCTGGGAGTAGTGATGACTAGAACCATCAAATTCTTGAGTTAGGAAGTAATAACGCCTTGTATAAAGGGAAATGAAAGAGTATTAAGTTAAATATACTTGTATACTTCTTCCAATGTGCAACTACAAGTTAATGAATATGTAAGCAGAGGAGACTAGTCACAGTAGTGGGAGTTCCATTGAAATAAACATGATGTTGAGTTAATTCTATATATTATGATCCTTATCTGGATAGGAAAAGTCTCTCAAGTCTAATTTAACAAGACATGACAATCGAAGGATTTTTCAAAAGATATTTGAGGATGGACAAAATAATTGAAGACGTCACATGAGAATTTTGACTTTGTTGCAAGTTGCAAGTTATCCCTTCAGATTGTTGAAGAAAAAAAAAAGAAGTTGTCCCTTATGATAAAGTTACGACGATATACAAAGAGAGAGTTCAATAAGCTTTCGATAGTTTTTGTTTACTTAATCATTCTGTGTTCAAAATTCACAAGTCCTACTCATTTAAATTCGCGTCACAAAGTCCCTAGGTGGCCTCTCGTGATACTAGCTGGGAATATTGCTGCTTTAATTTTTCCTCTCTAAATATTTCTAGTACTTTGAATTGCTCTTTGTTTAAAGACAGATATTATTATCTTTCCTTTTTTCTATACGTCCCATTACATCATTGATTTTGAGTGATTGATGAAATTTGGGACCAAGAGAAAAGGTCTATGGCCTTATCTCATAATTTTCAATGTACCATTTGATTAAAGCCACCTGTCCACTTGGAATTATTGGTGAAGTAACGTGACATTACCACATTCAAAGTTTATTGATTTTTTTATTGTAAAAAATAGTTTAGTAACTCTTGCAATAATTAAGTAAAATTGAGAGGAATGACAATCAAATGAAAAAAGTTTCCTCTTCTTGGTTTTCTGTTAAACCTATCTCAACTCGGAAAAGATTATTTTGTGATTCACAAAACCGATATTAATTATATGAGATTATTTTTTGTCTTACAAAGAAGTATATCCAAAGTTTGTGGACGCAAAAACATAAGATTTACTATCTTCTAATACAAACCAAACACATTCCAGTGGATAAGAGGAGTCATAATTGACAAATAGTTGAGTATCTTTTATACAAGCCGCCTGCCTTTACTAGCTTATTTAATTCCCCACCTAACTCTACTGATTGCTGAAGGGACCTCATGCTTCTATGCGTAATCTTATAAGATCTATTGAATATTTGGTGATTTAAGAAGTGTATTGTGTAGTGACAGAACATGGAACCTAGAATGGGGTTTCTATATTCTCTTCATCTTCTCTTTCTTTCATGGTTTCTTTCTGCTCATATGTTCTGTTTCTTGGCTATAGCACAAAGATCCACTTACATTGTCCATTTGGACAAAAGTTTAATGCCTAATGTCTTTCCTGATCACCATCACTGGCATTCTTCCACTATTGATTCCATTAAAGCTTCTGTTCCTTCATCAGTCGACAGATTCCATTCTGCTCCAAAACTTGTTTATTCCTATGACAATGTGTTTCATGGTTTCAGTGCTGTTTTGTCCAAAGATGAACTGGAAGTTTTGAAGAAGTCACCAGGTTTCATTTCAGCTTACAAAGATAGGACTGTGGAACCTCACACTACCCACACATCTGATTTCCTCAAGCTCACTCCTTCATCTGGGCTATGGAGAGCTTCTGGTTTAGGCCAAGATGTGATCATTGGTGTTCTTGACGACGGCATCTGGCCCGAATCTGCGAGTTTTCGAGATGATGGTATGCCTGAGATCCCCAAAAGGTGGAAAGGAATTTGCAAGGCCGGCACTCAGTTTAATTTTTCAATGTGCAACAGAAAACTCATCGGGGCTAATTACTTCAATAAGGGAATTTTGGCTGATGATCCCACTGTAAACATTTCCATGAATTCTGCCAGGGCTACTAGAGGTCACGGCACACATTGCGCTTCCATTGCTGCTGGGAACTTTGCGAAAGGTGTTTCCCATTTTGGATATGCACCAGGAACAGCAAGAGGAGTTGCCCCACGAGCTAGACTAGCTGTGTATAAATTTAGCTTCAACGAAGGAACTTTTACATCAGATTTAATTGCTGCTATGGACCAAGCTGTTGCGGACGGTGTTGACATGATATCCATTTCTTTTGGGTACCGTTTCATTCCTTTGTACGAAGATGCTATATCAATTGCTTCTTTTGGAGCTATGATGAAAGGAGTGCTAGTTTCAGCTTCAGCTGGAAATCGAGGTCCAAGCGTGGGAAGTTTAGGCAATGGATCTCCATGGATCTTGTGTGTGGCATCAGGCTACACTGACCGGACATTTGCAGGAACTTTGACTTTGGGCAATGGGTTAAAAATTAAGGGTTGGAGCTTGTTTCCTGCAAGAGCCTTTGTCAGAGATTCACCGGTTATTTACAACAAGACTCTAGCTGATTGCAAATCAGAAGAATTGTTATCGCAAGTTCCTGATCCCGAACGCTCCATCGTCATCTGTGATTATAATGCAGATGAAGATGGTTTTGGTTTCTCTAGTCAAATTTCTAACATCAATCAAGCAAGACTTAAAGCAGGCATATTTATTTCTGAGGATCCCGGAGTGTTCAGGTCTTCTGCTTTTTCCTACACGGGAGTTGTGATTAACAAAAAGCAAGGGAAACAAGTCATCAATTACGTTAAAAGCAGTGTTTCTCCCACGGCCACCATCACGTTCCAAGAAACGTATGTGGATGGAGAAAGGCCAGCCCCAGTTCTTGCTGGATCCTCAGCACGAGGGCCCTCCAGAAGCTACTTGGGAATTGCAAAGCCAGATATTATGGCTCCAGGGGTACTGATTCTTGCAGCAGTTCCACCTGATCTCTTTTCAGAAAGTATACAGAACATAGGATTATCCTCTGATTACGAGCTTAAATCAGGCACATCCATGGCTGCTCCACATGCAGCTGGAATCGCAGCAATGCTAAAGGGCGCACATCCTGAATGGAGTCCTTCAGCTATTCGCTCTGCCATGATGACTACTGCAAACCATTTGGATAGTACTCAAAAGCCTATTAGAGAGGACGATAACATGGTTGCCACACCCCTAGATATGGGTGCAGGGCACGTTGACCCGAACAGAGCTCTTGATCCCGGCCTAGTATATGATGCTACTCCACAAGATTACATAAATCTTATATGCTCTATGAATTTCACAGAAGAGCAATTCAAAACATTTGCAAGATCGTCAGCCAATTACCACAACTGCTCAAATCCATCAGCTGATCTGAATTACCCATCATTCATTGCCTTGTACCCGTTCAGCCTCGAGGGAAACTTCACCTGGTTGGAGCAGAAATTCAGGAGGACCCTTACAAATGTTGGTAAAGGTGGAGCAACTTATAAAGTGAAGATAGAAACTCCCAAGAATTCCACAGTTTCAGTGTCTCCACGAACTCTTGTGTTCAAGGGGAAAAATGATAAGCAAAGCTATACTTTGACAATTCGCTATATAGGTGATAGTGATCAGAGTAGGAACTTTGGGTCAGTCACTTGGGTAGAAGAAAATGGCAACCACTCAGTTAGGAGTCCTATAGTGACATCTACCATTATTGAGGTCTGGGGTAGTGATAACTAGGACAAGAGGGAAATTATGTATATATACTGAATGAAAAGTTGTTGGCATGAGAATAAATAATGTTTGCACACAAAAAATTGTCAGATATGTTTAAGAAAGGAAAGTGAGCAGAACCAAGCAGATCTTACCCAATTCAACCCCCCACCCCACCCCTCCCCCCGCACCTGCATATCCTAAAATCCACCCCACGGGCAAAACCTGGAACCTGCCCGCTCCGTTGCCATCCCTACCCAATTGTGGGGGGAAGAACTTGTTATACTTCTCAGCATGCTGTTTGGATTGAGCATGAATCTTGGGATGAGACTCCTCTCCATTTTTCATCGTCTTCATTTCTCCAAGTTCTTACTTGGATGAGAGACATGTGACATAATTAAAAGATAATGATTGAGACTTAATTAACCAAAGTTAGGATAATAAATGTTTGATTGTATCAAATTATGCAGAATCAATGAATGAATCTGCTAAGAACTACATGCAATTGAACAGCTAAGAACTCAGATCTAGAGAGAAAGGAGGTTGGAGATTTTATTTCATTGAAGATGCATCTTGACTTATTTCTTTACAGTGAGTTACTGGGAGTTATAGTATCTCTATGATCGATGATTCTACTAGTCACGTGCGCTACATGTGCCACTTTGTAACTGACTCTAACAGAACAACTAACTAACTCCTAAAAGCTGTTAGGCAATGCTGACGAGGCTAAGATATATATTTTCAATAACTTGTCAGTTTCTGAACTTCCAGATAATTCCTTTCCCCCCTAAATTTCTGAATTGGAGAGAATAACTTAATATATTATTCAGTAGGTAAACATGTATAAATACAATAACATTAGGAGCTAACTAAGGAAAGAAATGAAGGAGAAATCCTAAAAATCCTCTACCTATCTATGACTGTGTACAATACCGGGAAAGAAGTCTATATACATTTTATAACAGGCTTACATCTGGCCCGTATTTTACTTTGTGACATGTTTATTGTCTGGTTGCTCTATTGAGCTTCTAGTATTGAAATCTTCTGTTGACAATTTTTTTGGATACTTTATATTCTTTATAAAATGCATAAAGTATTGTCTCATTCACTTCTACACGGCCTTCTTGTGTCAAATATTTAGATTGATAGTTCCCCCGCTAGAGGAACGTCAGGAGGGGAAGTGTCTCTTTCAAAAGGTTTGATCTTTGCTCAATAAATAATAAGTACTCTCCTATGAAGTGGCATAAAATATCTGCAGATATAGATTTGGTTTGTCGTATCATGAAGAAGATTATTTATATTTTCCTCAATTAGTATACAAGCAATATCTTTTTTGAAGAAAAGACTATTTCACGCCTCAATTACGTTTTTCACTTAATTAATTTTCTAACTTCTTTCAACTTATAAAGGTAGTTTTTTCGACATTTTGCTCATGCATATTTTGTATTCCTAGAAGAAGCTAATAATCTAGGTTAGGGAAGTCTGAACAAGCACGGAGATAAACCTATCAGCCTTAAACAAGTTCAGCCATTGATTTGGTGATTGTTGTTCTAAGCTGACTATTAACTGAAGAACTTCCCATTAATTATAATGGGAAAAAAGGATTTAAAAAAATCCCTCTATTTTTGTTTATTAGTTAAGTTTGTCTGTCATTATACTATCGGGCCAATTTTACCCTTAGCGTTATGAAACTTAACAAAATTACCCCTCAATCGATGAAATACCCCAAATCCATCAGAAATATCCGATTTCAATTAAATTACCCTTTATCCCCCTCTTTTAACCCAACCCAGATTCACCTAATTAATTTAACCCTTTTCCTAAACACATATAAAACTCATTTCCCCCAAGTCCACTGCCACCGCCGGAAATGGTAGCTTTTGAAAAAGCAAAAATTGGCTCAAAAAATGAGAAAAAAGAAATCACTTTCAGAAGCAAAAACCCACATAGAACTGCAACAACGTATAGACTATGGATCAAATAAGAAAAAAAAAAAGCATTAATGAGTGGGGTCTCTTCTAGTTGTACAGTAACATACCTTGGGGTGGAAGAATTGGAATTGGAAGGGAAAAAAAAAGTCGAATCAAATATCAAAATTCTAATACTCTTGAAGTTGTATTTATGATTTAGAAAACAACTCAATATTTGTTTTACTATTTTCAATTTTATTTTTTTTAGTTTTTTATTTTTTTGAAAAAAATTCTAATTTTTTATTTTTTATAAATAATCTAATTTAAATTATATTTCATTTGAAAATCATATTTTATATTTTTTTTTAAAATACATTTAAATTCTAGATAATTATTGCAAAACTATGATCAAACACAACTCCAATTCTAACTCCAACTTTAAAATTTTCAAATAAAGTGATTTTTTTTATTTTCATAGTCAAACGCTCACTTAATAATTAATAATTAAGGTATATTCTAAGTCAAGCAGAAAACACTTAACTAATATTTGCTTGTTGTAAATAATTATTATTATAAATATTATTCACTTGATTGTGGACAGTGGCGGATCCTAAATTTTTAAGTTATGGGTGCTTAGGTATTTCTAACTAGAGTTGCCACTAAAATTGGGTGCTCAATTAACATATTTGTATAAATTACTAGGTTTCTTATATAAATAATAGTATTGGCTCCTAAATGTAATGGGTGCTTGAGCACCCATAAGTATGAATATAGATCCGTCATTGATTGTGGATGACCATAACTTCAAGGTGTAATTCTTTTTATGAGTAGTAATCCCCATACCTTTATTATCTCCTTATTGATCATCCACATATCTATTATTTTCCTTCATTATGAAAATAACCTCCTCTATTTATCACCATTAATCTTGTAACCTTACACCTCCATAACCTCCTCCTCTATATAAATTGTTAATGTCATATTATTGACAACCTTTAGTATGCCTCTATGAACACTATAAATAGAGTCATAATGATTCATATTGTATATGTTGGATATTTTTGACGGGCACAATCGATTTCTCACAACTTATATTTTATTATTGCAAAGTAAAGACCCGCTTCGGCTTTACAGTTCTTACACTCAATATTTCTTGTACTCACACTCTAGCAACTCTATTTGTTGCTCTCTCTTATTCCTCACTTGTTTGTTGCTTTGAGCACACTCGCTTTGAGCTTGAGCACACATTCACATGGCTACCTCTATTTATAAGTGGTGATGGAAGAATCTAGCTAAGGATATAACTACTCTATTCTAGAATCTTCCGTCAACTACTAAATTCTAGAACTACCCTTTCTAGAATATTTCTAGAACACCTATTCTAGAGTTCTTACTTTAATTCTCTACAACTCTAGAATATTCTAAATTCTTCTATGATGTGTCTTAGATATTAATTAAGTTGGTGATAAATTCTTAACAGTATACACTTGAAGATTTGAAAAACACTTAAAAAAATAAGAAAGCTCTCATTTCTTATCTACTTTCTCGTTATTCTTATTTTTAGTTTTACAACATTCCTTTGTTTTATATTATTTAATTTTAGTGGACAAGACATACTTCTTAACAAAATTTTAATAAGAGATGTGTTTCTAAATTTATTTATTATTAATATTTTAAAACTCTAAATTTGACTGTTATTGTTTTATATAACTATTTAATTTAAAGGATGATTGATTTGCTAAAATTATCAATTTGTTGCTCTGGCTACTATTAATTTGACTACATTGTCTCATTGTGCAGTATTTTTTCATGGAAGAAAAAAACATGGGCTAAACCATACAGATCCAAGAAATTTCATACTAGCTAAGTACTTTCATACAGGTACTCTTGGTTATCCCTTTCTTCATTAATATGAAGTTAAGAGTTATTTGGTAGAGTGTATAAGAATAATATAAAATATGGTATATAGTAATGCTTGTATTAGTAATATTGGTGCTAGAATACTTGCATTAGTTATGCTGAGATTTTTCTTATGCAGTGTTTGGTTTGATGTATTATAAATAATATGCATTGCATAATTTTTTTTAAAAAAACTATTTGTTTTCAAAAATACCTTCCACAAATATGGTGGAAAGGATGTGAAAAGGGTTTTAAGGGACAACTGTGTTTTTAACCATGCTAATGTATGCATTAAAACTCATTGCATTACTAATGCGTAGAAATTCATGGTACTAGTAATACATACTTTAATACATAACAGAGTGTATTAGTACTGCACACATTAGTTATACATAGCTAAAAAAATGTACCAAACAAGATACTAGCAATACACAAAGCTAATGCATGAACCTCAGTGTACCCACCTACTCATTTGCGGAGGAGAAGAATAGATTCACTGGGGGATGACTAACCGTGATTCGGCTGTCCCCCTAAGGTTACGACCCATATGAACAATTAAAATAAAATATATATGTTTATTTTGATCCCTGTCACTGTTTTCCTACTATTAAGCTGAGTGTCGGCAATTATTAAATTAAATTACATTTATTTTGAGTCATTCATCAAACTAGGGACCACAAAAAAAGTCCCTGGCCTTTCCTAACACTAATAATAATGTCCTACATTATTAATGCCCCAGCAAAATTTGGAACAGAAAAGTAATCATATATTAAGGTGCAGTATGGTACACTGAAACTTTTGCTACGTATGAAATTCGTGAAAAAGATAAATCACAAAAATTTATTGTATGCAACTTTATCATATATTTCTTTCATAGTGTGTTTTCGCAGCTTGAGCTCGTGACCTCCTGATCACATGGTAGCAATTTTACCGGTTACTCTAAGGTTCCTCTTCAAAAGTTAATCAGATGCTGGTTTTCAGAAATTTCTAAATGGAAATTTAGAACGAGAGAGATTTATTTCTAGAGGATGGAAGAAATAGAACAAAACTCAATCTCCTGCCCTGTTAGGATTTTGCTTGCATAATTTAAGAAATTTAAAAGATTTTATTATTCTCTTTTCTAATCTTCTTTTTCTCCCTTTGATTAATTCTCTAAATGCCTTAAATGTCAGTAGCTGACTCATCAGCAAGTGGGAAAGTCTGGCCCCTTGTAGTCAGTTTATATTATCCACAAGCTAAAGGAAATCTTATAGTATAATAGTAACATGGAGAAAGAGTGAAAGCAACACCCTTCAATTATTGACTTCTCTTTTTCTTCCAAAGAGATACTTATTATATTTGAGTTTAGTTTATCAGAATTCTGTCATATCTGGCCTTACAGATTGATTAAACAAATACTTAAAGAAAACAAGAAATAATATTGTGCCTTAAGTAACATTGACTTCAATGGGGTCATGTTTGCAAATTGACATAACAGGTTCCTTCCTAGCAGCCTGCAAGATTAGAGATAGTGAGAAGGACCAGACCTTAATACGTTCATTTCACTTATACAATAGCCGCCTATCTTTATTACTTTACTACCCCTTTTAACTCATTTGATCATTCTCCACTTTACTTGCCTTATCTTTGTCATTGCAACAACCAAATGCTGCTGCTTGCATTATCTTATAAAGTCATGACTTGAATCTGCAGTGTGCAGTCAACACAAAGATTTATAATGGGGTTTCTTTGTTCTCTTAATCTTCTTTTCCTTTCATGGTTTCTTTCTGCTTGTATGTTCTGTTTCTTAGCTATAGCACAAAGATCCACTTATATTGTCCATTTGGACAAAACCTTGATGCCTAATGTCTTTGCTGATCACCATCATTGGCATTCTTCCACTATTGATTCCATCAAAGCTTCTGTTCCTTCATCAGTAGACAGATTCCATTCTGCTCCAAAACTTGTTTATTCCTATGACAATGTGTTTCATGGATTCAGTGCTGTTTTGTCCAAAGATGAACTGGAAGCTTTGAAAAAGTTACCAGGTTTCATTTCAGCTTACAAAGATAGAACTGTGGAACCTCACACTACCCACACATCTGATTTCCTCAAGCTCAATCCTTCATCTGGTCTCTGGCCAGCTTCTGGTTTAGGCCAAGATGTGATTATTGGAGTTCTTGACTCAGGCATCTGGCCTGAATCAGCGAGTTTCCAAGATGATGGCATGCCTGACATCCCCAAAAGGTGGAAAGGTATTTGCAAGCCAGGCACACAGTTTAACGCTTCAACGTGCAACAGAAAACTCATTGGGGCTAATTACTTCAATAAGGGTATTTTGGCTAATGATCCCACTGTGAATATTTCCATGAATTCTGCCAGGGATACTGATGGTCACGGCACACATGTCGCTTCAATTGCTGCTGGGAATTTCGCAAAAGGTGTTTCCTTTTTTGGATATGCACCAGGAACAGCAAGAGGAGTTGCGCCACGAGCTAGGCTAGCTGTGTACAAGTTTAGCTTTAATGAAGGAACCTTTACTTCAGATTTAATTGCTGCTATGGACCAAGCTGTTGCGGATGGAGTTGATATGATATCCATTTCTTTTGGGTACCGTTTCATTCCCTTGTATGAAGATTCTATATCCATTGCCTCTTTTGGAGCTATGATGAAAGGAGTGCTGGTTTCAGCTTCAGCTGGAAATCGAGGTCCGGATATTGGAAGTTTAAACAATGGATCTCCATGGATCTTGTGTGTGGCATCAGGACACACTGACCGGACATTTGCAGGAACTTTGAATTTGGGCAATGGGTTAAAAATTAGGGGGTGGAGCTTGTTTCCTGCAAGAGGCTTTGTCAGGGATTTACAGGTGATTTACAACAAGACTCTATCTGATTGCAGTTCGGAGGAATTGCTATCACAAGTTGAAAATCCCGGAGGCAACATCATAATATGTGATGATAATGGGGATTTCTCCAACCAAATGCGTATTGTCACTCGAGCAAGACTTGGAGCAGGCATCTTTATTTCTGAGGATCCAGGAGTGTTCAGGTCTATCACATTTCCCAACCCTGGAGTTGTGATTAACAAAAAGGAAGGGAAACAAGTCATCAATTATGTAAAAAATAGTGTCGACCCCAAAGCCACCATCACGTTCCAAGAAACGTATCTAGATGCAAAGCCAGCACCAGTCGTTTCTGCATCCTCCGCACGAGGCCCCTCCAGAAGCTACTTGGGAATTTCAAAGCCAGATATCTTGGCACCAGGGGTGCTGATTCTTGCAGCATATCCCCCAAACGTATTTGCTACAAGTATTGGGGAAAACATACAATTGTCCACTGATTACATTCTTGAATCAGGCACATCTATGGCTGCACCACATGCTGCTGGTATTGCAGCAATGCTAAAAGCCGCGCATCCTGAGTGGAGTCCTTCAGCTATTCGCTCTGCCATGATGACAACAGCAGATACTTTGGACAACACACGAAAACCTATTAAAGACTCTGACAATTATAAGGCAGCCACACCCCTAGACATGGGAGCAGGACATGTTGATCCCAATAGAGCTCTTGATCCCGGCCTAGTATATGATGCAACTCCACAAGATTATGTAAATTTTCTATGCTCTTTGAATTTCACAGAAGAGCAATTCAAGACAATTGCAAGATCATCAGCCAACCACAAGTGCTCAAATCCATCAGCTGATCTCAATTACCCATCATTCATTGCCTTGTACAGCCTTGAGGGAAACTTCACCTTGTTGGAGCAGAAATTCAAGAGGACAGTTACAAATGTTGGTAAAGGTGCTTCTACTTATAAAGCAAAGCTAAAAGCTCCCAAGAACTCTACAATTTCAGTGTCACCACAAACCTTGGTGTTCAAGAACAAAAATGAGAAGCAAAGTTATACTTTGACAATTCGCTATATAGGTGATGAGGGCCAAAGTAGAAACATTGGGTCGATCACTTGGGTTGAAGAGAATGGTAACCACTCTGTTAGAAGTCCTATAGTAACATCTCCCATTATTGAGGTATGGTCATAAATTCTGCTCCTTTATGAAGTATTTTGCTTTGGGATGCATAGGGCGCTCAGATTCTTGAGTTGGAAGTACCAAACACAGGAACAAAGGGAAATCTAGTTGGGAAATCATGTATAATGTATGAATTGTCTGTGCCTATCCCAAGTTAATAAATAATCTCATATATTTGCTAGCAAATTGCAGCAATCATCTGAGTATAGAACTCTTGCTTGCAACACCTAGCGCGATGTCAAGGTGTTCCACATTTCTCTTTTTTTCTAACGTTTTCACCTATTATTACATATATAGGACAATATACACCATTTAAAAATAAGGCTTTTACCTTACTCCTTTTTTCGTTTACTATCAATGCATAAAAATAATTACACAAACCAATTACAAACGCAGCTCCATCACTTGGAAGAATCAAAGCTCTGAGTCTACAAATAACGTACTAGTTGCTTACAGAATCGCGAAAGGGAATTATGAAACTTGAGCCAAATTAAATATTTGCCTGCAGTGCTTCAGTGCAAATCAGAAGCTTGCTCGCAGAGTATCTCATAAGTACTAGCCATTTCTAACTGCATTGCAGCATACATATATATTATTACCAGAAATTTTGACATAGAAAAAACTATAACAGAGGGTGAACATTTGAACTTTATTTGAGTTACCAAAGCTGTGTATAACGGAAAAGAGAAATAACATAACGATACAATCACATCAAATGGATACTTTATTGTTATGTAACAACGGATTGACGATACAATACAATAAAATTAACAATTTAAATGTGTTTAGGATAACAATATAATACAATGGTAAAAAACCATCCAAACAAGCTGTAACCACTAACCTGTATATATATTTGGATTGATCAGACAGTTGTTAGGGGTAAATATCGGCATGTTGAACCTTTTAAGGCTAAAAGTTGCTTCAAAATCATACATAACTAAGATAACTATTTCCAATGTTTTATGGATTGGACAACTTTTCATTCAGCATACAGAATCTGATGGTCCTAATAGGTTGTTTAGTACTATCCAAATGGTTTGCAATAGTCATCATGGCAAGAGGGAATCCATCCAAGATGTGCGCCTTTTAGTTGCTGCAATTCCATCAGCCTGAGAAGCAGCCATGGGTGTGCCTGATTTAAGTTCTTAATCACTGGATAATTCTATGTTCATCTGAATACTTTCTGGAAAGAGATTAGGTGGATATGCTGCAAGGATTAGTACCCCTGGTGTACCTAGTACAATAGAAAACGCATGAATTCCATACAAATTCTAATTTCGGAGGAAATGATATGGTATGATCGAATACTATTTGACTTCTAAGCCAAACATCATAAGCAAACATGACCATGACAGACTGACACCCAAAAAAATGACTTAATTTTAGTAAGAACCTAGCTCCTTTTTTCCCTGGAGTGACCTAATACTGTTTACTAAACTTTTAAGAAAAAATATAAAATAAAAGAGGACATAAGACTACTGAGACCCCAAAAATCTATAGACAAAATAGACTGCAGGCTTCCTCCACAAGTATCACCTGGTGCTAGTAGATTTTTCTCCTAAAAATGGTTTCATTTTGTTTCTTTAATGGTTTTATTCTTCCTCAAAGCCAACAATGAATTCTCCCAATGTTTCAAGATCAGTTTCCTGATCAATCCCAAACACCATGCTGAGGAGTATAACAAGTTCTTCGCGGGGACTTACCCTCTCAATTTAACCTTATCCTTTGATCTCTCCACTGATTTAGGTAAAATCTGCTTGCTTTCTCACTTCCCTTTCTTGAATGTTTTCCAATATTCTCTCCCTCACACTAACATATAAGCTTATACAACGTGTTTTCTGGAATTCTTTTGTGCATATGAACATTGTCGATTTTTCTTTTGACATTTTTTTGGATCATCAAACAGTTCTTAGGAATATAAATATGTGATGTTGGGGCGTTTTAAAGAGAAAAGTTGCTTCTACCGCATATACTATAATGTTTTCTTGGATAGGACATGACTAATTTCTTATTTAGTACTAACATAATCTGATGGTCCTAGTCATCACTCATCACTCACTACCCCAGACCTCAATAATGGTAGATGTTACTATAGGAGTCCTAACAGAATGGTTACCATTCTCTTCAACCCAAGTGATCGACCCAACGTGTTGACTCTGATTCTCGTCACCTATATAGCGAATTGTCAAAGCATAGTTTTGCTTCTCATTTTTCTTGTTGAACACCAACGTTCTTGCTGACACTGAAACTATGGAATTTTTGGGAGTTTGTATCTTTACTTTATAAGTTGCTCCACCTTTACCAACATTTGTAAGGGTCCTCCTGAATTTCTGCTCCAACCAGGTGAAGTTGCCCTCGAGGCTGAACGGGTACAAGGCAATGAATGATGGGTAATTCAGAGCATATAAGATTAATGTAATCTTGTGGAGTAGCATCATATACTAGGCCGGAATCAAGAGCTCTGTTCGGTTCAACATGCCCTGCCCCCATGTCTAGGGGCGTGGCAACCATGTTATTGTCCTCTCCAATAGGCTTTTGAGTATTATCCAAAGGGTTTGCTGTGGTCATCATGGCGGAGCGAATAGCTGAAGGACTCCATTCAGGATGTGCGCCTTTTAGCATTGCAGCAATTCCAGCTGCATGAGGAGCAGCCATGGATGTGCCTGATTTAAGTTCGTAATCAGAGGATAATGCTATGTTCGTCTGAATACTTTCGGAAAAGAGATTAGGTGGAACTGCTGCAAGAATCAATACCCCTGGTGCCATGATATCCGGCTTTGCGATTCCCAAGTAGCTTCTGGAGGGCCCTCGTGCTGAGTTTCCCGCAAGAACTGGGGCTGGCCTTCCATCCACATAAGTTTCTTGGAACGTGATGGTGGCAGTAGAACAACACTGTTTTCAACGTAATTGATGACTTTTTTACCTTCCTTTCTGTCAATCACAACTCCAGGGTTAGGAAATGAAGCGGTCCTGAACGCATCTGGATTCTCAGAAATAAAGATGGCTGCTTTAAGTCTTGCTCGAGAGATGTAATAAACTTGAAAAGAGAAATCCCCATTATCATCACATATAATGATGGTGCGTTCGGGATCAGGAACTTGCTATAACAATTCGTCCGAATTGCAAGCAGCTAGAGTCTTGTTGTAAATCACCAGTGAATCCCTGACAAAGGCTCTTGCAGGAAATAAGCTCCACCCCCTAACTTTTAACCCATTTCCTAAAGTCAAAGTTCCTGCAAATGTACGATCTGTGTAGCCTGACACACACAAGATCCATTTACTACAGTTCCAGCGTTGTTACCTCGATTTCCAGCTGAAGTTGAAACTAGAACTTCCTTCCTCATAGCTCCAAAAGAAGCAATTGATATAGCATCTTCATACAAGGGAATGAAACTGTACCGTGAGAAATGGAAATCACATCGATGCCATCTGCAACAGCTTGGTCCATAGCAGCAATCAAATCTGAAGTAAAGCTTCCTTCAACAAAGCTAAACTTGTACACAGCTAGCCTAGCTCGTGGCGCAACTCCTCTTGCTGTTCCAAGTTCACTGACTACACAGTACACACTACTCAAATATTCATTTGACTTTATAGGATTAAGCATATGAGATCCTCTTAACAATCAGTGCAGTTAGGTGGAGATTGAAATTAAATAAGAAGATTAATGCATTAAACACAGGCGGCTATTGTAAAAGTGTACTGTGTACCAAATATTAATCTTTTAGTTTATATGATGCCTAGTTATTCTTACAGGCTGCTCGAAAAGATACTTTATACTAGTAATCTGTCAATTATGGCCTCACTTAAATTTATTTAATTCAACTAGTTAGATCTAAGTAGCCTACGCTAGGCTGCCTAGCAATCACATCACATGTTCACATTCATTTGCCAACACATAAAAGCTGCATCTCAATATTTGGAGGAAAATAAACTGAATCTCAATCGTGCAGCTCCCCTGGCTCCACCTAAATATTCAAAAAATATTTAGAAAATTTAGTTAATTGAAGCGTTTGATCAAAGCTTTTAGGAAGAAAAAAGAAGTATGAATAGCTAAAATTGAAAAAAAGTCCTTTCTTTCGGAAGCATTTTTAAAATATTGACGGAACATAAATTATTGCTCTAATATTAATAAAATATTTTTTTTATTAATTAGTCAAACATATATACTCCTCTGTCCCATATTAGTTACCTACTTCTACTTTTACAAGCCACTTAGGAAATTATAAATTAGAAGCATAATTTTACTAATTTACTCCCTAAGAAATTTTTTTTGAACTTTACAAACTCATTTACACTTTCAAAAAGAAATTAATTGTAGAAGTAAAATGAAAAAAATTAAATAATTTTCTCTTGGTTTGGGACAAATATTTTTAATAATATGAACAACTAACCTGAGACGAGGAGTAAATGATAAGTAGTAGAAAAATATGTGGGACAAAAGCTGGAAATCTGGCAAAAACAGGTGAGAAAACGAGCATCTCATACCACTACAAAATCAAAGTGATTTTTTTTCTCTCTCTCTCCACATCGCTATCATCTTCCCTTCACCCACACGTTGATTATGCATACAAAAATTGCCAAGTCATGTGGGACTGCTACTCCTGGTGTTGCTTCTCTTTCAACCCCAACAACAAAGACGACAATTTGCTCCCACTTCACCATCATGATCAAAATCCCCCAACTACTCAAACTCCATCTCCGATTTCCCTTTCAACAATGATCATCACGTCTTGGCTAAGTCGACGTCGTTTTCGTCGCTACTTTTGTCTTCTTCTCTGCTCTCCTTTTCTTCTTCCTCTCTTCTGTGCTACTTTCCCTATCCTTTGTGCTGCTGAAATCTGCTACCGTCTCTGGTATCGCCGCCGATCGCCGTGGAAATCGGCGGAGGGATTCGACGGCGGTAGTGTAGATGGAAGTGAAGGGACATTGTTGTTGCAGAGGTATCTGGACGATCAACTGCTTCTTGTGATTGAATCTGTTGTGTATAATTGTGGAGATGAAGACGAAGAAGATGTGAAATTTACAGATAGGACAAGCCTTCTTTTGCAATAACACTAACATCCAGATCGACAAGAGAGCACCTCCACCACCAACCGGTAGGCTGAGGGTTCAAGTCACGTTGAAGAGTAAGTGAGAACACTGTTAATCCTCCGATGAAGAAAAAAAGACATTCAGAGATCTTTGGTTTATCTCTTTTCTTTAGCTTTTCCTTTTGGTTTTGTACATAAAAGTCAGAACTGACAATTGGGAAAGGGAAAAAATTGGGTTGGCGGAAATGGATTACGAGGTGGGAATTCAATCCTCACAGACAAAGTAAAAGTTTAGATAGCTAATCAATTGAGCTACTAAGATTTTTCAAAAAACATAGTAGTTGTGGTGTTTGTATCTTCCGCATTTTCATCTCTGGTATTCCCATTAATTGGTAGATTTTGACTATGCATTTACAATTACTGTTTAATGGTAAATACGAAATATTTATATCAAATCACTTAATTTATTATGGTTAAGTGAGTTATCAGATAAGTTTTTATCCCCTTTTTGGGGGGTTCTTTGTCACTTTGTTGTGATTAAATTAATTTTTGAATTCATGATTGTACGTGTATTTCAAGTTAAATTATACAAATTCTTAAAATGGAATAAATATTAAAAATACTAATAGAATATATGTTTTCTGAATAATATATAATTTTGAAAAGAAAAAAATTAAGTTCAAATTGGTAAGCATATTTGGTTTTGGTATGGGAGTTACAATAAACCTATATTAAAAAGAATTGTGACATGTTCTGCTTTCCTGCCTCATAGAAATAGATGTTCTTATTTTAATTCCTTTTCTCTCTAGACTCTAATATTATTTTTTTATGAATTTTCTGATTTTAAGTCAAATATAAACATTCGAAAAAATGGAAAAGTTGAGCTTCCCATTATTCGAATCAAAGTAAGTAAGGAAAATGTGAATGCTAACTAATTCTTTTATGTTTTCTAACTGTTGTAACAGCCCCCCATTTTATTCTGCTTTTTTTTTTTTCAACTCTGCTTATCTTGCTTATGTTATGCCTAGGACTAGGATCGACTGTATATAGAATATAGTAATACCACATGGCAGAGTCAGAACTTTTATTAATAGAATTCAAAATATAAAAAAATAAATTTATAAAAAATAATAAACAGTATAATTTTTTAATGAAGGAAGTCCTGAAAAAAATCCTTAGCGGTACACTAGCTTCACTGTGGTTATTGTATTGCAGCATAGTCAGTAGTGAATCTGGCTTTATAGGTGCTCTAAAGGAATTGACTTTTGGGGTGTGTTCGATTTCCTATTTTCTCATGTTCGTTTGGCTTAAAAATTTTGAAAAATATTTTCTCTAGGAAAATAAGTTCCTTCAAAATAAGGAAAATGACTTCCCTAATCAAAGTTGGGAAAACAAGTTCAATTTTCATATCACCTCGACCACCACCTCCTACTAGCACTCCCACCCCAAAAAAAAAAAAAAAAAAATTTAAAATTTATTTTTTAAAAAAATTCAATTTTTTTTCTTACCCACCTCCACCCCCTACCCGACCCCCTACCATCCCCCCCACCCCCCACCCCCAAAAAAAATAGAATTTTTAAAATTATTTTTTAAAGAATTCAAAAAAAATTTCTTAACCCACCTCCATTCTCTACCCCCACCCCAACCCAACCCCTACGTGCCACACCCATCCCCCACCACACCTCACCCTGAAAAAAAAAATTAAAATTTTTAAAATTTATTTTTTTAAGAAAATCAAATTTTTTTCTTACCCCACCTCCCACCCCTACCCCGACCCCCCACCCCCCTACCCGTCACCCCCAATCCCCCTACCAGACCTCCTCCCCCCAAAAAAAATTAAAATTCTTAAAATTTATTTTTTTTAAAAAGAAAATCTTACCTCACCTCCATCCCCTACCCCCCCCCCCAACACCACCACCACACCTCCCCCCCCCCCCCCTCCCAAAAAAAAAATTTAAATTTATTTTTTAAAAATTATCAAAAAAAATAATTTACCCCACCTCCACCCCCTACCAAGCCCCCCACCCCCACCCCAAAAAAAAAAAATTTAAATTTTATTTTTAAAAAAATTCAAATTTCTTTTCTTATCCCACCCCCCAACCCCCCCAAAAAAAATTAATTTGCTTTTTTTAAAAAAATTATAATTTTTTCATTATCGCGCCCCTTTACCCTATTCGTTCTCATTGTTTTGTGTTAAATATATACAAATGCTTTTAGAAAAAAAAATTCTATTTGCGTACCAAACACAAGAAAATAAGTAAGAAACAATTTATTTTCCTAAAAAATATTTTTCAAGGAAAACATTTTCCTCCATGCCGAACACACCCTAAAGGTTATATAATTATGTCAGCTTATGCTTCTTTCGATTCTGAATAATATAATCTGACAATGATTTTGACAAGCATTATTGATTTGGAGAATCGATCAAAGGATAATAGAAGTATTAAATAAGAGAACAGGACGGAACAACTTATAATTCCTAGGTAGAGAACAATAAAATCTTGAAATTTTACATGGGTTTCTTTCTTTCTTTTTTCTCATTTCAATGTTACTTGAAGGGGATTTAACAATTAAATGAGAAAATTTAAATTTTGAGCAGGAAAAGTAAGTGGTGTTCTTTTCCTTCACTTCTAGTCAATATTTCTCTTTCCAAATATCCTTTCAGGAATTTCTGAGAATCACATCCGACTTTTTTTCCTGATATTATGTTCCTTATTTGGTTAAATTATTTGGAACACTATTGTAACACAAAAGGAAGCACTTTAACGGTGTAGCTAACAATTAATAGGATTAGGCTTGGCTCCGGTAATGTTAGTTCCAGTAACTTTCAATAGCGAATTTGATGAATGTCACGTGGACAAAAGATTTTTGAAGGGTTGATTCATATTTCTATTTGTTTTCTAAGTAATTTGTTAGTATTTTTTTATTAATTGGCTGATCTTTTTTCCGGTCACCATCGCCTCCATGAATTATACTTCAATTACAAGTAGACATTACACTTCTCCATAGAATCTCCAAATAAACACCAATTAGTATATTTTAAGTCGAAAATTCAAATAACTGATAGTTTATGTGTATTTCGATAAACATTTGGTGATGATTTAGGTATAAAACTCACACACCTAATAGCTCATGTATGAACTCATAAAACTGAGATACCTTAGGTGTGTTTTTGACCCTTAACTCCATTGAATACAGAAAAGATTTGTTCATTCTCATCAAATATGAGGAAGGAGAAATAAATGGGTGTATTCATTGAGCTTCAGT
Source organism: Jaltomata sinuosa (assembly GCA_003996215.1). Classification (NCBI taxonomy): domain Eukaryota; kingdom Viridiplantae; phylum Streptophyta; class Magnoliopsida; order Solanales; family Solanaceae; genus Jaltomata; species Jaltomata sinuosa. The sequence continues at coordinate 797,071 of QJPP01007188.1, read as the reverse complement.
AAATTAAATTTTCTTAAATTTAAGATGAAAACACCAAAAAAAAACATGAGTAATATGAAGGGGGAAAACGTGATTTTGATTATTCTCGACCTAGAAAGAGAGAGTGATTTGGAATTTCTAATCATGTTTTTTTGGAGAATTTGGAATTTCATAATTTCAAATAATGATTTCGAATCGCAGATTCAAACACTAATTTAAATTATAATTTCATATTGTATGTCCATACGCAAGCAAAGTATTGATGCATGTAAATACAACTATCCCCTTTTTTATTAAAAAGATATTACTCAATTAATGAAATAAATAAAAATAACTACTAAATGAATCTAGTCTTTAAATCTTCTTTTGTCCACGTTACATTCATCAAAAGTGCTATTGACACTTATTGGAGCCAACATTACTGGAGCTGACCTCATCTCCATTTAATAAGTTACAATTGAAGATATGAAAAATCATGGTTTGAATTCTATTATATGTATAAAAAAATATATACAACTAGGTCTTACAGAGGGTTTTTCATTCCAATGAGACCTCAAATGAAGTAACTACTTCAGCCTAAATTGGAGAGCAAACAACTTCAGTTATCAATAAAATTAGTAGCTTAAAATTAAATTTTAATAAGACTTTAAATATATGTACATAAGCAAAAAATAATAATAATAATAATAAAATTTAAAGTTGTATTTTTTGTTCTTACATGGTACTCTTGTATTATTATTTATAAAAGTGAGAATTAACTTTAGTTAGTAAGATTTTAGTCATTTGTTTGCAATGCATTACCTTGAATGTTATTGTAAAAAAATTATTTATTAATATGAATATCTAGGTTGTTTATTCAAAGTTCTAAAATATTTTGATAAAAATAGATAGTTCTTTTTTTCATTTAAATTTTGTACCTTTTATTTTTTTTATAATCTTTAATATTGTTTTAAGTGAAATTAAAATCACAAAATTCACTATTAAAATTCCTGCGGCTCCAAAATTTTGGGAGTCTAAAGCAAACGCTTTACTAGCTTCACCCCTGAGCCACCCCTGCAAAGCCACACGATTAGCCAACATATGCACTAGTCCGCCCTCGCCTTAATCATGCTGCTTAGATTTAAGGTATAAGATTTGCAGTTTAAGGTCACTAACTATAATACAGTGCAAACTTTGAACATCACATTGGTAGTCCATTGCAGACTTTGTACTCATACTGAATTGCACTCGTTAAAATGCAATTGCTCATTTCTATTGTCACAACAATAGTAACCCAAATACATTTAATCAAAAAGAATTTCCTGAGACTTGCTCCAAATGGTCTTTCATCTGTTCTCCTTCAAAAGTTCTTAGTCTACAAGATTAGCTCGACTACACAACCAACCACTAATAAGAATAGAACTCGTGTTAATATGTTACCAAACAATCTATATGTTACAAAGTGAATAATCTATATTGTGGATCAGTGCGACCTGTAGTAGGAATCAAAATTAAAGCTGTACTAGTAGATCAAGTTGTCGTCATCAAGTGGTAGTGGTTGAACACAGCAGAAGACTTTGAAAATGGTTAGCTCACTGCGTTGTGACACTTTTGGCAAGATTGCGAGGTTGATCAACATTGTATCCACGCAGTACAGTCAGATGATAGGCCAATAACTGAGACAGACAACAAACAAAAGAAAATAAGTAAGCTGACTGTAAAATCTCAAACATGAAATTAAAATAACTAGTGGAAAGAAAAACTGATGTGCAGTAACTATCAGATTTATGAAATTTCACAGAAGTTACTGAAACCCCAACGAATTCTGCTAAGCCAGTAAAATGATCAAAGCACCGAAGAGTTCCAATTTCCCAAAATAGGGAAAAGATGGAGGAAAGTGAGTTAAAAGGAGGTAGGGAGGGGTTTGAACTTAGACGAAGATGACAAATGCATGTTATGGTATAAGCATTAATGCTAGTCTATCATATTGCATATGGTCTTAAGTGGTTCTTGCCCCCTAGCATGCTCTCACAAAATAGAGTTCAAAAATACTGATTGACATGGTATGAAGCTATGACCAAGTAAGAGTGTAAGAGGTAAAGATTGAGAGAAATTTTGCCTATTAATTGCATTCAGTGGTTAATACAGCTCTCCAATCTAGGGTGGCAAAACAATACATAAAGTACAAGGAATAAAAACCAACAACAACAGACCCAGTGTAACCCCAACTAGTGGGGTCTGGGGAGGGTGGTGTGTATGCAGACCTTACCCCTACCTTGTGAAGGCAGAGAGGTTGTTTCCGAAAGACTCTCGGCTCAAGTAAAACAATTCAAAACAGGATTGAAAAGGAAAATACAGTATTGAAGAAGTTACGGAATAAAAACCATAAAAGTGGAAAAGTTATGATCTTGGCACCTTATGTCCCCTCCTGCTATATAATATGTTCGAAAGGGCTTTAGTGTTTAAATTGAAAGACCTGATAATTCTCACGGTTTGAATCTTTGGAGATGTGATCTACCATAACATTTTAATATTTGAGAACCCTAAACAAACTCCTAAAGTGTCATGAGCATGCGCACACGGTGTCTGGGTGAGTATATAAGAACTGCTGTTGAATTAGTTTACAGATCCAATTCAAAAGAACTGCAAAATACTAAATATTTCAGGTGGATTCCAACTAAATGTATAATCAATGTTACACTGTAACGTAAGATGAGCGCGCACTAGTTTTATTTGACTTTACTGTACACTCACCATTTCCTTTTTTTGTCCAAAATAATGTAATAGGCAGCTGAAAAACTCCCCACTTCAAAGACTTGAAATTTATCGGAAAGGTCAAACTTATCTTAGTTTAAAGGTACATCTAGAGGTACATATGTTTGGATAGCATCAATGTATGTCATTTAAAATAAGATTAATATACAGAAACCTACTAAAAGATATCCTAGGAGTGCCATAGATCACAAGTTCTGATAAGTAGATCAAAACTTAGATGCATTAAGGTTGAAAATCATCACTAATCCATCTAAGGAATAAGAAGTATCTGTTAGGAGTCGAATAAACAGAACGACATTGCTCAATTTCCCTATTTGTAAATTTATATTTGTCTCACATTGAAAGATGTTTACAAAAATTGACGCGCGTCTAGTTTTCAAATAGTATTCCTGTTATATTCTAAGCAACTACAGGCCAATCCGCCAATGGTAAAATGGATAGTTCATATGCATCTAAAAGAATTATCAGACAACACCAAATTACCTTCTTACAGTTCGTCTACCATAATGTTGGGTAATCCAGTTCATGGATGCAGTCCAAATTTGTCAACAAGCAGACATATTTATACACAAAATCTGGATCTGCCCATCCCTGGTGAGGAAGTAGATTTGTCTAGCAATCTACTAACTCTAGGAGACACATGTCAAGCCGAATAATGCCCAGCAGTTTAATTTCCACAATTACAAAGGAAAATGGAACGCAGCTTTAGCTTATATTGAATTGTGTGAACAGACACGTCTAAAGCTTAAGCTATTGGAAAATTGACATAACTATTTATATATTCTAGGTCTGCAATACATCCCTTTCATGCGTGCTTGGATTCTTTTTTCAGGTCAAGTGTGTGGAAATATTTCGTAGAATGGTGGTGGCAAGACCTAAAACATCCTCTATCTGCTCTGATATCATTTTAAATTGTGTGAACAGCCTCAACAAAAGCTTAAATTGTTAGAGAGTTTACACATTATATCTATTAATTTTAAGTCAGCAATAGCTTATGTATCACGAGGAAACAAAACTTTTTTGGCCCACTTTTTCCACAAACTTTCCAAAATGCACAGGTAGACCATGTATGTAACATTATCCAAGGTAAATAAATTCTACGCAGAAAGGGGCTAGATAGAAACAGTAAACATATTCACAAAAAAAAATGTGGAGGGCTAAGAAGAATGCTGACACTGTATAGTTGTCGGCCAATAATCACTAAAAGTTTTTATTTAACTGAATTATGAGCCTAAAGCAGAGTAGAAACACTACCTGTAATGGAACTACATTAACTACGGGCTGCAAACAGTCCACAACCTGTGGAACTTCAATTACTCGAGACGATCCACCAACAGAAACAGATGCTTTATCTCCTTCTGTGCACATCACTATTAGTCGACCTTTCCGTGCATGAAGTTGTTGAATGACTGACTGTTGTTTGCTGCACACCAACCAAATTTGTTAAAAAGCTGGCATTCACGGTCATGAAACTCTCATTATTAGTTAAAGACTAACCTAAAACAAGAATCACGGGTGGCAATTACTACAATAGGGAGATTTTCATCAACCAAAGCCAAGGGACCATGTTTCATCTCTCCAGCAAGTATTCCTTCACTGTGCATGAGTGCCACCTCCTTTACCTTCAAAGCACCTTCAAGAGCTGTTGCATAGTTGTAACCTCTTCCAAAAACAAGAAGTGATTGCTCAGCAATTAGCAGCTTAGCAAGATCCTTCATTTCTTCATCAAGCTTGAGCACCGCTTTCACTTTGCCTGAAATTCATGTGTAACGTATCCAAAAAAGGGCATACAAGAACCATGAGCATCCCATATATTTAAGGACAATTAATAACAAGAATTTTAGCACCAAGGAAAAACTCACGTGGCAAGTAAAGTAGACCATCAATTATTGCTTCTCTTCTTGCTTGATTTGAAAGTGTATCAGCTCCAATTGCAAGAGCTAACATGGCCATCACAACAATTTGGCTTGTGTATGCCTGTTGATCAAAGAGGTAATTGAGAAGCCAACGCTAAAAGTGACCACTAAAATTCAAGAAACTATGATTTACCTACCTTAGTACTTGCAACTCCTATCTCACAGCCCGCATTTATGTGAACACCACAGTGAGTGTGCCTAGCAATTGCACTACCAACAGTGTTTGTAATGCCAACACATAATGCGCCATTTTCCAGAGCATACTCTAATGCAAGCAAAGTGTCAGCAGTTTCTCCTGATTGACTAACGAAAACAGCTGTATCTTCTCTATATATAGGCCCTTGTCTGTCCACTAAATCACTGGCAATCTCCATGGTTACAGGAATACCTAAATTAGAGAAATAAAACGAGTGAGACCAAAGCTACTCTAGGATCTACATTTTATCCATTGCTACGGAGATCAAAACAACTTCATTAGAATTATAAACAACTAACCAGAAAGCTCTTCCACAATGGATCTTGCAGCAAGAGCTGCATTGTAACTTGTGCCACACCCAACAAAAACAATTCTCCTGCTTCTTCTTATGGTTTTGAGGTGATCCTTCAGGCCCCCCAAAAGCACAGTCTTTGCTTTACATGATCCTCCACGTATAAGTCTCCCTCGCATAGTCGTCGTTAAAGATTCTGGCTGCTCATGGATTTCTTTTTGCATGTAGTGCTCATATTTTCCTTTGTTTATCTGTTCTACCTCCATTTCCAAAATGGATAAGGCACGTTGAACAGAAGCAGGTCTACTGACAGTACCACCGTGATTATTCTTGGCCTGGTCAAATTTGTAAATTGACACGCCTCCATCCTGACTCATCAGAAAGCAAAAGTTATAAAAGACCACTCTATAAATGAACAAAGAAGAAGAACAGGTCATGTGCATAGATTGATGATTAAGTGCTTCGCCTATTTAAAATGAATGTATTTCTTGATTCGGAGTTCTTTTAGGCCCTTCATGGCAATGTGAAAGAAGGGCTTGCTTGCGAAATACTTGATGAAGAGTCCTGCACATCCTACATAAACATTAGCTATAGATTCCAATAGCTTATCTAAATCCACTAAACTATGTTCTAGCTGGAAAATTGTGGCCCTAAACACCATGTGAGCCGTAGTTCAACAGGTCATGAATGTGCTCCCAAATTGTTGCCCCACTTCTAAGTAGCAGAATGCACCAAATCCTCACAAACTTATTCAATCTTTTGACAGTGCAATCTTAACATCTATCTTTCTAGTAAATTCATTTTATGGATGTATTGAACCTTGGAAATTCCAAATTTACTTCCATATAGTATGATTAGTCTCCGAACTATTCTATAGGACTTACCATCCTCTTTTATATTTATCTCGATATCATATAAGACTCCTCTACCACTCCATTTCAAGGAATCCTATTTCAATTCTGTTTGTAACATTACATGTATCATGTTATTCTCCCAAAAGACTCTGCCTAATCTATGAATTGTCGGAATTTAGACACCACAATCTCGTGTAGTCCATGTAACATTCATCTATCTTATGGAGCTAAACGGTGATAAACATAATGATAAAAAATAAATAAAAAGAAGGAAAAGGGGGGAAATCAGTAAACCACTGCAATTTGGTATCTGCTACGAACTTTTAGCAACTAATTTTGTAGGGAAGTGTGAAATTTGATCCAAGACAAAATATTAAGTATTGGAACGAAATGGGCCCAAATTGAGTGGAATAGATACCGGGGATTAATATAGCCAACACCAAACTAGATTGGGATTGATGCATAGTTTTTGTTGTTTGAGTGATCCATTTGCCCTATCTTCTGAGCTTTCTGCTCATCTTACTTCATATTCTCTGCTAATATTCAATGTTTATGCAATTCATTACAATCTGTCCAAGTCCCTAAATAGCTTCAAAATAACATTTTTCTCCGAAGCTATCAACCCCAATTTACACACCACTCCCTCTCTTTCATCCATATAAAACTTAGTCCAAGAAAGAGTTTTTTCCCTTCAAGCTAATTAGTGCTTGGTGCATAGATCTTAAAAAAGATTCCGCATTATTATCCTAACTCATCACACAAACCAACAAGATGCACTTCAGAACTCTTCATTCCAGAAATATTGGTCTAATAACACAACCCTTTTCGCACAATGCTTTAAATGATGCATCGAAATCAATGTTACAAGAGCTCGAAACCCATACATCTTCAGTACATGTACACCCAGATTTTAGCAGGTAGGAGTACGGGTAAGTATCGAGCATGTGTCTCTAGCTTTTAGCAAGTTTTTAGTGTATTTTGGAGGAGTTCTACAACCCATTATCCATAACAAATTCATTAAAAACTTAAGAAAAGGGCCCATGTAATGTTGCCACCAACCCACTCGTCAAGAAATCTAACTATAATATGCGTAACAAGTTCAAGTAAATCCCATTTTTATGTGGGGAAAATAAAAAGAAAAAGAAAACAGAGAGAGAGAGAGAGAGAGAGAGAATCATTCAGCCTTCTAAATGAGAACAACCATGAAGAAGGGTGTAATTTACAGAAAAGATTATAACAACAATAATATTAACTGGGAAAGAACCTTCTTCATCTGCATCTTTGAAGAAACCAACAAAGATTGAACTTTTATGTTCATTAGAATGAAGAGGTGGTATATTACTAAAGAGAAAGCTGCTCAAATTAGAAGGAAATAGCAATCACAGTTAGCTTAGTAGTAATGAGCTCCATTTTCTAATGGCAAATAGCTTCGGATTGAGAAATTAATAATTAGGGAGTACCTTGATGTGAACAACTTCTCCATCTTCAATTACCAAGACCTTTTTAGTATGTTCAACCAAAGCATTAGCATCACTGGACAAGAATAATTCCTTTGGTTGCCCATTACTTGAAGGAAATTTAGCATCACTAAATGATGATCCTGCTGAGGCCTCTTCTTCCAAGTCCTGGAACCAAAGAATTTTAGACACTTGTTATCCTGGGAGTCTATAGATTGCACAGTTAAATAGATTTCTTCCAATGACCATTTAGGTGAAAATATATCCTATATGAATGTAAGGTCCTAAATGGATTAATAGCAGTCAGCTCTACATAATGGAACCATAGGATGATAGCCTAAAATAAAAATAAGCCAGACCTGTATATATGTTTGTGCATACAGAAGCTGATATAAGTATTTTATACTACTGGCTGATTTTCTTTTTATTGAATAGACACACACCACTCTTGCAGTCCAGTGGTTAAAAGGCAGGAGAGGTGATAAGCTAGATTTTTTCTGGTAAAATGTGGGACTGATACAAAGCAAAAAACGAACTTGTGAAAATCAGACTATACTCTATTTTTATGTGATAACCTGAAGATAGTTTGCATTTCCATAATGGTTGAACAAAACAAGAGGGTAGCAGCTGTATAAGAGACACAAGATCCAAGCCATTAACAATAGATGTCTAATCCAGAAAAGTTCCAATTTGACAAGCACCGAATAATGCATCTATTTTGTAAACAGAAACTCTAATTCAACAAAAGATCCAAGCCATTAACAATAGAGGTCTAATCCAGAATGACCAGCACCAAATAATTCATCTTTTTTGTAAACAGAAACTCTTATCAAAGGGAATGTAAAAGATTTAGATCACGCATACATCAGATTCATCCATAGTACAAGTAAACTTACTTTCACACCAAGAAGAAGTGGACTACCACGTTTGCAAGCAATCAATTCATTTGGGTAGTGTCGACTTTTAAATGTGAGAGCATAGGCTCCTTCCAGATGCCTTATTACCTCAAGCACAACTTGACTGAATGTCACACTCTGGTCACCTGAGGCAACAGCCTAACAATTATTCTACTGGTAAACTATATCAAGATTTTTATGCTTTATGAGAAAAAAACAAAAGGAACTAGAAAAGAGGTTCCAGAATCTCCAGCAAAAACAGTTAAGAAGTTAGCTAAAATGCAACTACATTCATTTATCAGAATAAGATAACCATAGATCTTAGAAGTTATTTAGTCATCAGTTGTGGCTGCGAAGAAAAGCTTTTCAAACTCCTGAGTAGCTTCAATGAGAGAAAACAGAACTTCTACAGGCAAATAAATCAACCAACAGACTCTGCACTGACTTGATATAAAGAAAGGGGACGATCAAGGAGAAGCAAAGAATGATATTTTTATCCTTGATGCATTCAGGTGAATGATAGATGAAATAGCATCTGTGAAGAATAATTGTTGGAGAAATCCAAATGAGTTGAATCATTGGAAAAGACTGGCACAAGAGAACCAAATTAGAAAACGGAGATATTTCAGCTGTCTAGCTCTGACTAATATGGAGAATAGAAATGATAGATCAGCAACTTGGTAAAAGCAAGATAGTTTGAACTGAGTAGAAGGGAAAAGGAAGACTAGCTGGAAGGGTTGGAAGTATGTATTCCGAGCAGTCAACTGGATGTAACAATGTACTTACCTTCTTCATTAGCTTTATCAAAGATAAACTTTGCAAGCTTCGGAATTACTTCTGTGTCTGTTTCAGACTCAAAGGTGAAACCATGTCGGAGAAGGGTCTCTTTCAACACCTGGAGAATCAAAAGACCGCGAAATGCATAAGTGCATAATATACAAGAACTTAGTGCAGACAAAAGTGATCAAGAAATACCTATATGCATAAGAGAACGAAAATGACTGAGATATGACATAACCAAAGGTGCATATTATTTTATTTTAGGAATTTGCAGTTCCACACAAAAAAAACAAATTGAAAAGCGGAACTTCAAAACAACATATCAAATCAAATAGGAGAGCACTTCAGGTAACCAAATCTAACATAGCAAATGGTCAGTTCCAGAAATGATACAGCAGATATCTTTCAAGTCCAAACTCATTTCTCAGTTGAGATGAAAACCAAATGAATGTGCAGCTCATTGAAAGGAAACGTGGAATTATTAAAAAAACAATGTTTTCCCATAGACAGAAAATAGCAATCAAAAACAATGTGGGCAAATCGCCAGTCCGTGATAGAAAATAATTAGATCCTGGTGGAAACAAATATAAAACTGTGGCTAGCAAACTAATAAGTTATAGCGGATTCTCTGTCTGGTAAGAACCCTTAGCACCATGATCCAGACACTTCTAAGGTTGTGGTCATATACTGTAACAAGTCTAGGAAGTCCACTTTCTTGTACAAATCCTGTAAACCAACAGCAGTAAGGTCCAGGAAAGATCAGACAATATGGTAACTATTCTTCCTAAAGTGTTAAACCTCTGATGCTTTCTTCAATCTCCAGAAGTTGCTTAAGTAAGGATGTCACATAGTAACTAGTCTAACTGGCAGCTGTCATCAGTTGGTTTAGTATGGATAATAGAGCTCCTCCACAATAACAAGACTTACATGACTAATCTGGACAAACTTTCCAAATTAAGAAAAGGTATTTAACGGTGAGTATATGACTTGCCCATGGTGCTGTATCATGGCCTTCACCATCATACCACAGTAAGTGATCTGTTGATGGGGAAAAGCGGCCAAGTAGATTAACTAAGAAACCTGGATATATTGCCAGAATATATCCACCTAGTGCATTTTTCTCTGGGCTGCATAATGCCATGATTTACAAGGGATATTCTGACAATTACGAAGGATATACCATACTTGCAGGTATCAGCAGTTTTTTTCCTCCTAACTAGATTCAGATGATGCAGAACGTGTAAGTGCCTCTTTAGACTTCATTTTTTCTTTTTCCCTATTTTATTTTTATTTTTGATAAGTAATACCTCTTTCAATTTCATACTTTCATACAATTGGTAATTTCAAATGTTCAACATGATAGCTCTAAATTTTAACAGCAAACAGATATTACATGAAAATGCTAATAAAATTGGCCTAGATCAAGATAAGGTCAGCGCACAAAAAAATTCAAGGTGAAAATACATTAGTCAACTCGGATATTGTTTCTCTAATTTTAACTTTCAAAAGAATCTTTCAGGATTCAGACAGAACCACCAAATTCTAAAAAGTGAATTACTAAGAATACGGGACATAGCAAAAACTGTGTAAACAACAATCTTACAGATGCACAATAAGCAAATGATTATCATTTGACACACCATTCTTTTTTTTTTTAGAATGGTAAAGTTGTATTCTTCAGCATTGAGAGTATGCTGGCAACCTCCAAAAAGATTACAGGGACAATTAATCATAATTACAGAGAACCTAAGAAGTCTAATAATTGTTCTGCTTCATCTATACCCTCTTCTTTACACCAAAAATATAAAGTATTAATGCAGGATTCTTTAACTTTCTGCATTGGATTAGTAATATTCTCAAAACATCTATTGTTTCTTTCCCTCCAAATGGACCACCATATACATGAAGGGATTATGTTCCACCATTTGACACACCATTCTACTGAATAGAAAGTGATTAGAAACCACAAGTTAACCATGCAGAGGATATTCGGCCTTGGAAAATGAGAGTAACCAATAAGCAACTGAACTAATAACAGAATGTAAAGAATGCCATGAGGAAAGAGTCGTAGGGACCTCGTAATTGGTGATAATACCATTGTGAACAACCAAAAACTCATTTCCAGAACCAGAACTTTGAGGATGACTATTCTTAGGAGCAGGCTCCCCATGTGTGGCCCACCGAGTGTGTGATATTCCAGCATGAACAGAAAATGATTCTTCGAGATTCAAATCTGTCGCAGCAACATCTGAGCAAGTGAACTCAATGTTAGAGTCGCAAAAAGATACTTGGTCACTGGAAATTGAAGTGTAAATGTAAAAGCAGATGCAAATAAGAAACATCTAAGAAAGTTCAAAAACATTTTGATGTCAAAAAAGGATTTTGGATGTCAAAAAAGAACAACTTCCTCCTAGGATACCCCATAATCATAAATGATCAGTGTTATAGAATGTAAACCATAAGTAATATGACATAACATTTGTGGCAGCAAAAGATTGGTAGATTCAGCAGTTCAACACAGACATTGCTCAATATCATGCAAAATGTACTCAAGCATACAAAAGGCATGGAGTTAAAGTTAAAAAGATTTGGCGCAACAGATGATGGTAGTTCCAACAAGAAACACAGCAATTGCTAAATACCATGGAATATGTACTCAGCAAACTGACAAACTCTACCTTGAAAGCATAACATAATGGGAAGGTCTAAAAGTAGTTTTCTAATTAAAAAAATGTGGAAAGGGAATAGAACTTAAGGGGGGATCAAGGCTTAAATCTGCCACAAAAAGAGCTCGGAACATGCTCAAAAGATGGCCGTATTGAAAGGAAAATTCTCATTGCATTCAACTTGAGTCGCGCATCACTCTCTCCATATTTGCTGGAACTGGATCATGTTGAAGGTGTGTGTCAAAGATCACAATCAGCTCTAAGATTATCACTAATCTTCCATCTAATAATTAAATAGTGACACCTGTCTTTTATCCTGCATCCACACATTCTACAATATAACTGCGTTTTTTCTGTTCTTTTTTCTTTTTAGGAAGTGGATAATATTTCCTTCTTTTTTTCTTGATAATTGTGATGTTGCGCACACCTCGACTTATTCCATAGCGTACCTGCTACTTCTCATGAATACAGGTATCGCGTAATTCTTTCCACCAAAGCTTGGATGGATGTGAAGAGATCACTTAGTGTTTTTTGCCTCTGTTAAGATTTGAACCTGATCTCATGGTCAACCATCTTCACTGACCACTAGACTACACTGTGCTGTATTTTTCTACTTCTTTTTACTCTACCGCTTAACACTACTAAATTACATCAGCCCAAATACTACAACTACTCTAAACCATTGCAGGCCTACTTTCCCAGTCTGAGGACAAGATCTAATAAGTCCCTACATATCCCCACGGCAAAAGAAGAATTAGATCCTGGTAATATCAGGAAACTGTATACCCCTGCTTTAGTCCACGAAAAGCGTCCTTGAGAAAGTTCGCATTTCATACATACCATGCAAAGGAACCTACTAGGTATCTATTCGCTGTCAGTATGCTTAAAGAGTTAAAGTAAGAAAATGTCCCTTTGTCGAGAATTTGACCATGTGTGTATCTAGGTGAATATATGACGCCTTTAAGCTATGGAGATTTTGCAAGTCTGTGTTTCAATGTCTACTCAAGAATCGTAATTAACAATGTTCATCTTATCCAAACAAACATCGACAAATCTATCTCCAAGCTAAGAATATATTGCATCATCAAACTCCGAACGTGCTTGATGACATAGACTAAAAGTAAGCACGCCTCACTAATAACACCAACTACTTCCAGATGAAACCAAAAATTAATGGCCATAACAATAAGGAAGGCATCCAACAAGTAATAATATTGGGTGATGGAAAGAGCATGTCAGTAAAGCAAAAGGCATAAAACAAGAAACTTGAAAACTCACAAAATAAATATTCTTCTATATGTAATTGTTTTTTTCTTTTTCTTTCCTCTTCTATTTTTGGATAACTGAGAAATCCTATGTGGGCTAAACTGGTCTGTCGTGCACAGATGAGAAACTTGGGGGAATCCACCCCTCTACCCTCCTCCAACTTAAATACCAGGCTTCAGTCAGCAGCAGGTTTTGAAATCGTGACTCTGCACTGTAGTATCTTTCTGTTAAACCAAAGCAAGGACTTCTACATATGATCATTTTTTAGCCAATTATCGAGTTATCTTGCAGATGCATCACTTATAATTGTAATCATCCCACTCAAGATCATTCTTTCTATCATTAATCGAACTAGTCCACCATCTCTCGGCAACTGTACTTCTTACTTTCAATACCTTATAGCACATTAGAGTAACATATTTAGCCTCACCTGCTCCTATAAGAATGTATCTGCCTACTGAGTTGGTCCGCCACATTTCCCAACTGACCATAATTCATTGGAGTGCCAACCAGAGGTGTGAACATTAGTTGCTGATAAACAAATTCCTGCTTTACCTTTCCTTCTCATCCCAGACTCCTCCAACACATCAAAAAGATAAAAAAGAAGCATCGAGATTGATGCATGAAATATATAGCAGATATCATAATCAAACTGATCATGAGTTAGAGGTGTGAATATTACTTTTCTGATAACAAATTTATTGAACAATAACAAACATAAATCCAGCAAATTATAACATTTCCTTAACAAAGTATCATAGTATTCCACTATTTCTATGTCACCTTTTCTTCTCGTCCAGCACATACAGTAATACCTTCAACAACAACATACCGAGTGTATTCCCACAAAGTGGGTCTGGGAGGGTAGAGTATACGAGCATACCCCCTACCTCAGAGGTAGAGAGGCAGTTAGACCACTCAGCTCAGAGAAGAAAAAGAGAAAAAAAATCCAAAGCAGTCCCGAACAAGAATTAACGGAAGTAGACGAAACGACATATAATAACAAAAACAGCACATACAGCAATACCGTCTAACAGAAAATTCAAATAACAAAAGATTACCCAGATCAGACCACAAATGATTAACAAAAAAACAAACTTAATCCCAGAAAGTTGAGACCTTTCTTTAATAAACTACCGTTAACATCCTCAATTTAACTGCTCCAACATCAAACAAAAAGAAAAAATCACCCAGATGACTCAGATCAATGCATGAAACAAATCACAGCATCAAAAAGGTTCATACCCAAAAACCAAAAAAAAGAAAGAATTTTGGTTACCATGGTAGACAGATTTGACAAGAGATTCAATATTTCCTTCTTGACGAAAGACAAGAGGTGAATCAGAAGTGAGATCAATGGAAATTCCAGCGGAATCATAGCCTCTATACTCTAAACGCCTCAACCCATTGAACAAAACTTCCAGAATGTATCGTCTCTCTCTTGTCACATTGTAATTCAAGTAGGCAAATATTCCACACATTTTTGGGAATCCAACAATCGTCTACTCTTTGTTTCTCTTTTGATGCAATCAAGAAAAAAAGGATGATTGATTTGAAAAAAATATATACAGAGAAATATATATATATATAGTAGTGATGTGATGTGGGGAGTAACAGAGGGAAAGCACATGGGAAAGAGGAGGAAGGTGAAGATATTTGACTATTGACTTTTTAATGATGATTGGGATATTAACAGATCATTCCAACAAATAGGAATTTAACAGGTCACTTCTTGCCTAGTTGTGACTTGTGATTTGTGAGTTGATTTTTTATTGGGTAATAAAATAATTTAAACAACATTGTAAATATGGAGTATTAAACAATTTTTTATCATCAAATAAACAAATATCACTAAATTACTCTCGGGATCGTCTGATATGCGGACTAAATTATAATTTTAAAATTATAATCTTTGCACTAATTTATCTCACCTTGGAGATGAGATAATATAATCTCAAGTTAGAATTTATACTGCGTTTGGTAGATGTATAGTTTTATCATCGTTTATGGTGGGTGGATAAGCAGAAAAGGATACGTGCTGTTAGACTAACTGGCCAAGAAGGTTAGTGAGGTTCCTGCTATGGTGAAGTGAAAGATCTTTCACTATTGTGGGAAGAAGACAGGTGGGAGTGAACGCCGAGCGGGGCGAGAGCAAAGCAAGCTCTAGTGGTGGGTTGTCTTCGCGGTTCCATTTCATCGACATAGTAAGCATCAATGGATGTTGTAAAATGTACAAGTGAAACACGAATGAGTTGGAGGTTGATTGAATATGATGTTACGCAGCGCTGCTCAGAACTAGTCTTGAAGTGAATGAATTATAAGAATTTATGACATTAAGTTCGAAAATGCTGGATAAAATTATTAGGTCATTTGGTTCTCTAATTGCTCTAATCCTATGTACGATTTTTAGGATTAGACAGGGGCACCACCCCAGAGTTGATCCTCTAATAAGAGCAGGGAATATGAAAACTAAGATTCATTCCGTCTAATTGCTAAAATGCCCTTCAACATCTACCAGTAGGGATGGCAATGGAGCGGTGCGAGTGCGGTGCGGAGCGGGTTTGAACACATGCGGGGCGGGGCGGGGCAAGGCGGGGCTGGGCGGGGCAAAAAATATAATTTTAATTTTTTTGCGGTGTAGGTGCGGGTGCGGGTTAGGGTTTAAAATGGCATATACGCATTCTTAATATGACTGGATGATTAGTTTATATATAAAATATTCTTACGAAATTGAATGGTGTATATTTTTTGCTTAATCTAAAAGTTTTTATCCCTTTGTGCCAGTTTATTTAGTACTATATTTTTTATTGTAACGGGATAATTATAGTCTATATATAAGAAAATTTCCATGGAATCTGATGGTGTATATTTTTTCTTATCTAAATTGTTTTCTCCCTTTATTTTTCATGGCATTTTATTTAGCATGTTTGGCAGAAAGTTCATTGAAAAAAAAAATATACATAATTAGAATATATTTTGTTGGTGTAATATACCACAAATTACATAATTACAGTTGAAAAATAAAATGAATAAAATTGTATTAAAAATATCTTCATGGCTGAGGCGCGGATATCTCGCTCTCTTTAAGGAGATTCAAGCCCACTGTGACATAATCTACACCGATCCAGCAGTATCACTCTTGACTTGTCCCCTCCAGGATACAACAGCCCAACAACGTCGTGTGACTCAAGCAACTCCGGATTAGTTGAAGAGTTCAAAGCTCCACAAAAGAACATTTTCCTTCAACTTATAATTATTCTCTTTTGTATAGTGAATATAGTTGAAGACTTAGAATATTTTCTTTGTCTCAACTCTCTCTTTCACTACTACACACTATAATACTTTTCCACACTTATTATATTTCATCTCACAATATACTACTTTTCCCTACCATCAACACAAAGAAGAAAACACTCTTTATATAGGTGTAGTATTTCTTCCATTTAGTAATTAGAGAGTAGTGGATATTAAGTGAGGTAGAACATGAGGTGGTGGTTACAATATTCAAGATTTAGTGGGGTAATTAGTAGGAGATAATGAGGAGAACATGTCATTGTGGTTACATGAGTTAAAAGAATAATGACACCACTTTCTCCACTTTAGGCCTACTCATTCATGCACTTTAATATTTAAATTTAAATATTAAAATGTACCAACATATTTAAAGTATAAGAAAATGCGCTTAGTATGTTCCAAGCTACTGTATATAAATGTCAAATTGGCGGGTTGAGCTGAATTTGAACGAGTTAAGATGGACTGGATTAATAAATGAGTAAGTTATTGACCCGTCCAAAAATTACTTCGCCTAAAAAACAGGTCAAACTCAACCGGCCCAATATTTATTATTAAATTTTTATTGTTTTGTTTGATCTTTTATAATTTTTTAATATGAAATAAAACTATTTTTTACTGTATATATAACATATCAAATAACAAAATATTTTTTCAACATATTTAGACAAGATTTCTCATTGATCAATTTAGACAATATATCAGGCCAATTTCGATGGATTGAAATAGACTAAGCTAATAAATATGCGAATTAATAATCAGGCCAAACTTAAACGGGTTGGATGAAATATGATTCCATAGGCTAATTTAATTATATTGTTTTTGTTTTCATATATATATATATATATATATATATATATATATATATATATATATATTGATCTCTATATTTATTCATGTCAAAAGAAAAAATAATAAAAAACATAAAAGTTAATTACGTGTAGTTTTTAAGGAAAAGAAGATTTCAATCTTCTGTGAAAGAGACAAAAATAAAAGTGTAAAAGAGATTGAATTAGTAATATTTTACTTGTAATCACATTTAGCACTAGCTAATTAGTTGGCTGACGGCTGTAGAAGGACATGATTTCAATACATTGACTTATCTTTGCGGGTGGATGCGGGTGTGGGGGGGGGGGATGGACGCGGGTAAAAATGTGATGCGGGCGGGGGCGGGGCGGGTTGAAACTTTGCGGGTTAAGATAGAACTCGCCCCACATCCGCCCCGTTCCGCCCCATTGCCATCCCTATCTACCAGCAGTATAAATCTTATCACACGATTAAGTCTGGGATATTTCACCTTATCCCGCGTATCAAATGACTCCTCAATGTCTTTGATGACTTTTTTTTTGTCAAAAGGAAATTATATTAATACTACTTTCTCTGTCTACTTTTACATGTCCAGTTTAAAAAATCAAGATAGAATTTATCTTAATTGTGAGCACTCTTCGTTTGTATTCACTTTACTTGTTCAATATTACAAAAATAGATTTTCATGTTTACTTTTTATTTTTAATATATTAAAAAAATTATATTTTTCATGATTTACCCTTAATATTAATTATTTAGTATTAAACGATAATTAATACAAGTACTATAAAAAAATATTCATTTTAATCATTGTTTCTTAAAAGATGTGCAAAGTCTAAAATAGATAAATAAAAATAAATAAATAAAATTATTATTTTTCTAATAAATAATGAAAGAATATGGTAAAGATATCCTTATCAATTTGATCAAATAAAGAGATATCACTAAATTACTCTCATCAATATCTTTGATGACTTTTTTCAGTCAAAAGGAAATTATATTAATACTAGTAGTAAGTAGGGAAAGGGATCTATATGCAACTTTTTAGATTTTGAGAATCAAATCTTTTAATTTTGGTCATGCATCTATGCACTCTACAGTATAACTGTATTTTTTCTTTCTCTTTTTTTTTGGAAGTGGATAATATTCCCTCTTTTTTTTTTTTAATAATTGTGATGTTACACACATCTTGATTAATTTTACAGAGTACCTGTTATTTTTTATCTCGTAGTCTTATTCACTAAAGTTTGGATAGAGTAAAGAAATCACTTAGTGTTTTTTTTTTTATCTTTGTTGAGATTTGAACCTTATCTCATGATTTTCAACCCACTTCATTGACCACTATAATATGATAATTTGAGGACAAGAGTTAATAAGTCCCAATATATACTGATAATATCAGGAAACTGTGTATCTCTGCTTTAGTCCATGAAAAGCGTCCTTGAGAAAGTTCTCATTTCATACGCTTCGTACAAAGGAACCTACTTGGTATCTCAAGAGGAGACTGTTGGCTTGTTTATTTTCTGACAGTATGCTTAAAAAATTTAGTTGTATCTCAAAATTTTATTAGTGTCATATGAATTGGAACAGAGGGAGTAACATATATTATCTGAAAATTACGTAAAAAATATTATAAATCACAATAATCAATAATTTAAAATATTTAATACCCATATAAAAAAAAATTAGTTGATTCTCCAAAAGTTTATATTTGTGACATAAATTAGAATTGAGAGAATGACATATATTGAACTCGTGCTGACACAGGCTCATGTATCTAGTACTAGTAGAAAGAGAGAAAAGGATTTTCTTAGGATTATAGTCTTATTAATTCCCCCTAATAAAGAATTACTTTTTCTATTCTAATTTATGTGGCGTTTAAATTTTAATGTGAATTTGGACAATAAATTTAATTTTTTTGAAATAAAATGATATATTTGAAAACTACGTAAAAAGTACTATAAGTCATATTAATTGACAATTCAAAATATTTAACTTAAAAGACATAAAAAATTACGATCTAAGAAAGACTCGTTTGAATTTCAAAATTCAAAGGTACCACATAAATTGAAACAATAGTAGTTGTATATGTGCCCTCAGTTCCACTTTGTTTGACATACTTTTTTTAAAAATTTATTTAAGAAAACAAATGACAGATTTTTATATTTAATAATTTATGAGAAGTTTTTATAGCCACACAAATGTTATGACATATCTAAAACTATAAATTTTAAAAAATATATCACCACAAAAATGTTATGTTATATTTAAGATCAAGTTTTAAAAAAATTCTTTTCTTATTAAGGTTTCGTTTGGCCATGAAAACCAAATATAAATTGGAGTTGGAGTTGAAGTTGAAGTTGGAGTTGTGTTTGGCCATGAATATAAATTGGAATTATTTTTGACTTTTTGTGAGATAAGTGAGAGTGAAAAAAGGTGAAAAAAAGTTTTTTCATATTTTTCAAATTTTGAGATTTAACTTCAAATTAAATTCCAAAAATTTTCAAATTTTTATGACCAAACACAATTTTCAAAATTCAACTTTGAAAAAAAATAAAAAAAACTATGGCCAAACGCCCACTAAATTTTGTATCAAATCAATATTATTAGCTTAGCTCTATGGTTTATAGTATGTTATAGAGGAATCTGTCATGTTACTTTTAGTGTTTTGATCATATTAATATAAAAGCATTGAACTTTGAGATTATAAGTGAAACTAGTTTCACGAGGTCCGTGCTAAGCCCAGACCCAAACTTTATAATTTATAATATTTTTAAAAATATAATTTATAATTTTTTTACTTATAATATAATTTAATGGCATATTAAACATGTCCTCTAAAATAAATCTTCATAATTATTAAAGTTCATAATCACATATTTGAATAATTTCAAATTAAAAATTATTTGTGAGTAAGAAAAGATTATCGGAGAATTAGTAAATATCAAAAGGCCACAAGTGATTCGATATTTTGTAAAATAACATGATTTAAAATATATAAATAATTACGATTCAACAATGGTCATAGAAAAAATATTAACATTTTTATGAATTTGTGAATATGTGATTTCTTAGTTATATATAGAAATAAATTTATTTTGATATCACTCGTAATTTCATGTGCCAAAAGCTTTTGCGGTTTTTTTTTCCATCTTATAGAATCATCTAATACAATAAAATATTGACTTCAAGTTTATATTATAATTATTACAACTTTAATTTAGAGCCTTTACATAAATTAACTTAATAATGATCTATAAGAATATTAAATAATAATTAAACTATATTAATAAATTACTCCATTCGATCCATTTACTTGTCATGATTATTTTTTACATGCCCCTTAAAAGATTATGTTATCCGTCTCATTTTAATTATTGCTTTATTTTCTTTCATGTCCATCAAAAAATAATAAACACAAGGTATTATTTATTAAATAATCCTATTTATTCTATATTTTCTGAGAATTCAATAATATTAAAAAGAACTATAACAATGTAGTTGAAAATTATTGCAAATTTTAATTTTGAATGAAAAGTTTATTTTGGCCTAATTTTTGAGCTAAAGTGATTGTTAATTTAAAATGAAGGGAGTTTTAATCCAAAAATAATTTAATAAGTGGCAAGAAGAGACCAATCACAAAAATTCAAGTGGGAATGATCTTGACAAAAAGAATAAGGGCAAAAATAAAAATATATAACAAAAGGACACTATCAATTGCCATATGTAATAACTTTACTTGACCAAAAAATTGAAATACCTAAAATGCACTTGTGAGGACTATAAAAACTTGAGATCCTCCCTTGTATATAGTTATAATATCATGACTCTGTTCTTGAGTTACTCCCTAATATTCTTTCTTTTTAGTTTGTCTAAAAAAGAATGAAATATTATCTTATTTGATAAATATTTAGTGACATTATTATCATTTTACCTATGTTCGGGCCTACTTATTCCCTCTGTCCCATATTAGTTGGCCAACTTACTAAATTAAGAAAGCATTAATTAAATTTTTCCTATATTACCCTTGCAATTAATTATTTTTGAAAGTGTTCACATTTGTTTGTAAAGTTTCAAAGAAGTTTCTTAGGGGATGAATTAGTAAAATTATCTTCTTATTTATAATTTTTTAACATGCGTGTAAAAAAGAAAGTGATCAACTAATATGAGACGGAGAGAGTATTTGACAAAGAAATCACAAAAAAATACTCTTCTATTTATATTGATTTCACACGGAAGGTCCTCGAGGCAACTTTAGTGAACCTCCTTCAGGAAAAGCTAGATTTGTACGAGCAGGACAATTGAAGAAGCAATTCCAATTTTATCTTTAGGACTATTGCAAATTAAAATTCAAAGTTTTTCTGCCTGCGTGTATGCTTTGTTTGTGTAGCTAATTGACTGAGTTGAATCTGTTTTAACTAGATGAATGCCATTTATGTTCTTTCTTTTTTTGAATTTCTCAAAAAAAAAAAAAAAAACTAATCCTCTCCCCCAAAACAAACTCAACAAAAATTTGAAAAAGAACAGTATATTTTGAATCAAACTCTACTTCTTTTTTTTTTTTTTAAAAAACAACACTTCCCAGCAAGCACTATGATTCATATTTCATACAACAATGAATGATTCAATATTAGGATCCACTCTACAGATTACACAACACACTTAACATATGCAATAGCTACAAATCAAAAGCTTGTTGAACCACGAAAACGGATTAAAAAAAATTAGCATTTCTATTTGAAATCAATCCACCATGTTCGTGGTGCAAAGAAACATATTCTCACATCTGAACAAGAAAATCGCTAAAGAGTGTCAGTCCCTACATAGGTGGAGACAGAGCACACACAAGGGAACCAGTATCGACAACGATCATGGCAAACCATTCCTCTAACAGTGTTTCAAGAGCATTAGTTGCACGACCTGAAGACCAGTGTAGGCGTCTTTGTACCTTATCAACCGTCACAAAGCCTTGAGCTTGGGCCAACTCTAAAGTTTCATTGTGATCCTTATTCAGTTTGGTAAGCTTTCTCTTTCCCACTGTAATCACCTCAAAACAAGTACTACCTTCATCCTCAGATATCGTCTCGCAAACAGCTTTCCGTCTCTGATCAAGCAGTTTACAAAGATCATCCTAGCTTATCAAACCCCCATTGTGAGGTTTCATAGCCAGGCATACCTCAATAATCTTTACCCCAAATTCATAATAAAAGTCACCAATGCCCAACAATTCTGCCCAGAAACCCTTATTTGATGCTAGAGGATCTACTCCAATGGACCTTCGGCCTAACTCAACCTCAAAAGCTAGCTCACGAGGGGAGGTTTGCCCAAATACACATAAGCAGACCACGTTGGGCAAAAGTTAACCACCAGTCCGTTCTCCAACCAATGTGTGACATTAACCCACTCTAACACCCTCCTTCACCTTTGGGCCCAACTGAAGCGTGGAGAGTGGATCAAAAGTCCAAATGGAGATGTATCTGGCTCTGATATCATGATAAAGAAATAGACCTTGGATCTAACCCTAAAAGCTAAAAGCTAGCTTTTAGCACACATCTCATGGAACTGTGCTCTGAATGCAGGATTCTTGCGAATGTCATTCTTGTGTTTGCGAGTGAAGTCTTCAAGTTGAGATCGAAAAGTAGCGAGTTGCTCTTTCATAAGATTTATTCTCAATTTCACAACATTGATCCCTAGCCGCCGTGGAGTTTTGCAAACCTCCGATTTCCGGTCTCTGCCTCATCCTTCCGCTGATATTTTTCTGATTATGTGAGGTATTTCGTCGATCGTGTTTACTCTCTCCTATATTTAGGAGTTTATAAACAAACTCAACAAAAAAATGAAAATGAAAAGTATATTTTGAAACAAGCACTAGCCAGATGAAGAATCTTTAACAACCTCTTTATTTTAATATTTTCTTAGTATCATTTTTTATAACCACTTTTAATTTCCTCTGGCTCATACCTTTTACACACATATTTCTTTTTCCTCATCTCACCAAATAATATATTTTGTGTAATTATCACATTAATGTTTATTTTGGAATAATTTGCACCTAAAGATGTATATTGTGTATATATAGGTGTAGGATGTATTGTTTGAAAGGGTTAGAATTAGTTTGTTTAGGGGATTGGTCTTTGGTCTTTGGGTAGGATTGATTAAAAGAGGAAAAGTACATGCATGCCTATATGAACAAATGATTTACACTTAAATACCCTTTTATATAAAATGCCCCCTAACTAATTATAGAAAATGTCCCCTTCCTTTATAGCCTTAGTTATTTATCTCCTTTTTAATTCTTTTTATTTTTATCTCTATTTCTTTTCCTCTTTTTTTATTTATTTTTTCTTTTTATGTTTTTTGTTGATTTTTTTTCTTAAATTGTTTTGTTTGTTATTTTTTTTTTACACTATAATCGAATTCATACTCAATTTTTATTTTATATATTCTTTTTCTTCTTCTTTTTTTTCTTTTTCCTCATTTATTTCTTTATTCATTTTTTTTCTCTATTTTTTTTTCTTTTATTTTTCTTCTTATTGGCTCCTTTTATTTTTGTGTTTTTTTTTTTTTTTTTTTTTTTTTTTTTTTTTTTTTTTTTTTTTTTTTTTTTTTTTTTTTTTTTTTTTTTCTTTTTTTTTTTTTTTTTTTTTTTTTTTTTTCTTCTCAAATCATAATATTTTTTATTTTCTCTTTTTTTTTTAATTTCTTTATTTCTTGTTCCTTTTTTTTTTTTTTTGTCGTTATGTGTCTTTTTTATTTATTTTTTTCTCAAATCATAATTTTTTTTTATTTTTTCACCATAATCTAATTTTATATTTTTGATTCTGTTTATATCTCTACTTTTTTCATTTTATTTATTTCTATTTCATTCGATTTTTTTTATTTTTTTAAATTTTTTTAATTTCTATTTTTTTCCATTTACTTCAGACTATAATGATACCATCACAGTATATCTATATATTGTCATGGTATCATTAATGTTTGCTTCAATCTTTCAGTGAGACCTTCATGATATCACATTATAGTATATTTATATGATTGGCATGGTATCATTGAAGTTTGCTTCAGTCCGTAGTGATATCATCATAATATATCTATATAATGTCATGGTATCATTGATGTCTCTTTCAATCCATTTAGTGAGACCTCCATGATACCATCACAATATATGTATGATGTCTGCTTCAACATTTCAATGAGACCTCTATGCAATACCATCACAGTATATCTATATACTGACATGGTATCATTGAGGTTTGCTTCAGTTCGTAGTGGTACCATCACAATATGTCTATATATTGTCATGGTATCGTTGATGTCTGCTTAAATCTTTCAGTGAGACCTCCATGATACCATCAAAGTATATCTATATACTAGAATGGTATCATCCTTCAATGAGTCATTCCTCAATCCTCCATGATACCATCATAGTATATCGATATACTATGACGGTATCATGGAGGATTGTTTCAGTCTTTTAATGAGCCTCTACTCGATATACCACCACAGTATATTCATATATCGGCATGGTTTCATTCTTCAATGAGCAACTCCTCAATCCTCCATGATATAATATATATATATATATATAATGACATGGTATTATTAAGGACTATTTCAGTCATTCAAATGAGACACTCATCAGTCCTCCATGATACCATCACAGGATATTCATATACTGTCATGGTATCATTGAATTTTGCTTCAGGCCTTAATGATACCATCACAGTATATTTATATACTGCCGTGGTATCATTGATGTCTGTTCAGTCCTCCAATTAGACCTCTATGATATCATCATAGTATATCTATATACTGACATGGTATCATTGAGGTGTGCTTCAAAACTTTATTTACTTATTTATTTTTATATTTTGATTATTCTAAAAATAGTTAGATAATTTCTTTATCTTTATATTTTATTTTATTTTTTAAAAGAGATGATAAAAAAGAAGATAATCTACCAAACATAAAAATATATATTTTTGCTAATTTAGATTTTATTATATAAGTTAGTAAATTTAATATTTTTTTTGGAATTACTTCTTATTGTAGTCTAATCAATTATTTATTTTAATATTTTTATTAATAAAAAATAATTAATTGCTATTATTTCTATATTTGAATAAAATAAATAAATAACACAAAAAAAAATAAAGTACAAAAATATGAGAAAAAATTTAGAAAGAGACAAAAAATAATAAAAAAAAGATAAACTAAGTAACAAAAAGGAGAAAAGATAGGAACCATTTACTTTAAATTTTAATAAATAAACTAACCATTTTAATATTTTTACTAATTTTTCTTCTTGTAATTTAGATTTTTTTTTGTAATTTTTATTTAATTTCTTTGTTAACTAGGTGGGAGTAAAAGTTTTTTTTTCTAATAAAGAAAGATCATTCAAAGACTCAATTACTAATTTATACTACTACTAAATTAATTAACTACTTATTACTTAATTAAAAACATAAAAATAATTAAATAAAAGGAATGAAAGGGGGAGCACTTTTTTTGAAAAAATGAGAGGAAAAGACAAATAATTAGAAGCACAGAAAGGGGGCATTTGAAGTTAATAATTTGAGGCGTTTGGATAAATTTGGAGTTAGTAAGGGAAGAAGCAAGTGGGTGTAAATAGTTTAGATTTTTAGTGTACTTCTTCCTAATTTTTTACCCAATCGAACAACAACAACAACAACAACATACCCAGTGTATTCCCACAACGTGGGGTCTGGGGAGGGTAGAGTGTACGCAGTCCGTACCACTACATTACACCTTCCCTCCATTTCCTCAAGTACATAGTTAGATGAGTAACACTTGTCATATTTATAATTTTCAAAGGTTTAGATTAAATTACTTTAACAAGCCTTTTAATCATAGTTAAAGAACAAGTTAGGAAAAAGATTCACCAATTTTGGTAAGAAAATTCTCATCTTCCACTAATTTGGCTCTTCATTAATATTATTATTTTAATTATACATTTTTTTAATTTTTTTTATATGACTGATTTTATTTTAATTTTATTTAAAAATAGAATCAAATCATGAATATCCTTAATAAAAATTATATAGACGCCACAAAATACACAAAAATAACTCGAGAGAATTATCTGAAGAAATTTAGTATTAAAAAAAACTCAAATCAAACTTTTTGAATTACTCTAAAATATAACATTGTATTTTTTGTTTATCTTTTGTTGAAATCTTGTAAACTACCTTTTAGAGTAACTTGGTATAAATTAAATTTTTAATTTTTAAATTTATTAAACGGATTTAGTAAAAATCATAAATTTATTAAATTTTGAATTTATTAAAAATTTAAAAATTATAAATTTATTAAAAATCACAAATTTATTAAATTTATTAAAAACCATAAATTTAATAAATTTAAATTTTTAATAAATGAATGAAAACAGAAAATTAATGATATTTATGGATATCAAAATTTGTGGAGAGATATCTTTTTCTTATCAAAGTTAAGAGTGTTTTTTTCTTAAATCTATCTTTTTAACTATGGTTAAGAGGCTTGTTAAAGTAATTTAATCAAAACCTTGAATTATAAATATGACAAGTGTCACTTATCTAACTATGTACTTGAGGAAATGGAGAGAAGGTGTAATGGAGGGGAGCCAAATTCATAAAAAGGTACCTATATGTAGAGTTGACCAATTCGAACCAACAACCATAGAATCGGAGGTTAATGATGCTTATTGCTTACCATCTGAGCAACCCTTTAGGGGTTGTTTGGTAGGATATATTAGAAAATCTAATACATGTGTTAGTTATGGTATTATTTAATATTTTGTTTGGTAGGACTTTAGCCTATGTATAATTAATACATGTATTAGTTATACATTCTATTTAGTATTATACGGTGTATAACTAATACATAGCACATTATGGTATTGCAATATATGGACTGTTTATACATGGATAAGCATGAATAAAAACATAATTGACGTTAATACACCAAATCAAATAATGAATAAAAAATAATCTCAACATAATTAATTCTATCATAACTAATCACAACATTATTAATACACGGTATTGTTCTTGTACAATCCACTAAACCACCTCTTACTGTCTATGTAGAGCTGACCCACAGGCTCATCAACTAAATAAAATTATTCAACTTGTACATGATTAGTCAACAATGGACAAGGCCATCTGTGGTGGTGTTGTGCAAAATATTGACTTTGTTAGTTGACCTCAGCATACTTAGCAAAAGTAAACATACAATCATTTTTCAATTTGATACATGATCTTCAAATCCATAGCATTCACAGATCATATTCCTATTTCCACTCAAAAGAAAAACTGAAAACTGAAAAAGAAAGTAAAATTCTGCCCACTTGAAATATGGCTGTAGCAGAGGTGTTTCTTTCAGCATTCCTCACTGTGCTGTTTGAGAAATTAGCTTCTGGGGAGCTTTTGAACTTTGCAAGAAAAGAAGGAATCCATTTTCAGCTCAAGAAATGGAGTAGAACATTGTCCAAGATTCTGGCAGCGCTTGCTGATGCTGAGGAGAAGCAAATCACTGATAGAGCTGTTAAGTTATGGCTTGAAGATCTCAGGGACTTGGCTTATGACTTGGATGATGTTCTTGATGATGTTTCCACTGAGATTTTGCGACGGAAAATGATGGCAGAATTTAAATCCAAGAAAAGTAAGTTACTGAAATTGATCCCTACTTGTTGTATCAATTTGACACCTCGTAATGTGAAGTTCAACCATAGTTTAGACTCCAAGCTAGCGGAGATCAACTCAAGATTACTAGAGATGTCACAACAGAAAAGTGATTTAGGTTTGAATGAAAATAATGGGGGGAAGTTCAATTTTAATAGAATGAGAGAAAGGATGCCTACAACTTCCTTAGTGGATGAGTCTAGAGTTTATGGTCGTGAAAAAGATAAGCAAGCCATTCTTGATTTACTGTTATTGAATCAGGGAAATTGTGATCTTGAAGCTTGTATCATTCCAATTCTTGGAATGGGTGGTGTTGGCAAGACCACACTTGCTCAACTTGCATACAATGATACCAAAATTGAGAATTGCTTTGATTCGAAGATTTGGGTTTGTGTTTCTGAGGTTTTTGATGTATTTGGTATAACCAAATTGATATTCGAGTCCGTGGCACCCGAAAGTAGAGAAATTAAGGGTTTGAATATGCTTCAAGTGAGTCTGAAGGAGAAACTTTCTAAGAACAAGTTTCTTCTTGTACTGGATGATGTGTGGAATGAGAATTACGAAAAGTGGGATCTCCTTCTGAGTCCATTGCGAGTTGGATTGCCTGGAAGTAAAATTGTTGTCACGACGCGCAATGAAAGTGTTGCATCAGTTATGAGTTCTGTCCCTCCTTATCGTTTGAAGGAGTTAGGAAGTGGTGATTGCCTATCATTACTCTGTCAGCATGCTTTGGGTTCGATAAATTTTGATGCACAGCCGGACTTGAGGATGATTGGTGAGAGATTGGTGCGGAAATGTAAAGGCTTGCCTTTGGCTGCAAAGACTCTCGGTGGTCTCTTGCGCACAAAATCAAGTCCAAAGGAGTGGGAAGATATACTAAATAGCAAGATATGGGATTTACCTGAGGAAAAAAGTGACATTCTTCCTGTTTTACGATTGAGCTATTATCATCTGCCTTCTGATTTGAAGCCCTTGTTTGCATACTGCTCCATATTTCCTAAGGATTATGAGTTTGATAAGGATGAGCTTATTTTGTTGTGGATGGGGGAAGGATTCTTGCAGGCATCACAAGGAAAGAAACAGCTTGAAGAATTGGGTGATGAATGCTTTAATGAGCTGCTATCAAGGTCATTTTTCCAGCATTCTAGTGGTAATGAATCAAGATTCATGATGCATGATCTAATAAATGATTTAGCCGAGTTTGTTGCTGGAGACATATGCTTTAGGTTGGATGAAAAATCAGAGGGTACAAAAAGGTCGACAATTTCTCAAAAGGCGAGACATTCATCTTATGTTCGTAGGCAGTATGAAATTTATAAGAAGTTCAGGTCTCTCCATGCTGTTCAAGGTCTAAGGACCTTTTTACCTTTAGAGGTTCACAAGTTAGAAGGTTGGCAGAAGTCCTACATATCAAAAGGCTTATTGGATTTTCTACCTAGACTACATTCCTTGAGAGTTTTGTCACTAAGTGGTTACTGCATTGGTGAGCTACCAAACTCCATTGGTGATTTGAAGCATTTGCGGTTCCTTGACTTATCCGAGACATCAATTAAGCAGCTTCCAGATTCAATTTGTTCTCTCTATAATCTACAGTCACTTTTGCTGTATGGTTGCTACAGACTCACTAAGTTGCCAGCAGCGCTAGGAAATCTAATTAACCTTAGACATCTTAACAATGCTGACACCGAGCAATTACAAGAGATGCCCACAGGAATCTATAAGCTGACAAGTCTGCAGACGCTCCGTAAAATGGTATTAGGCAAAAGTAATAGCTTGAAGCTGTGGGAGCTAAGAAGCTTGTCGAACCTCCAAGGAACACTTGCCATTACGGAGTTGCAGAGTGTCACTGATACTAAGGATGCAAGGGAAGCTGATTTAGCTTCTAAAAAAGGCATTGATGAGCTGGTGATGGAATTCAACAGAGTTTTTGATGGTTCAAGGGATGCAAGAATTGAAAAGGAGGTTCTTGAACTATTACAACCTCATGGGAACTTGGTAAGGCTCAGTATACTATTTTATGGGGGAATTGAATTTCCAAGTTGGATAGGCCCGACCTTGCTTAAAAGCTTAAAACAGCTGACATTAGGTGGTTGTAGAAGCTTCACCTTACCAGCACTTGGGCAGCTGCCAGTTCTTGCAGAATTGTATGTTCACGACATGCCATGTGTGAAAAAGTTAGGTACTGAGTTTTGTGGAGGTCAGCATCTCCTAAATTTGGTCTTTCCATCACTAGAAGTTCTGAGGTTTGAGAACTTGCCGGAATGGGAGGAATGGAATGTCTCACTCAGCAATGCATTTCCTCGTCTCCGTGAGCTTAGCATAAGTAATTGTCCCAAATTGATTGAAGTTTCTCTTCCTAATTTTCCAGTACTTCATGAGCTGAATTTTGATGAGTGTAAAGCTCAAGTTCTAAGAAGCATTTCTGGCATCTTTTCAGTAAATGTACTGAAAATTCGATGTGTTTCGGGACTCAATCAACTATCTGAAGAGTTCACACAGTATTTGGGGTCACTTGAAGATTTGGATATAAATGAGTGTGGGGAACTGACATCATTATGGGATGATAAATCTGCAAGGGAACATCTCAGTAATCTGAAAAATCTGGGAATTTCTCATTGTCCCCAACTAAAGTGCTTGTCGCTAGAAGAGAATGCATTGCCTCAAACAGTTGAATCTTTGTCCATACGTGATTGCTCTAACTTTGAGAAGCTTCCCAGTGGACTTGACAATGCATCATCTCTCAAACAGTTGCACATTATATCATGCCCTAAAATTGTGTCACTTGGTGCTGCTGAGCTTTCTAGCATGCTTAGACGAGTTGAAATTGCACGATGTGAGGCTTTGGAGACCTTGCCTCATGAGAGCCATTGTCTTGAGGAGCTCGAGATTGAAGGCTGCCCATCACTTAGGTCCATCTCAATTGACAGACTGCCGAGTACTCTTAAGGTACTCCAAATTTATAATTGTAGGGAGCTAACTCCAGTTTCAGATACATTGCTACAGGGAAGCAGTGGTATCGAACGTCTCAGGATTTCTAAATGGCCAAAATTCACCATCTTACTGGGATCTGCACAAAGCATGTCAGCTTTATTTTCATGTCTCGTCGAATTGCACATAAGTCATTGTGATACTCTAGAGTCTTTCCCACAAGGTTGCTTGCCTTCCCACAATCTGAGAAGCCTTTCAATCTGGAGCTGCAGCAATCTCCAGAGACTGCCTGATCAATTTGGAGGGCTTACTTCGTTAGAGTCCCTGATGTTGCATGATTGTCCTAGTCTCGAGTCGTTCCCTGAGCAGGAATTGCCTCTCAACTTAACTTCACTTTGGGTCAGCAGCTGTCACACACTCAAACCTCTACCAGAATGGGGTCTGCACAAACTCACCACCCTCCAAAAGTTGACAATAAACGATGGATTCATGGATCTCGTTTCATTTCCCGATGACTGCTTGCTTCTTCCATCCAGTTTAAACTCACTTTGGCTTGCTAGACTCAGCAATCTTGAATCTCTATCCAAGGGACTTGTAAATCTTTCTTCTCTAGAGCATCTGGTAATAAGGGACTGCGCCAAGCTTCGTCACTTGCCTAATCAAGAGTTGCTTGATACAATATCGTATCTTGAAATTCGAGGCTCACCACTTCTGAAACAAAGGTGCTTGAAGGAAAAAGGAGAATACTGGTTGAAGATAGCAAACATTCCATGTGTATCTATTGACGGTACTCAGCTTCATGAACAAAATTCATAGCTGACATCAATTTTCTTTCTGTTATGTCATTCGTCTTTCATATTATCACTTCACATACATGCAACTATTCTTTGTTAATGTGCATTATAATTCACTAACTCATCATTTTGGTTTGTGTTATGTGAAAATAAAGCACATTAAACAAACACATCATATACCTGAATTATGTATTGTGAGACTTCCTTTTACCTTAGTTCTACTCTAAAGTAACCAAACCATACTGAACTCCAGAAATGTATTACTTAAATTGCCAATTCTATGGCTCCTAGACCATCTTCGGTTGAACTGGAGAAGCTTTTCGTCATTGGGGAATGATTTTTCGATAAGAAGGTCTGGATGGTTGTTACATATGATATTGTATTGCGTTGTTAGTTTAAATAACATGTTTGTTTTGATTGTTACTTTAATTTATTGTATCATATCATTTAAATCCATCGTTGGGTAATGACGAAAAGTCCCATTTTATGTAATGACTGATTTGGTGTACTCGTCTAGTCACCTTATATATTTTTTCTCATTTTATTTTTACTTATTATTTAATAATCATATTTTATCCTTTATACTACCTTTTTATTGTAGCCCTATCCCGTATCCTACTTTTCTTGTAGGTTTATCCTTCAAAGTGTTGATGTGCGAGATTGTGTAATGATGAAAAATGATATGGTCTATCCAAACGTCATATTCATTAGAATAATACAGTACGATACAATACAACACAACACAATACATTATGAATAATACATAACAACCATCCAAACAGAGTTTATTTCGTCGGAAAAGGGATCTGAAAGGGGAGAAAAACGAGAGCTTTTGGAGGGAAGAGATTAATTTTTGATTCTAGTTTGGAGTTTTAAAAACTTTGAATATGGAGACTATTTTGTACTTTTCAAAATTTTAGGGCTATTTTATATTTTTTCAAGACTTTGAGGCTAAATATGTACCTTATGAAAATTTGTACGAAAAAAAAAAAAGGCAGACTATTTTTACCCTCCAAAACAAGAACCAGATCCAATCAACTAGACCGGACCCGAACCGGTCTACGTCTCGGGTCAGAACCGCAATACACCAAATCGGGTAAATAAAAACCCTAGCATTCAACAAAAACCTAGTAGTCTCCATTGAAGGCAACAGAGAGGGGGCTGAAAGATGACACAAAAGGCAAATCTATTCAAAGGACAACAGAAGAAGCAATCAGTACCGAGTCGACATGGAAAAGCCCCTCAAATTCGCAAAGGTATATATATATATGTGTGTGTGTGTGTTTCTTTCATCGTACGTATTATAGCGTCTATATGGAGCTAACAACTTATTTCATTTGCAGGGAAGAGAGCCGTGAAACCGTCAAAGACCACAAAGCAGATGGACGTCGATAGGGTGAGGGTTTTTTAATCATGCCTTTCGATTTTGATTGAATTAGATTAATTTAATATTTTATAATTAAAATTTAGATATTCAAAAATTATACTAAAAATACTATAAGTTGCAATTATTCTCATATTAATATGACGACAAAATACATCTTAAAATGTTAGTCAAAATCCATGTAGTTTGACTCTCGAGAAGTGGAACGTGACATGTAGAAGTGAACGGAGGGAGTAATTTTTGGTTGTTTGAGTTGATTGGTGTTTGATGTGCTTCCTTTCCTGGAAATTCCAAAAATATAACCAACTGAGAGAAATTATATCAACTTGTTGTAACCAGCATTTAAATACTTAAAAGTAGTTTTTATGCTAAAACAATTTACCCCAAAGGAAAAAAAATACTTGCACACATAATATACATCATCCAAGCACAAAAACTGAGTAATTGAATACATAGAATGTAATAGTGGTGGAGGGTTGGGTTTGAGGAATTATTGTGGTTTTTGGTGATAATAGACAAACAACAACAACAACATACCCAGTATATTCCCACAATGTGGGGTCTGGGGGAGGGTAGAGTGTGCGCAGTCCGTACCACTATCTCAGAGGTGAGGTAGAGAGGTTGTTTCCGATAGAAAGAGTGGGAATAATTTTTGTAGGAGTAATTAAGATTAAGAGGAGTAGGAGAGAGTGGAAAATACTTGGACTAAAGAACTGAAGTTATTTTTCCCATACGTGTTCTGAATGTTTTCCCACAGATATGATTAACATAGCCAACCAAATCATCAAGGATAAACTTTCCCTGGAAAATATGTTATGGCATAGAGGCCATTGTATGATATTCTTTTTCATACTTGTGCTGAAAATAGTTGGAAAGAGGCCCATTAATTTTTCCTGATCTAATTTGGGTCATAGTATGATTTTGTGATTGAAAGAGTTCTAGCCTGCAGAAATCTATGAATATGTGAAAGAGTTATACTCTCTGACATCATTGCACCCTGCCATTAACTTGAGAGGAAATTGGGAAATTAACGGGACTCAGTGATCTTAACTTGGTGAAACTCTCCAAAACTTTCATGGGAAATTGAGAAATGGATAGGATCGTGGGACGACCATCTTAATTTGACTGCATATATTACCAAAGGTTTTGACAGCACATAGTTTGAGATTCATAAGTATGTGAAGTTTATTTTGAGTGATAACAGTGGGGTCCGAGCGTGTTTGCATTTGCCTCGGCTATTTTATCAGGTAGATGCTATCTTTCACCAACATAGGTATCGGGTAACTCTGTACAAAAGGTTTAGGTTGATGGAAGGAAGTTACTTCGCATTTACTCTTTCTACCGGGATTTGCATAAGTTTGTGAAGTTTAACTATTAATTCCCTCCAATTTCCCCCTTTTTGTTGGGCAACAATGTTTTGAGCCTTTTCTTTTGCCATGTTACTTTTGTAACTATTATGCATCTGCTTGATGCCAGTAGTGGAATCTTTTACTTTATTAAAAAAGACAAGGTTTTGAGCTTTTGTCCCTGTGTATAAGGGGGGTTTAGATGTTTTTTACAACTTCTTGGTGGAAAACTTAAATATATGAAAGTTAACATTCCGGGCTTCGTAATGACCCAAAATTGGAGAAATGGAATTGAGTAAGAAAGGAGTCTTCTGGGGTTTGAGGGGCCAGTTAAGGTACAAGGTTGGAAAAGTTAATTGATCAAGTGAGATGACTTTCTTAAAAAATTAAGGTGAGTGATGACCTTATTGTCATTTCCTTTCTGAGTTTTGACTTTGTTAGTCTTGTGGATTCATATTTTTTATTTCCTCGTTTCAAGTCAGTCAACTCCTGTACTTGAAAAACTTGGTCCTCTGTTTGTATTATGGTTAGTAGGGGCCATTACATCCCCCCCCCCCCCCCCCCCCCCCCCCCCCCCCGTTCCCCCTTTAACTAAGTTGAGGATAGTGGGGAAAACATTTGCATAGGAACTGTGATTGAAGCTTATCGCTTTTGCTAAATATTATGCATATGTATGGTCTGGGTACGGCAGTATAATATGTTACTGCTGGGTATGAAGTTATCTAAATAGTAGGATAGATTATGAAAGAAAATAGTTGAACTTTTAGTTTTGCTGGAAAGGGCCTTCTTGAGTTTCACAATTCACATTATCTGGGGTCTTGATTCTGTGTTTGTAGAGGAAACATGTGACCTGTGAAAACAAAACTTAAAAAGTGTGTAAAGGAGGGTGCTCAATAAATGATTAGGGTGCTGTAGTAGGATAACAGATTAATGTTCATATTCTGATTCAAATAGCTGCAAGACGTCAGACTGGTCAAAGTTAACTTTTGTGTGAGAGATTTGCAAGAGAAATTAATTCTGCTCAACTTTTTGAGTCATTTTCTTTTATGCAACGTTTGAGTCCTTAAATATAGACGCCATAAGCAGTTAAGGGTTATCAAGAGGATTTTTATGCTGATTTGGTATGTTCTGGGCACAAGGATAGGGTGGAGCAGAGAAAGAACCAGAATGGTAGGCAGCATAACATGCAGTTCATTTTCGTTTCTCTTCTGCATTGCTGTTGGCCTGTTGGGTATATCCAGCGATGTGTTTAGATACCCACGTTAAAAGTCTTCACATTCCAGCTGCTTTTTCTTAAAACTACTGACTGCAGTGGCTTGATCTCTGTGGTCAAAGAGAGCTATTTGGCTGTACTTTCAACTTTGTTCAGTCAAATCATTTGCTCAACTAATAAACAGGTTTAGATGATAATATATAATGGTATTCTGCAAATTACAAGCTTGCTTCATCTTCATATCCACTTGCTTTTTCTTACCAATGATAAACTCTGTGTCCTTGTGATTTCTGGAAGAACTATCTATCATGTCACACAGAAGCAGCCTTGCACTAAATTAAAATCATTCTTTAAAATTAGATGGTTTTTGTCAGATTATCTATTTGATTAGCCTTATAGCATGTTTGACTGATCGAACTAATAAAGGATAGCCGGTGTTCACTAATCTGGTTTCACTGGTCTTTTTAAAGTCTTAAGAGCCCTACTCTCTCTATTCCAAGTTATATGATAAGCTTTCCACTTTGGAATGTCCCAAAGTGTTTTACATGATTCCACAAGTACCAATTTCTTATATCACAATTTCTTTAAGTTCATTTCACGTAAACGTATTTACTTGGACAATCATGTGATGTTCCTTCCTCTACTCTTTTTTTTGGGGGGAAGGGGAAATGGGAGAGAGGATTACAAGGTGGGGAATCGAACCCTCACCAACAAGGTGAACATTCACATATAGCCCTCTACTCAACTTGTTCCAATACTTCTAGAATAATTTTTCCTTGGTTAACTAATATAACGTACAAGTGAAAACTGTAAAAACTCAATGCACATTCAAACGTCACGGAAATTAGTATAGAAGGTGTAATGAGTTATTTTACTGCATCTTCGGTATCATTTGCAAATGTTGAAATGTTGAAATGTTGAATATGAAAATAATTTATGGTGAACTCTGGGTGTATTTCCATTGGTCTCATTATTCTGCATTGTTCTTTTGTGTGAACAGGAGTTGACAAAGTTTATTAATCACTGCAATGAAACAAAAGCAGCCACTTTTGCTACTAAGGATGGTGGTCAATTATGTATACTTAAAACACAGGCTGAGTCCTCCAGTGCTGCAAAGAAGTAGTGAATGTTGATGATTGCCTCGGAGGAATCAATTGTATAAACCATTTTTTATGTCAGTCTGTTTGCTAAGCTTTTTTCAATTCACTTTTGTAAGACCTGGTTATGATTCTCTTTGTTTTTCTTTTTACTTAAAGATTTTATATATAAATTTTGAATCTAGTTTCATTGTTGGTTTTTGTTTTCTGATCAGAATTCTCTGATTATTATGTACCTTGTTTAAGGAGCTTCATATGAAACGCCCACAATATTGACTTGTTGCTTCTTAGGGTGTGTTTGGTAAGAAGGACAATATTTTCCATGGAGAGTGTTTTTCTAGGAAATGTTTTCTTGGAAAATAAGTTGGTTTCTTACTTATTTCTAGTGTTTGGTAAGTAAGTAAAAAAAAAAAGTCATCTCAAAAGCATTTATATGTAATCTAACAAAAAGTTATACGGGTCACAAAGGTTATATGGGTGGGAGGGTGTGGGATGGCGAAGGTGGGATGGTTAAGGGATAAGGGTTGGTGGCGTTGGGTGGGTGCTTGATACAATAAATATACTCTCTCTGTCCCATATTAGTTGAACACTATACTAAAAATAGTTGTCCCATATTAGTTGATCATCTTACTAAATCAAGAAAACATTAATTAAAATTTTCCCATATTACCTTTACAACTAATTTCTTTTGAAAGTGTTCACACTTGTTTGTAAAGTTTCAAAGAAGTTTCTAAGGGGTGAATAAGTAAAATTACATTCTTATTTATGACTTCTTAACATGTGTGTAAAAAGGAAAGTGACCAACTAATATGGTACGAAGGGAGTAGAATGTCACTTGGAGAATTTGTTTTTCCTACTTTCATTAAGAAAGTCATTTTCCTCATTTTTATGAAACTTGTTTTTCTAAAGAAAATGTTTCCAAAATTTTTGTCCAACTAAACATGGGTCCGGAAAATGTTTCCCCCCCGTACAAAACACACCCTTAATCTTGTTTTATTTGTCATTTCAATTCTTTTTTTTCTCTTTGAAGAAAAGCATGGGTTAATTACAAATATCAGAAGTTTTCAACCATGATTATGTGATTATGCAAAAAGATTGAATCTCTCATTTCTTCTTTGTTAACCTGTTTAAAAATAACCAATATACAGAATGTATGATAATTATTAAAAGAGAAGATGTTCAGATATGCACTGGAATTTGAAAAATGATTCAAGTATGTCATCTGTTAATATTTGGGATAAAATATGTTCTTATTGTTATAAAATTGGTTCAAATATGCTCTTATTTACGAACGACGAAAGCTTTTCAACGCGTGACCTTTTTTTCACAAGAGGAAAAGTTCAAATTTGCCGTTGAACTTTGCGAAACTAAAAACAACACATTTTCTCTTGTAAAACAAGGCCATATGTTGGAAAACTTTTGCCGTAAGTGAATAAAAGCACATTTGGACCATTTTTTGTAACGACAGGGATGGATGCCATTCTTGAGCCATTTTTCAAAGTTTAGTGGTTAAAACACACTAGTTTGATGCCTAATTACATTTTAAACCACTATTTTTAAAAATTACATTTTATCCGGAATTTTCACAAGCTTAGGCGTGTATCTACAGTAAAAAAAACGTGTATCCTAGATACATGTCTAACTAATTGGGCACTTTAAAAGGAAGTAACTGATTTGCAATTAATTAGGAGGATATCACTAAGTTTGATAACTAAAGATATTTTCAGTAATAAATCTCTTAATATAAGGTGGAAATCAAGGGATTAACTTAATATATATTTTGGTTATGTAATGATTAATTTTATTTTTATTACTCTTTCAAATAATAAAATAATAATTATTACTCTGTTTATATGTATCCAATAGGTGATTTCATGTATATATTTATATGTATCCAGTACTAATTTGATGTATCCCGTACATGTATCCCGTGATTTTTGATGTATCCAGTACTAATTTGATGTATCCCATACATGTATCTCGTGATTTTTGATGTATCTCGTACATATATCCAGTACTAATTTGATGTATTCCGTGATTTTATTACTTTGTTTATATGTATCCAATAGGTGATTTCATGTATATGTTTATATGTATCCAGTACTAATTTGATGTATCCCGTATATGTCCATGCATAGATGCATATCGAACAACATCGTTCAATAACTACCGTCATTGACATGGTGGCGGACGAATCATCCACCGCCACAACAAACCAATATTTCATGATTCAACATCATTACTATTATCTTCTAAACTCAGTTTATCGAACTGTTTACACAGGGCATCACCATCATAATCTTCTATATCTTTCAATACATGAAACAATCTATACCAATCAATACTTCTAAGAAACACGGTCATATTCTCCGGCCAAAACCAACGCTAAATTGAGCGCTTTGATGAGACCAACACACCCTTACAAAAAAAACCTTCTGAATTCACCCACAATGCCTCGAATTTGAAATATGAAAAAGTTCTCCTTGAATTTGAGATCTGAAACCAGCCGCCTCGAATTTGAGATCAGATTTGAGAGAAAATTTGAGTTAATTTGGGAATAAGCGAGAATCTCTTCGTATTTGAGAGAGAAAAAGCGAGAGAAGGATTGGAGATAGATATAGGAAGAGTGATTTGGGGTGCTTTTTTTGGACAATGCTCAGATACACGATTTTGTATGTAATTACAAACTAGTGAGATATGTGTAATTATTTTAAAATAGTGGAATATTTAGTAATTATAGTAAAAATGTTTGGTTAATTATATAGTTTTTCCATATTTAAACCTTTTCCTTATTAAAAGTGATCAGTGTCCCCCAAAAAAAAAAGAAAGAAGATATTTTCTGTTGTTGAGTGGTCTTCTTTTGTATTCCATTTTTAGGTTAACATTTCCATCTTTTACAAGAATATATCTAAACCTATGTATTCCATTTGATCATAGATTTTGAAAATTCATCTTTTAATATTTATTTAGTCATGAAATTTGATTATTTTTAAATATTTTTAATTTCTCAAAAACTGATTGTGAGTAAGTTTTTGTGATTTCTACTCACAAAACTTTAAATTCCTTACCAGTAAAACACATGTATAAACACAGCTTCAAAAACTTAAATTTTCTAGTTTTAACTTTAAAATTTATGGCCAAACCGGAGCTAGCTCCACAGTTTTGGAATATGCCAGGCTGTTAGATTTTTGGTGAGATATTTTGTTTTCAGTTGTAGTAGCTTAAATGTATTCTTTTTCTTGTCTCTTAGTAGTATATTTTAAAATGTTTTTTTTAATAAATAGAACAGGAAGTCCTTTCCTGTCAGTTGCATTAATAAAATTCCAGAAATGCACTTGTATTTAAATGTCCTTCCACCTACCAATCACCATTATTTGCTTCTCTGTTTGGCTGATAATATTTTTTGAGTGATTTTGGGTCAGAGCTTAATTATTTCAGGTTTCTTAACCTGATTCTCTGTCTTTTTTACTCTTAACGGTCATATTGATAAATTAGGAAAATAAGAAAGTAGAGATTAAAAAACAACTCTAATCCATGAAGGGCTTAATTATTCTTTTTCTCTTAAAAATCTTATTTCTAGTTCAAATCTAGAAAGGTACCCAAATGAGTTTATATATGAAGATGTTGTCACCAATTCATTCGCATGAAAGGATGGTGTAAAATATGGTGTATTAGTAGTTTTTGCATTAGTAATACTGATATTAGTTATGCTTACATTAATTATACTGAGATTTTTCTTATATTGTGTTTGATTGATGTATTAAAAATAACATGCATTGCATAATTTTTTTAAAAAATAATATATGTTTACAAAATTAAAGTAGCCTCCACTAATATGGTGGAAAGGATGTGAAAAAAGTTTGGCTTAATACATAACCATCCCCTTAAACTTGTCAGAATATTTCATTTAGATACTCGAACTAAGATCCCGATAATTTTAAGGGGTTGACTATGTATTAAGCCAAAAAATTTTGAGGGACAATTGTGTCTTTAATTATGTTAATGTATGCATTAGAACCCATTGCATTACTAATACCATGAATTCCATGTATAGGTTAATACCAAAGCATTAGTTATACATATATTGAAAAGGTGTACCAAACAAGGTATTATAGTAATACACAAAGTTAATGCATGCATTATTTTTTTAATGCACTCTATCAAATGATGGTGTGTAAGAATAGTGTAAAATATGGTGTATAAGTAATGTTGATATTAGTTACGCTTGTATTAGTTATACTGAATTTTTTTTTATGCAGTGTTTGGTTTGGTGTATTAAAAATAACATGTATTGCATAATTTATAAAAAAAATATATATCTGTTTACAAAAATATCCTCCACAAATATAGTGGAAAGAATGTGAAAAAGATTTTGATGTGTAATTATGTCTTTAACCATGATAATACATACATTAGAACTCATTGCATTACTAATACCATGAATTTCTATGTATTCGTTATACTTAGTACCGAATAGAGTGTAGATTAAAAAAGTGTATTAAACAAGAGTAATACATAAAGCTAATACATTTTTTTTTTGTTAATATACTCTACCAAATGATCCCTAAATGTTAATTTGCACAGAAGAATGAGTCGTGTATATTATTTTGTCAATTCATAGTATATACTAATTAACAGGGAGTTATTAATGTTTAATAGGCCAGTTTTCAGGTGAACTATCCTTGTTATTAAAAACAAAACAAATATCGTCACATGTTGTGTATGGTCTTTTTAATACGTAGGAGTGTTGATGGCCCTTCATCCAATTCAAATTCAACATGTCTAAATAAAGCATTAAAAAGCACCATTTTTGACGTTTATGCTATACTTATATTTAAGCAAAGTTGCATTTATTCACGTAAAATGACTTAGAAAAGCAGTAACTAAAAGTTAATTATAATTCACGAAATATTTTACTTTTAGAAAGTGAAAAAAGAAAAATAGGAAGTTAACCTACTAGTGTACTTGTAAATGGCTAGAAATTATGATAAGGTGGGGACAATAATGTGATAGGTCTATATATATGAATATGAATATCCTTGTTCCACTCTCATATACTCTATCCTTTCGTTAATTTTTACTTGTCCATTTCATTAAAATAAAATTTTATATTTATTTATTTAATTTTAAAATCAAGAGATAATTTATCAATTAAGGTCATTTGGTTGTGGATGAGATAGGTTGAGATATGCCATGAGATTATTTTATCCCACTTTCTATATGAGATAACTTATTCCAGTGCTATTTATATTAAAAGGTGAGATAAAATAATCTTGAGATTAAATAATACCCATTACCAAACACGTAATAAAATAATCTCATGAGATATTTCGAGATTATTATCCTTATCTCATCAATTAAACAATTCCTTAGTTCTTAATTTACCTTTATTATTAACTATAGTCATTCTAAAAAATATTAAATTTATTATACTTAAAATATAATATAATAAAATTCTCATTCTAGTTTGTAATCTCTTATTTAAAAAATATGTCAAATCAATAAAAAAAGTATAATACATGTCTTTCTTTCTGGAAGGAAACTCTGGTCAAATATTCTCTGCGCAACATTCATCCATCATGATATTCCTCTTCCTTTAATCATAGCCGTCTATTCCATTTTCACAATGATAATTACGATTCGATCCTAAATAAATTGGAGTCAATTGCATGAATTCTTACGAATTTCATGCTTTGTCATTTCAATTCTCATGTGACCAATATTATGCAAAATAAAAGTAAAAGATATATCAGAAATTTTGATTTTTTACTTGTATAAAAATCTATGCTTATAATTAAAAGATTCATCAAAAGCATAAAATTTATAAGTGACATGTTAACATGATTAAAAGTACTCTAAACTAATTTGTATTACATATATAGATCATTCTGTTCACTGACTTAGATGCCAAATGATGTGCTTTTTTTCAAACCCATTTTTTTTTCCGCCTGGGTTCAGTACTCGCATTAGTATCGCTACTAATTTGGATTGTGCACTGCATGGTTCATTCTGAGGGTGTCGCTTCCAAAAGGATTTTTCTCCATATCTAAGACTCAAACCCGAGACCTCTAGTTAAGAGTGAAATAACTACTCCCGCCACTGCACCACAACCCATGTCAGTAAAAATAAAGTTGATAAACACAAATTGTTATGAGCGTACGTGTCAATATAATGTAATAATTTTCTTAATGTTTGGTTAAAAAAAAAAAAGGTGAAAATAATCACTCCTGTGGACAAAAGTTATTTTCCATTCAATAATCTTAACTTTTAACTTTATAGTATTTGTTTCAACTAATTCTAATACATTGTTATTAATATTTTAAGTACTCGAAAAATTCATCAAAATACTTTACAATAATTAAAATAAGATATTTCATTGCATAAAGCATCTCGTGTTCATGTAGAATCCAAAAAAAAAGATCGCACCCGAAGGAAATTTGTTAATATTGGTATTAATTTTATGTTATTTATATAATGTATTTGCACTCACTAATCAAACACCAAAATAAAACTTTTCATTTGCGTGAAAATTAAAAATGACTTTAATTACACCCAGCACACTGATATGAAATTACTCTAAGAAGTTACTCTTTATGTCCTAATTTACGTGACACAATTAGAATTTTGAGATTCAAGCTTTTAAATTTTGATCATAAATTCAGACTTAGAAATTTTAAATTTTTTAAAATAAAATTTATATATTTGAAAATTAAATAAAAGAAAATTAAAAAAATACTATAATTACAATAATCAATGACTTAAAAAAGATTAAAAAGATATATAAAAAAAGTTTGCTCGAAAGAAAAAAGTTTAATTGACTCTCAAAATTTTAACCGTGTATATTAACTTTTCCCATCAACCACAAGCTTAGCAGCCTTCCACTTGATCTTTTAATTCCCACACCCAATGGCATCTCTTTAAAACTCGAAACTGCTGCAAATTTTCAACTAAAATTGAACACGTGCGAGAAACAGCCGCAGCCATGGATCGTGTAAACACGCGCCGTAAGATGCACGTTTGGAATGTTTTAACCAAATTCGTCTTAAACAAGTGTCTTGGAACTCCGAGGTAAGATTGAGTAAATACTTTTGGTACCCAAAAAAAATAAAGAAGTAAATATTTTATTGCACTTTTTTCTTTACACATTTCTTAATAAATTATATACCCGCTATTTTATATTAAATTGTTCACCTTTTTTACATGATTTTAAAAAATTATTAGTAAGAACGATGGTTCTACTAATTTACTCATTAAAAACTTTTTTAGAACTAATTTTTACACTTGTTTATAGTTTCAAAAAAAAAATTTAATTATAAGGGTAAAACAATAAAAATATAATTAATTCTGTCTTGTGGACAAGTAATTTGAGATAACTATTTATAGTAAGGTGGACAATTAATATTGGACATAAAGATTACTTTCTCCATTTTAATTTGTTTGACTTCTTTTCCTTTTTAGTCTATTTTTTAAAAATTAGGACTCTTTTTTCTTTTTAGCAACTCTTTAATTTTAACTTTCTATATGTCATATCTAAGACCACAAAATTAAAAGGTATTTTATTACATTTGACATATCTTTGATTTAAGATCACAAGATTCAAATGTCTTTTTTATTTTCTTAAAATGGGTCAAACAAATTACAATGGAGAAAATAAATAAGGAAGATGATTTTATTAATTTATCTTTGACTTTTTTTAATACATTTAATATTTATGTACCTTATTCATCAATATTAATAATGGAGGAATTTTTTAAAATTTTTATAATTTCAAAAGTATTAATTTAAGAATAAAATGAGAAAAAAATTGATTAATTTTATAAATTAATAAGTAATTTGTGAGAAATATTTTTAATAATGTGGACA
Organism: Jaltomata sinuosa; assembly: GCA_003996215.1. Lineage (NCBI taxonomy): Eukaryota > Viridiplantae > Streptophyta > Magnoliopsida > Solanales > Solanaceae > Jaltomata > Jaltomata sinuosa. The sequence continues at coordinate 752,610 of QJPP01007188.1, read as the reverse complement.
AATAATATGGATCGGGAGTAAAGCTTTGGTGAAAGCAATATTTTGATACCCACCAATAGCATCCATCACCCACCACAATTCACATAGCAACAAAATCTAACGTTCCTCTGCCCCATAACGGCATATAACATCAACTTCCTTCCTCCTCATCCTCCTTCACGCGCCGCCGCACTCCGACGCCGTTCATGGGTGCAACTGAACCTGTAAGCCGCCCAGCTCCACTAATTCATGTAAAATCTTCACTTTTTTTTTTTGTGATTAAAAGTGAAATTGATTTTTTCTTCTTTCTATTGTTAGGTAGTTGAGGAAGAAAATGGAGAAAAGGAGACGAATATACGAGACAAAGAAGAAGAAAGAGATGTGGAGAAAGGTGAAATGGGTAATCAACAAAGGGGATTTCAGAGTCAGCCGCCGCCGCCGCCAGCAACAGGCGATGAGAATTTTCACGTGTCGAGAATGCAAAGATTGAGTGCCACCAATCCTCTACGGCTTGTAATGAATGCCGGAACTAGAGTTGCTTCTCCTTCACCTTATCATGCTCCGGCACCTGCTCGTCATCAGCACCGTTCATTTCCTAATCCTTTTCACCACCGCCCTTCTCCGGCTCCGGCTCCGGTGCCGGCGCCGGTGCCGTCTCAGCACCGTCCTTCTCCGGTTTCGGTTCCAGCTCCGGCTCAGCACCACCCTTCTCCGGTGCCTTCTCAGACTCGCTCTACCCCTCAAGTATGTCTCTGAGCTTAACACGAGAAAATTTCATAAAGCACGCTATTATAGATGCTAATTACTTAATGAAACGACAGTTTTCCTTTTTGAGTGAGTTTGTTAAGAAAGAAAAATTTCCGATTATGTTTTCCAGAAAAAAAAAATCACTTTTTTTGTGTTTGGTTGCTAAATAATGTATTTTCATTAAAAGGAGAAAACTTTGGGCTGAAGTCTTTTTTTTCTTTTTTCATAATTTTTTCAACTTTAACTTTATGTTATTGTTTAAACCAACAGTTAGATATTACTTATATATCTTTAATAATTATTTTCTTAATATTATTTTCTAATTGTAATGAATGTAATTTCCAGAAAACGCCATTAATATGCAACATTTTTCAGGAAAATGTTTCTTTAAAAAAAAGCATTTTCCGGAAAATATACGCCGAAAAAATGGCTTTGGTCACACCAAACAGATTTTTATCCTCAAAATTTCCATTTTTCCCAATATATGAGTAGATTCTGATTTTTTTTTTTTTTGGTGTGTGTGATCAGCAACCTTCAGTAATAACACTGAACTCAAGATCCTACACGAACAAGTTTTCGCTTTTTCTCTTCATTGTACACATGATTGCGGCAATTGGGCTAGTTTGTTTTCTTGTATTCAAAGGGATACAAGGTCTACTAGAAGCAGGGGAAGCACAAAGAAAAGAAAAGAGACTATTAAAGTATTTTCTACCACAAGTAGAAGCAGCTTCTCTACTTAGCATAACATTAGCATTTATATGGCAAAAGGCAATGAGAATGTGGCCTACATTCATGGTACATTTTGTACTTTGGGGTTCTTTTATCCTCACATTATCAGCTGGAATACTATTGATTTGCTTCCAAAGACCTGCAACTGATGGTGTTGGAGTCGTGCTTATCATGTTTGCAATTGGAAATGGATTGTATTCTTGTTGGGTGACACCAAGAATTAAGTTCTGTACGAAGATTTTAATCAAATCACTTGAACCCGTACCCAAATTTGGCGATTTGAACAGGCCAACTTATCTAACACTTGCTGCTGGATTCTTATGGATGTCAATGTGGATATTGGCTGTGATTGGTGCTATAAATTTCTATTTCCCACCTTTGATTATCATCGCGTTGGTTTTGAGTATGGCTTGGGTTACTGAAGTGATGAGGAATGTAGTGAATTTGACGGTGAGCAGAGTGATTGCGTTGTATTATCTTAGAGGGATGCAATCTAGTACGCAGTTTTGTTTCCAGAGGGCATTGTCTGTGAATCTTGGAAGTGCTTGCCTTGGTTCTCTGTTTGTTCCTGCTATTGAAGCTCTGAGGATTGTGGCTCGTGGGTTGAATTTGCTTGAAGGTGAAGATGAGTTCATGTTTTGTTGTGCTCGTTGTGGATTGAAAATCATGGATTCCATCTTCAAGCGTGGCAATGGCTGGGCATATGTTCAGGTACTTCAAAGATTCCTTCTTTTTAATGATGTCTTGTGTGCACTTCAATTATTTTATCGGGTTCCATTAGTATGGATATCGAATTACTTTGTCCACCAAAACTTAAACAGATGAAAAGAAATCACCTCCCATTTTGTTGATCCCACTGAAATTTGAACCATGATCTTCTGTAATTTAACCCACTCATAACTCTTCAAGTTTTCTACTTTCTTTTCTTTTCAATATCAATTGAAAATAAAAACTTATAAATATAATTGAATAACTTGTGAAAGATATTGCTGTTATTTGTATTATTGAACTTTTCTTATTTAAAATGAAAGTTTCTTTTGCATATTAGGACTTGATTAAGTACAGTATGTTACAATATGATGTATTCAAAATTTCCGAGTTTTTACTGAATTTATGGAGTTTATATTTTTATGTGAATTCGTAATTGTACCATTTAATTAGCAATGGCATGTTATTTGAGTTGACTGGTATTTAGAGTAACAACCCCTTAAAATGGACTTTTTAGAATTCTCTAGGGATTTCTAAATGATAAGATTAACATTCGATGTTGACTGTTATCTTATGGATTAATTTTCCTAAAAAAGAACAATGTCCACATCTATATTTTTGTCTTCATAGTGTAAGGTGTTAGTAATTGTATTAGGGGTCATTTTCAATTTATAACATATTTACTGGCGTTTCCAATTTATTAAATGTTATTTAAATACACAGAGTTAGTAGTCATAATTCCCTTCTCCCCTTGAGTGCGTTGTGAGATGAGATGTCAATATTCCTTGAGATATGCTCTCAATTATTTAGACAAATATATATAACTTTCTACAACTTGCATTCTTTTGCAACTATATTCAGTTGACGACTTTTTAATACATTGATAGCACTCGTGCTTATTTGGAGCATCTTGGTCACCCACACAATAATTCAACTAAGTTGTTTAATTTAATGTAATGTTGACTATTGCGTTGGGCAAAAGAAAACGGTTTTGAGCTTAACTCAAGCCCAAAAGCTAGCTCGTAGGGCTCTACCTAAGACCGGACATCTGGAGCTTGGGATGTAACCTGACGGTCATATCATTTAAAGAAACGACTCTTGAGCCAAACTCAACCTTAAAAAGCTAGTTCATAAGGATAGAATTACACAAAACTATATGAAGTTCTTCCCATCCCTAAATAAACGAATGATGTGGGACTCCAACATACGCTGATTGATTGTCAATTTATGCTAATGCAACGTCCTTCTTCCCTTATTTGAATGAAAGATGTTGTAATTTTGACAGATTGCTACATATGGTAAGAGCTTTGTAAAGGCATCACAAGACACATGGGAGTTATTTCAAAAGAGAGAAATGGAGGCAATTGTAGATTCAGACATGACAAGTGCCATTTGCTTCCTGACCGGAGTTTGTAGTGGTTCCATTTGTGTCATTGTGATTGGTGCTTGGACTTTCACTGTCTACCCCAATTTCACAGCCACCTTGTCCCTTTTATCTGCCTACGTTGGTTACCTTCTGGTTAGTCCTTTTTACTTCACTATTGTTTCTTGTTTGTAGCCTTGTTGGTGTTTGTCATTACATTAGCTGTATTTTTTATAGTTTTTGCTTTTAGATCATCATCTACTGTTTATTGTGTTTCGGTTATCACACTTTTTTGTTGTTGTTCTTGTTCCTTTCTTGTAGGCTTTGCATTGCTTTCCTTAATAGTTGTTATGCTTTCTTCAATGTCATCTTTTTCTTTGTACTTGAATTTGTTGCACTTGAACCGAGGGTCTTTCGGAAACAACATCTCTACCTCCACAAGGTAGTGATAAGGTCTATATACACTCTACCCTCCCCAGACCCCACTTGTGAGATTTCACCGGCTATGTTGTTGTATTGTTTCTTGTTTGTGCCTAATTATTAGATGTTAAAATATTGACACATATGAATTGATTTTGGTTGGTGCAGACGAGGATTGCGATGGCTTTGCCTCACGCTTGTGTGAGTAGTTACTATGTTTGTTATGCTGAGAATCCAGATAACAGACTTTTTGACAAAACCATCCCAGATCGACTCAATTTAATCAAGTCTGATCGTGATATTATTCTGCCAACCCCTAGATCTGTTCCTTCTCGATTCGCACGGTAGCACCATCTTTTTATTCCCTTGATGATTTGAACCTATAACCCTAGAGTTAAAGATGAAGGATGTTTCTTATCTGAGCAACTCTTTCTTGTCAAGCGCCACCTCAGTTATGTACATGTACATAAATTATTTTTGTCAACATAACCTATTGTTAGATCATCAATTTATTAGAAGGACCAAAGGCTCAAGTACCGGAGGTCTATCAGAAACAACCGATCTACCTTTGAGATAGAGGGCAAGTCGGCGTATATTCTACTTTCTCTAGACCCCACTTTATGGGACTACACTGGATATGTTGTTGTTGACCAAAGGCTCAAGTACTCAACAAGTGGTGGATGATGTGAAATAACCTTCAAGTGGGAGTGCCCACTAAGATTTTCCAACAAGAAGAGGCCACGATGAGGTGTCTTTATGGTCCTGTCTTTTGTATTTATATAATAATTGATATACTTTGGGGATATTGTACTGTACTGTCGTGGTTAGGCCCCACCATTAATATTTCTTTGTCAACATCTTAGTTAGGTAAACCTAATGTTAGTATTTAATTAATTAGATTTCATTCTTTACGTAATCATGTAAAGTTGGAACTAGTTGTTTTCGTCTTTCTTAAATTTTTTTAATCTTTTGCTTGGTTAGTGGAACCATGCATGTAGAGAGGATATATCATTAAAATACTAATGTGTTAAAGTAGTAATAAAAGTTTTAAATCTTACAATTTAAAAATAGTTCATAATGTTTGTATATTTATCCCCAAATAAACTTAGCATGTGAAAAAGTTGAGTAGAAAAGTTGGTTGAAAAGGTTTAGCACACTAAACTAGTAGATATAATATACACTAGTGGTATTAGTTTTGATTTGTTGGAGAGAAAAAAAGATTCGTTAATTAAAAATATAGGGGGTATAATTTTAGGTAGGACTAAAAATGGAAATGCATAAATGAAAATAGAACAACTGTTTTTTCTGAGTATTGCACGTCAGCAGCCACCAGATTTCAAGACATGGCACGTGATGCATGCAAACTGAATGCACATGCACAATTACTTTCCACTAGTATTAACTTTTTTTAAAAATATAATATCGTTCGAATTTTGAGAGTAAGTTTTTTCCACAAGAGAAGTCGTGAAAATACATCTGAATTATACGCGAAATATTACTTTAGTTCTCAAACTATTTTTAGTAATTAAAACACTTTCAAATTTGACTAAACAAACTTAAAAACACCCCTGAACTATACGTGAATTATTACTTTAGTCTCCAAACTACTCGTAGCAATTAAAACACCCCCAAATTTGACTAAACGAACTTAAAAACACTCTCGATTTACCACATTGCATAGCAAGTGGTCAACAGTAAAAAACCTCATATTTAACATTTTTCATTAATTTTAAACCCACTCCAACGGTTAAAACTCCATCTTCTTACCTATTTATAGTTCCTTCATTAAAACATTTTAAACTCCGAAACTTTTACTCAACAGTCATCTTCTACGAATTAACCACAATGAAGAAGATGACTGAAAATAAAATATAAAAAGGAGCAGAAATTAAAACATGATTAATTCTGGTAGCAAAGGTCAGCGATGGAACCCTAACCCATATCCACGAACTGTAAATTCTAACGCAATCCTAAATCAAATTTACGAATTAACCATACTAGAGTGTAAACATGTTCAGTAGATCTGGCAAATCAGGGTATTTTTAAGTTCGTTTATTAAAGTTTAGGGGTGGTTTAATTGCTAGGAGTAGTTTGGGGACTAGAGTAATAATTCGCGTATAGTTCGGGGTGTTTTTAAGTTCGTTTAGTCAAGTTTGGGGGTGATTTAATTGCTAGGAGTAGTTTGGAGCTAAAGTAATAATTCGCGTATAGTTCAGAGGTGTTTTCACCACTTCTCTCTTTTTTCATTTGATCGTAAATTCAGACATAAAATTTATATATTTGAAAATTACTCAAGGAGTAAGTTATAATAATAAAAATTTAAAATGCATACAAAAATTACAGTAAAAAAATAATTTGACAGCTCAAAATTAAAAAAATGTTATATAAATTAGGACGAAGGGAGTACTTATTTTGTTGTTTTAACTAATTTAAATTTATATGGCGTAAGGTGTATTAAAAGGAAAAATACTACTCATTAGAAAATTCCATTAAACTTAATTATATTGGCCACTAATTAAGCGTATCAACTTAACTTGAACTCTATTAGTACTTGAATCTTTTGATCGTCTATTTGGAATTCAAGAATCTTGGGGAAAATAGGTAAGAAATATGAGAAGTTTTGATTTCTTCCAAAAAAATAATTCGTTTTTTGGTAGACCATAAAGTATGTGACAATATGGATTTAACAAATTAAATGACGAGACGGGTGAATATCTTTGGTTTAATTTCTATGACTTTGACAGAAAATTCTTTATGTTAGGTTTCACTAATCTTTTTCAATGTTTTTACGGTTGCGGGGGCTAGGATTTTTCCTAAAATAATTCAAAATATGAAGAAATAAACATATATGAAAAAATAAAAAAAAATTAACATTTACCATCAAATAAATATTCGGTACAATTTTTCAACAAAAAACATTTGAATAAATTAAACACCCCTTCTTGCCGTGGATAAAAGTGAAAAAAGGGATCTTTTCTTTTAATTAGGTAAAAAAATTTATTACCATCACCAATAAGTGTTGGGTTCGACCACTAAAATGAATAATATTTTATGAAGAAGCAATTTACTTCTTTAATGTGTTTACTTGATATAAAATTGAATTAATCGAATCAGTAGTTTCAAATACCAAATGTCTATTGGAAAGAAAAAAAAAACTAACTCCATTCAAGTATTATGTACGTTTTGTAATGAACAAATTATAGGTAAGGTCAATGTTGGAGATATTATTCACCACATGTAGATAAAAATTGAGATAAACCTTATAAAATGGACATTAGTTTTCATTATATTCTCTAAATCTCAAACACAAGTGGACAGATATGAGAGGGGGGGGGGGGGGGGGGGGGGATGGATTGTGGTGATCCATTAATCAAAATAGATAAACAATGATGACTAATTCTCAAAGAAGACGAATTAGCTTTAATTTGTTAGACAAAAAGTTGGTTATGTTCTAGTGTTTCGTGACTCACCATGCAAGCTTTTTCCTATTTCTTTTTATTTCCACATCGATATTGTTAGATACGTTAGCCATTTTTTTGGCTTTAAATGGATAAGTTCACTACTTTTTGGTTGTAGGGCCTAAACTTTTTTTATCATATCTCACATTTTTGCCGTGTTTATATTATCATTTCTCCGTTTCTGTTTTTTCGTTTTTTGTTATTTTTCCGTTTCTTAGGCATGATTCACCGAGGATAAGAAAGGACTACATACACTCTAACCTTTTTCAAATTTCACCTTGTGAAATTATTATCATACTGACTTGTTGTCTAACACACACTCTTAGAAATCCAAGTAGTAATACATTTGTCACAATGCTAGCGATTTGCTATTTCAAGAATAAGAAGTTGTTAGATATTTGTAGCTTACAAATTAAATGATTTTCTTGGTGCTTCACCAAGTAGGGAAAAGAATAAAAATGAGAGAATATTTTATTCTATATTGCTTGATTTGACAAAAGAAAGAGGAGAGAAAATTAAACTGGAGAAATTTCTTCATAGGTCCACACCAACCTTTTCTTTTTCTTTCTATTATTTCCCTTCTTGTACTTTTTCCCCTCCCTTCCCTAGTTGCCTAGCATAGAGCTTATTCTGGTTTTAAGAAGGAAAAAAAAAAAAAAAAACAAGAAGCAAGAAGAAGAGAAAAATTGGAACTATTTTCTTCTACCTACATTTTTAGGTCCTCCTTTAATTAGTAGTTAATTCATATGGAAAGATACTTCACAATTAGAAATACTCAATATTGCATTTTCTTTTTTGAAAAAGGACATTTTTCTCATTATTAGAAAGGAGATTAGGTAGACGATATCTACATCCAATAATGAACTTGACAAACTTGGCTTCTGTTAGAGGGTGTTTCGATTGACTTTTTTTAAGTGACCTATAAGCAAAAAGCTAAAAGTTAAAAGTAAGTAATAATTAACTTTTGACTTTTAATTTTTTTTTTTTACTTTTTAAGCCTAAAGTACAGTGCTTTTAAATACTTTTTGTCTTTGTCAAACACCTCCAAAAATAAAAAAATGCTTAAAAGCCAAAAAAACTTAAAAATAAATCAATCCAAACACTCTCTTAGACGCCAAGCAAGTCCTGGTAGAGCTTGTTTTTTTTTATTTGTCCGGTTTGTTAATGATTGAACAAAAAGTCAGAGTTTTGTTAGCTACTATATGTAACATCTCATTCGTCCCTTTTTAATTGTCATAATAAAATTTTGTACAATCCTTAAAAAAAATTAATTGAAAATTTAATTTGACTAATAATTTATAAATATCAATACTTAAAAGTGCTTCTCACTATTTGATACTTATGGTAATTGTTAGGTACTTTTAATCAATTAAGTTCTTTTTAAACTGTCATCTCAAATTATTTGTCGTGATTTCATAAAATAGTCATCTCATATTATGTCATTTCAGAATTGTTCATGACAAAATTAATTATTTATGTTTTATTTTTAGTGGTAATTGTTCTTGAAGACTATATAAACACATGAATAGAGTAACTACTTAATGAAGAGAATATATCTTAAGATATAATGAGGAATTTTTTTCAAAAACCCATTATAATTAATGTTTTCTTAAAAGGGTATAAAAGAGAAACACGATAAATAATTTGAGGCTGAGGAAGTAGGAAAAAGAAGAAGAATACTATTAGGGGCCTAATAAGGTATTATTGCAAGAAGAGGAACAAGAACTTTTAAGCTAAGGATCAAGATTGAATATTGGAATAGGAATTCTATTAGAATAATCAAAAGCAAAAGAACATAACATGTAATAAAATAAGAGCTAAAGAACCTCTTTTTGTTGTTGTCATTTGAGATGTAAAAACCTTTGGGGCTTTTGGCTTTTAGCCTTTGATTATTATTATTCCAACAAATTAAAATGAGAGTGACAACTTGAAATAAATATACGTACATTATCACCTTAGACAAATTTGCTGGCAAAAAGGACACCATAAAGTAAATTGCATATATAGTACCCTGATTTTGACAAAAGATAGACGTACGTGTACTAAACTACATTGGTTTTCCACTTATTTAAGAAATTTAAAGGTCCACTTTCTTCATTCTTATCTATAGTATTAGCAATTGGGGTGTACAAAATCAAACCGTAAATCAAATTAAATCATAAATTGAATTAAATTATAAAATAAACTCGACTAGTGATTTGGTTTGACTTGGTTTGGTGTTGAAAAAAAAATCCTGATTATAATTGATTTGGTTTGATTTTAACTAAAAAAGTCAAACTGAACCGAACCAATCCGATATTACATATATACCATTTTTAAAAATATTTTATACATAAAAATATTTATTGTGATGTAATTTATAAATATTTCTTCAACTTTTTCATAGTTTTTATCTTTCAATATGTTATTTCAAGTTTAAACTTAGAATTTTAAATGATTCAAAATAAGTCTTTTTACAACCTATAGATATTAGTAACTCAAATAAAACTCAAATCAATACGAATATTAACAAAAGATTATTCAATCCAACACTAGGAATGACAATCATGTTAGATATTTATTCTTTAATTTTACATAAATGCATAAATTAATTTATTTTTCTGTTTAATATTTAGTCATGTACTTAATACTTATTAGACTTATTTTAGCATGACTTAATACTTTTAAATTATGATTATTTTTATTATGACTTATTAATATGCAATATGTATTCCATGCGATTTCATTATTTTTTTGGTTGAATATTTTATTATCATCACTCACTTCATAAATTTCAAATAAAGTGAATATATTTTGTGTTATTTTTTTAAGAAATACCTTAGATAGCTATATTTTTCTCGGACTAAAGAAATATTTAAAGCACAAGTTAATTATATATTTGTATGAAGCCTTTATCAGAAAAAACCCAAAAAACCCGAGAAAACCGAAAAAATCCGAGGTTGGAAAACCCGATTTTTATTGGTTTGGTTTGGTTTATAAATTTAAAAACCCGATACTAATGGTTTGGTTTGGTATTTAAAAAATCTGAACCAACTCGGTCCATGTACACCCCTAATTAGCAATATTCTTGTTAATTTCTTGTTCTTTGATTTCGATTATCACTTGTATTTGTTTGCACTTCGATTATCGCATTATTTCGTTGTTGTTACTGTTCATTCTTCTTTTGTATGTTGTGTACTGTTTTTCATTTCGCATTATTTCATTGTTGTTACTGCTTTTATTTATGTATTTCCTATTTTCAAATTGCTTTGAAATATTTTTTTAAGCTAGGGGTCGAAAACAATCTCTCTACAATCTCTTTTTTAAATTATGGTCTCGAAAATAATTTCTCTATCTCTACGAGGTAAGAGTAAAATTTGCAGACACTACCTTTTCCTAACACCATTTATGAGATTACAGTGTATATGTTATTGATATTTCTTCATTCTTCTAGTTGCCTTGTGCAAATCTCCAACCTATTCCATCTCTTAATCTCAATGAACTCCATTAGTGACTTTACATATATACCTTATTTGATTTCGAAAAGTATAATCAATTATTCAATTTTACATGCTAATAATAAATCAGTGGTCTCACCCGATTTGGGTGTTTACATCTAACCTTAAGTATCAACAAACCAAAGTGAAAATGCATGACTTAACCATGATTAAGTATTAAAAACTGTATATTCAAGACATGTCTTACCTTCATTGGTTTGGTATAATTATCCATTACCATACCCAAAAAAACACGTTTTAATAAAATCTCAAGTATATGATCACCAGAAGGCAGAATTCATGCCCAATTTTGGTTTGAAACTTAAAATTGAAGTTACAATTGAAAGCAGAATGAGACCATCAAATGAAGAAAGAGATCCTTGATAGGTGATAATGTGATATTCCCTAATCAAGAGAAGAAAATTCTTCATGAGAAAAGTTAAATAACAAGTACTTTAATTCATTCCCAAATCAGATTCTCCAGAGCAATTTCTTACCTATATTGAATCAAAGTGTCTTTTCAACATCATAGAAAAATGGTTAATTTAATATTCCTTGGCCTAGAGTAGACTTTCATGTCCTAAAGAAATTTCCTAATTAGATGAAGTGCTTACTTTAAGAGAAGCTTCCACAGTGCATGGATACGCACTGAATGTCATATTTCAAGAGTTTTTGGAGCTACTGACTAAGATATTTCTTTCCACCCACTTCTGAACATAGCAATGAGTAACCTGTTCAACATTCCTTATGCCTCAAGCCTATAAAGTGAATGATTTAAGCACATTCTAGTTTATTTACGCAAAAGAAATATCAAATCAGCCAGAACGCGCACACATTAAATTGACAATGCAACTCATGAACAACCAGTTGTCCAACATCCTCTTTAGCAGGTACCCGATAAATGACTAGAGACATGACCATAAATCGTGCTCCACTACGACAAACCATAACGCAAAAATGCCCAGTTTCAGTGCATGCTTCCTCCTTAGAGAACAGATATGAAAGGTGAATACAATATCAGAAAAACCAAAAGCATTAATTGTACCAATGTTCCAACCTTACAAGGTGTAGTTGTTTCCGTAGAAAACATACAGTAGTAACATATATTTCTTGTAAGCAAATTCACTCGGGCCAATTTCTAAGTCCCAAACTTTACGACCACACTTACGCTGCTTTTGCTTCTGCTGCTCCTTCCTTTGCTCCTACCTTCACCTCACCAGAGCAACACCCACCACCATGGTGGTGGTGGTGATGCTGGTGATGCTTCTTGCCCTTCAACTCCTTCCTCATATCATAAGCATCTTCCCCATCTGCATAGTACTTGGCTTCCATATCATGAATCTTATATCCTAATGTCTCTGTATACAGCTTAAATGCAGCCCTGTTGCTCTTCCTCACATGCAGAGACACATACTCTGCTCCAAACACCTATAGCAAAAGCAAAATAGGACCTTATTGGTAGTATCATCCCAACTGGAGAACATTTTTGCATCAGGACAAACAATATGCGTGCTAAATAAGATTATTCTGTTTCGTTTTAACTTTAAGCCCATTATAGAACCAACAAGGAATAACAGTGACATAATGAACGTAGGAGCAGAGTAAGTTCCAAAAACTGTAACTCACTGAGTCAGGAATCCAGTAACATGTACCTAATTACATTATTAATATAGTCACATACTACCAGAAACTTGTGCTTCCCAAAGGATCTACATTAGTTGTAAACTAAAGCATGACCTTCCACCACTCCAGCAAAAATTCTATTTTCTTTTCGTTTGCACCAGAGGCTGGGTTGACGGGGCTCCTTGGTAAGGAGAAGCTAATTAGTGGGGTACGGCAGGGATCCAAAAATAACAATTTCATAGACTACTATTCCCACTGGTGGAACAGCTCCAGCATTAAACACCTAAAAACTGAATGACTCAAGATGAAGGGAACAAAAATTATCTTGAATAATCCACAAAATTTCAGTGAAAACGTGCCTCGTTACTATGCTCTTCCTTTCACATATTGCATGTGTTATTATTAGTCTACAATTAATCAAAGATCATAAGAAATATTTTAATCTACTGGCATAAAAAAGTAAGTGATACACCAAACTTCAAGACGAATGACCTAACTCATAATATCTGATTGTAATTATCAAGACTAATAAGTTCAAACCAATGAAAAGTCCTAAAAGAGAGGACACAGCACTGCACTGAAACCTGGGGTACATGAATGGGGCTCAAGAATATAGACCGACCAAAGTCTGTAGATTAACGAGCCAAACTTGAGCTCAGTTACTGTTTGAATATTAAATAAGCAGAACAAGTTCGCTTACTTTTCCAATCTCATGTGCTATCATGATGATTGGGCCAACCATTTCTGCAAAGCTTCAGGTATTACTTATCCCTTTGGTCTTCTCAATCCCACTCAACTTTTTGTTTCCCTCAGAAGCACTAGCGCTGCTGCTCAACAGCTAAGGTTATATGCTTCATCTTAGAATCTTTACAGTTTTAATTCTAAGAACAGATAGATTTTCACAAAGTTCATACTTCCTTTTTATAACCGTAGTGTCCGGGCCAACTACCTCGACTAATTCCACGGGAGAGAAAAGGCCCAAAACAGATTTGAGACTAGTGTGTTATGGGTAATTTAATTTTGAGATAAATTACAGTTTTTACCTTGGGGGCTCGGGGTTGACTTTTTGGGTCCAGGATAGAAGTACAGCAATATTGGTGTCTAGGGACTCATATTCTTACGTAGTTATGTATTTGAACAGATTTAGTCTGTAATTTTTTGAGTCTTGTTCAAAATAATCCTTATTCTATACAGTGGAGCACAAATAGTACTTTAAGTGCGAATTTCCTTCGAAAAAAGTGATTGGCGTTAAATGGCACATCGATCTCAACCAGTAGGGGCATTTGATGCATCTATTTTGGGTTGCAGTTACTGATAGTGTTGGTAAGTCACGATACATCTGTGCTAGAATGCCATTGATGGTTAAGTTCTTAAGTTTTACAAAGTAACATTTTTTGGCATTTCTTGTTTTCAGTTTTGGAAAAGAATGAAATCCAATGATACTTCTTATTTTATGAGAAAGTCTGAAAATTTTCAAATATAAGCCTATATAAATACAGTTCCAAACCACAATAAATTAATTACCAGATCATACTATAACTAATAAAAGCATAAGAAGGGATGTGAGCATTAGCACTTTAGTTTATTTCTTTCATTTAACACTGTGCCATTGTCATTCTTCGATATCAGGAGGGAATTCTTTCAAAGACCAAAAGCGCACTAGTTTTGTATACTTGAAGGACTTGGGCTCCACTGCATAGAGTAAGGACTATTTTGAACCAAGACCCAAACGTTAAGGACTATTTTGAGCCATTTCTCTTCCACGGGATAAATTGAAATTTTTGTTTCACCCGTTAACAGGGCTCTATTCCAACGGTTGCTTCTTCTCTCTCATTCTCAAAGCTCTCCTCCAGTTTCTTCCTCCATTATTGTTTGGTTTTAGTGCTCCCATTTTTTCATTTGAAGTAAGCTTCTCGTTTCCTCAGTGTTGCACTGTAGCGATTTTGTTTGGTGCTATTTTCATTTTGGTTACCTTCTGATTTTTAGTTTCTCCTATCTTCCCTGCTAAATCAAAGCATCTGATTTTGTTTGGGTATAATGTTAGTTTTGATTTTGGGAACACCTGTTTTAAGTACTTTTTTGGGTTATTTTGCTTTGCGCACTATTGTCTTTCAGCAAGTACGCGTGAAAGTGTCTTCACCAAATCGCCGTGAGAAGATAGTTGATGATGATCCTGCTAAACATCACTAACAGAAAAGCACTCGAAGACAAAGCAAGTTGTTAAGGCTAGCAAGAGTAGATAGACGTGAGAAAGGTAAAGAGAATCAAATAAAAAAAGAGAAAGGTCAATGACGTAAGTGAAAGCAGATCGGTTTTTAAGAAGAGGATTCCTGCTCAAGGCATAGTAGGGTAAAGCCAAAAAGAAGTTATTCCCTGTAGTTTCCTATATTGGTTTTTAAGTCCTTGTATAAATTATATATACATATGCTTTACAATCTTTTTTGAACTCTCTAGTTTCATTATTTTTCACTTATTTCTTTTCATATTGAGGTTGGTGACATCTATCTAGAACTACACATTTCCAGACCAGGATTAGTTGCCAACTTGCCATACCAACACGAAAATTGTCAACATTCTGATATGCAACTACAGATGTTCCGGGATAGTTGTTTTGGTTACTTTCTTGACTTGCCTCCTTTCAAGATCCAGAATCAGCTTATACATTCTTCTTTCTGGTCGTGAGAAAGAGTTGTTGCTTAAACTCAATGGTTGTACGTTGCGGTTTGCATCGGAGAATTTGCTCTTATAACACAATGTATGACAAACCGGAAGTCAATTGGTCGATGAAAGAGTATTTTCCAGGAGATGGGAGAAAATCAGCAACGAGGGAGGGTGTGCTTGATCACTTCAAGAAAAAGGATTGAAAATCAAACGGAAATATGCTGAAAATGGCTATAATGGTATTCATCCACTTTTATTCTCAGATGCTAATGATCATAGCTTAACCAAAAAGAATTTGAAGACATTCTCAGGTCATTCATCCTCGTCCTGAGAATGTCCACATTTACAACTTTTTTTTTTTGAGAGGATCGTGGTGTCCGGGCCAGCTTTCGCGCACCTCGACTAAATCCACGAGATACCTGTCACCTCCCACCAGCAACAGGTACCAGGTTTTGGTACCTCTGTCCACCAAGGCTAGAACAGATGGGAAGAATCACCTAGTGTTTTTTGTCTCCGTTGGGATTTGAACCTAAGACCTCAGGCCTCAACTCTTTAATCCACTTCATTGACCACTAGGCCACACCCTTGGGTGCCACATTTACAACTCTCAACGATATCAAAATCTTTTTTGTTATGCTATGATGATTTGCATATGAGAATAAAAAATGATGGACGAATACCATTATAACCATCTTCAGAGCATCCTCGTTTGACTTCCAATCCTTTTTCCTGAAGCAATCAAGCACATCCTCCCTTGTTAATGATTTTTCCCCATTTCCTGAAAATTACTCTTTTAACAACGTATTGGCATCCGGTTTGGCATTATCAGCTTTAGAACACTTCAATCAAGTAATAAGATGTCAAACTGCAAAGTACAACCATTGAGTTTAAGCCACAACTCTTTTTCCCTTAATGAAATTTTCCCATCATACTTTCTAGTCAACCCAATCTCTAGAGTAAGCTAGTCAAGTCCGTGCTTGAGCTGAAAATTCTTATTCCAATCCAGAGTTTGAACATCATATACAGCGATGAGTTGGAATATCTACAACTCAACCATGACACTGAGAGTGCCCAACCCAGAAACCGAAACAATAAAAAGGTCCAGACATTTACTGGTAACCCAAAACTACATTCACCATCAAATATAATCAGCCAATTCTGACTAACAAGTAAAAAACTGAGCATACATCCATTTTCAAACAACTAACTGTCTAATTTCCAAATCCAAATTACTTATCAAAACGCTCTCCTACCAAGCTAATATCCAGAATCAAATGACTCATTTATTCATCTAAAAAATTAATCTAATTTCCAGATTTAATCACTTGTTGAAACAAATTTCCTTTTAAAATTACATTAAATTACAGAATTAAATACTAATTGATACCTGTTCCATGGCATTCTGAGCAGCGGTCATGAGCTTAGTAGCCAAACCAAGTTTCCGGTGAGTCCTGACTACGGCAAGGGAAGTGATATGTCCATGGCACTCAGTTGTTTCCTCTTCCATTTTAGCTAACACATATCCAACAATCTTACCATTGTAATCTTCAGCAACGTACAGAAGCTGAGGCCAGGAAAGTATGTGGTAAAAGTAGTACTTCATCTGGTAGTTCTCAGGAAGGCATAGCAAATTACAAGCTTGCATCGCAAGCAAATCATCTATCGTCGCCTTTCGTATGCACACCATTTTTTCAATCTCACAGAATTCTTAGGGTTTCCACTAATCTTCAGGACGGGAACTGTGTTCGTCAGGAATTGATAAGGAGTTATTAATTTGGGCTTTCTGTTTGGGCCTCATAGCGAATAGTACCTCGGTCGGCATATTCAGCCCAATCCAGTCAAAAGGGGGAGTTGTTGGCAAAACAGCCTTTTCGGACCACATGTTAAGTTTTTAGCCACGTTTCAACACTATATTCAACATTTAGAGTGTGAAACTTTAGCAAATTTTCATGCTTAAATTGTAAAAATTTGAAATTCATGAATCGTTCTTAGAATTTGTATTGATAAAAATTTAAACTGTATGAATTATTCATGGAGTTTGAAACTCCCAACATTTTTTCAGCTAATTGTGTTAACATTTTACTTGTCAAAGCTCTTAACTTCGACATTCAGTACTAAAGTTAATCCGTGTTTATGTAAGAATATTCTTGTTTTAAAATTTTATTTTCACATTAAAAAAACTCATTTTTAGTTATATTTGAAACGATAGCTAAATTTTATAGTAAGTCAACTCACAAACTACGACAACAACAATATACCAAGTGTATTCCCACAAAGTAGAGTCTGGGGAGAGTCAAATGTACGCAGTTTGTACCTTTACCTCAAAAGTGAGGTAGAGAGGCAGTTTCTGATAGACCCCAACTCACAAACTGACTATTCTTTTTGTCTTATGCTGCCTTCTCTACAATTAGAGTACATGCTCATGCGTATGAATTATGATTAAACTTCTAATAAATAATATTGAAGATCTATTTGAAGTAATCATATACATGTTAAATATATTGGAGACAGGTACATCTAAACTAAATAAAAAGAAAAGTCTATGTAAAGCACATACACACAGAGGAACAAAGAAAGAGGTGTCAAATGCCAAAAACAGCACGATAATGTTAAAGTGGCTTGAAACAGTACAATTACACTAACAACAAATACCAGGAATTCTCAGGTAGTGTATGAGAATTCTTTTCACTTCCTGAATTTCCAAACTCTGATATACTTATCATTATGAGTAGTAACAACTTTCTCCATCCCGACAGCTAAACATGTGATTTGTGGCCTGGAAGTTCTTGGCATAAGATCAATTCGATCATCTTCAGACAGCCTTTTCAGTTTCCTGCCCTCAATTTGCACGGTTCCAAATCTCTCTGTTGAACGATGTAACACAGTACTACTATCATCCATTATGCATCTCGAAATTACTTCACCAGTTACCTGGTCCACAGTTCTTAACACACCGTCGATTCCACCAACTACCAATGTTGAAGTGTCGTTCCTAAGGTGATGCATAGAATAAATAACATTTGGAGAAACTCTTGCTTCCCATAAAGTTCTCGTCGTGTTCCTGTATCAAGCATTTTCAGGATTGAAATAATCAGAAACTAGAAATACTAAACTACACAGGAAAAAAAATTTGTGACTCATAGCAGATAGCAGCAAGCTGTTGCCAAACAAATCCAATTCATCATCTAATGTATGATGAAAAGAGTCCACATTCACATTTGAAGATGAGAAAGGCGAAAGAAACTGCCATCTCTCAGAATGAAGGATTTTCGGTTCATCACTGCAATCTCCATCAAGAATGAAACTACTACCCACTGGATCAAATTATTTGACACTAATATTTAGTTCGCATTTTTTGAGTTACCTTCACAAGGTCCAAAGTTCTCTCTCCTCCAGCCGTTTAGTGCCTAATTAAAACTGACTTCTCTCACATTAGCCCCTCATGGGCTTCTCTTTTCAAGTTTATGCATGTAAATTCTTCACCTAAGAAGTAGCCATCTCTCTCAGAATGAAGGATGTTTTGGTTCATCACTGCAATCTCAGTCAAGAATGAAACTACTCCACCCACTGGATCAAATTATTTGAGACTGATATTTGATTGGCATTTGTTACCTACACAAGGTCCAAAGTTCTCTCTCCCTCAGACTTGACTTTAGTGCCTCATTAAAACTGGACTTCTCTCACATTAGCTCCACACAGGCTTTCCGTTTCACGTTTATGCATGTAAATTCTTCACGTAAGAAACAGCCATATTTTCATGAAGGATGTTTTGGCTTATCACTGCAATCTCAGTCAAGAATGACTCTTAATATTTCAAGGGAGGCCAATTTAAGAGGCAATTTTATACTGGTAATGAGCCAAAATATCCTTCATTCTGAAATATTAAGAGTCAGTTTCAAAGGAGGCCAATTTAAGAGTCAATTTACAGTAATATTTCAAGAGATCATTATCACCTTTAAAATTGATCTCAAGAACCACATGTAATCCACGTCCAGTATCCATTTTATTCCATTCCATTTTTAGACCACAGTCAGCCAGAGAAATAGTTAAAGCTCTTTTCATCTTCTTTCCCTTTCTTTCATTTCATTCTTCTCTCTCCGCTTTTTTTTTCCGTTCCTTCTTTAACTAATTAGCAATTGCCCCCAATATCCTATATTTGAAATCTCTGAAGTTCTTGTACTGGTTGCTAAAATGGCATTTACAATAACTCAAATCTCACAGAAACTATATTAAAAATATTAGAAAGTGAAGGATGAACTCTGGAGGAATCTTATATGAAGAGATTGAGCAACTTTTGTCATACTCATAAGCAGAGACTCGAAAGATTTACGAATATGAGACATCCCTAATTTACCATTAACTGCAGCAACATAAAAAGGATTGACGAAGCTACTGTCTAAGGATCGAAAACACCTATTCTTGCACAGAAAGCATGGAACAAGATCAGAAACGCTGGGTTCAGTAGAAAAACACATGTAAGAATGTTGGTTCATGTTTTAGTCACTTCTGCACACCTGAGGTCCCAACAAGACACATTTCCCACAGTTGATCCAGCAAATAGCATATAGGAGCTAGGGTTGAAACACAAAGTCTTGACCCCTGTCAGAAGAGATTCATGAACAGAGAAAGAAAACAAACAAGAAATCAGATAACAAAGAGAAAATCAACATTCTAAAAGGAAGCATCCAAGATAATCTACTTAGTAAAGAGTGTAAAGCATTTGCACACTTCCTAGTCCAGATTAACATTAGGAAGCCTTCACTAGTGTGCTGATTAGACGGCAGTTTGAATAACCTAAACCAGAAAATACTTTCTATAAAGGTATAAAACAAAGCAATATACTTGGTAAATACAGTGGTTACCATTTTTTCCTTCAAACTCAATTCTAGGGTTTCTTATACAGTGGTTACCATTTCTTCCCAAAAAAATCATTTAGAAAAAACAAAAAGTGCCAAATGCATCATAAAGTAACTACACGTTCCCTAGACGGCCTCCTAGTTCATGTTACATTTCTCTTCTCTCTTCCAGCAAAGCTAAAAAGGAGACTAGATAAATGCAAAGGGATATCCTTTGAACTAGAAGTAAAGACAACACTTCTTATTCACTGGAAAGATGGACTACAGTTACAAAGCCAAAAAGAAAAGCAGGGTCAGTATAAAGAAGCTACGGCTACACACCAGAAGCTTGTTCTTTTTTTTTTTTTGATAACTGTGGTGTCCCGGCCAACTTGTGCGCACCTCGACTAATTTTCACAAGATACCAGCCACCTCCCGCCAGCAATAGATTCCAGGTAACTCTATCCAGCAAAGCTAGGACAAATGGGAAGAAATCACCTAGGCTGCTGTTATTTAGACTAAGAGTTCATGTTCTGAATCCACTTCATTGACCACTGTTACACGACTCATACCCTTGGGTGCTGTTATTTTAATTATGGGGATCTGTACAAGGTAAAACCCCAGAAGCTTGTTGTTGTTGTTGTTGTTATTATTATTATTATTTTGATATATGTGGTATCCGGGCTTAGCTTGTGCGCACCTCGACTAGTTCCATAGGGTACCTGTTATCTCCCACCAGCACGGGTACTGGGTAACTCTGTCCATTAAGGTTTAGACAGATGGGAAGAAATCACCAAGGGGTCGTTTGGTAGTTGGTTAGAGTTATGCAGGTATCGGTAATATGAATTAGTTATGAGGAAATCTATGTATTATTTTATGCAGGGAATAGTTATCACGTAGTAGTTATTCCAACTTCTATCATGCATAAAATAATACATAGATTCTCTCATAACTTATACATGTATTAGTTACGAGGGTTTTTAAATTGCAAAACAAACACCGCATTAGGTGTGTTGAATTTTATACATAGCAAAAGAATGCTACCAAACATGGTATTACTTATGCAAGATTTAATATATGAACTTAGCTCCTAACCGACTACCAAACGACCTTCAAGTGTTTTTGCCTCCGCGGGGATGTGAACCTAACCTCATGGTTCTCAACCCACTTCATTGACCACTAAGCCACAGCCTTGGGTGCAGAAGTTTGTTATTCAAATTATGAGGTTCAGTCCAAGGTAAAATGACTTGAGGAAGCCAATTACCGGAAAGAGAAATCAACGACAAGGGATGTAGAGGCTTCATTCTATAAGTTATGAGTGTCTTGTGGATCTGACAAAATATATTTAACAAACCTGCAGAGTAGGTTGATCCCAGCTGAACAACTCGCTGATCAGAAGAAAGATCTGATAGTGAAAGGGTGCCGAGAGAGGAACCACTAACAAGCAATTGGTCATCAGTAAAAGCTAAGCAAGAAACAGGCCCCTGATGCATCCTGCAAGAAATAGAGCTAAACAAGTTAGTTAAATATAATATTATTTTAGGATTAAAAGAAGGGTGAAGAAAGGAAAAAACACTGCAAAAGATATGGTTGGGCAGGAGGGGAGGAGAACGCACCAATTCTGCATGTCTGTTAGGGGGAGAGGAAGAAATCATAATTTGTTGGCACTTGTCACTAATACCCTTAGCATGTCCAGGTCTATTTAGAGGTTACTAGGAGTTGCATTTAAAATATATCTTTCCTCCATTTCTTTGGTGCAAACTAGGTTTTGATCCAGATGCAGATTATATTTTAGACACAGTAGCTAATTTGCACAGCTTGTAATTACGCTTGTTGCACTGGCTTAGTGCAAATATTCCCGTTAAAAAAAATAATCTTCCCTCCATTCTGTCCATTTTTGTCTATAACAAAATTTTGCCATTCTTCGTCCCCCACCTCACCCCTTATGCTCTCCTCTAATCCAGATACCTTGAACCTGATTTAACAATAATTAGCTGATATTGATTGGTTTCCTGAACTGAATTGCTTTTTTTTTTGATGACCAAAACTAACTGAATTGCTTATTCTAGTGTTGGATTTTGTTGATAAAAGACACTACACATAATCTATGTTGATCGGACTCTTAAAATATGTCGACGAGTGCGTGTTGGATACTCCAAAAGTAGTGAATTCTTGGAGAATCCGACGCGGGTGCGGCAACATTTTTTGGAAAGTCCGAGCAACATAGTGCATAATTATAAGCACATCAGCTTCCTGTCTCGTTCTACTTCCTGACTATTTCCTTTAACTTTTCTGTTCCTTACAGCGGTTCTGATTTCTGAGAGCGGAAAAAGAGGATTTTTTTTACGGATTTTCCTTAGGATGTAAAATTACCAGAGAGAAGCATAAATACAATGTTAGCTATAAAGCGATTATGATTTAGATTATCATCACAAAACAGCTTACTGTCTATGTGCACGTGTGCAAGAGACGTAATGATCAAAAGCAGCTTATTGTGTATGTGCATGTGTGCAAGAGAGGCAATGATCCAGGAGAAAATCATTTGAACCTTTTTCTCAACTGGTGCACAAAGCATGCAAAGTAAGTAGTGAAACAGAATCATACTTTATTATTTGGGAACACTTTCTGCTGTATAGGTCAAATACACGAACCTTTCCATCCTCACATCCAATCACAGCTTCAGGATCTACATAACTGGAAAGAAGCAATGAAATTACTATCAGCAAACTACAAAAGAAGCATTTCATAAGCTCTAAGATGGACTACATAAGCAGTACAAAGTTTCAAACATGGAGCTATGACAGTAAACAAAACAGAGAGCATCAAGTAATTCAAAACTTTACACATGCATACTGGTCTTCTCACAAGCCTTTATCTCAAAATCAAGGGGGTCTGAGGTCGTGTCCCTTTAGCACCATTTCATCAAATGAAGTCCCAAAAAATGTTCAAACTACATTCTTCATTTAACAAATGTTTGATTCTTCTTCATATGGACGACATAGAGATCTTAGCCAAAACTAGAACCATTAAGATACTGTAAGTCAATTAACTTATCAAAAACGATACTGTGAGTCAATTATTAATGGACGTGATTATGATATTGAAATTGCCTCTTCCCACATTGCTGATGGAACTTTTAAGAAAGAAAAAAAGAAGAATAACAAAGAGGTTACACACCGCATACAGAGGGCCTTAGTAAATAAGTTCCCACGTGAGGAAAATACATTTCTCGTCTCTGTACGATTCCAGATGCATATACGGGTGCCAACCAAACCAACAACCTGTACAAAAACATTTCCAATATCACATACAGAAAGTGTGTGTCAGACCTGATTAATGAGACCAAAAAAGATACTCCATCTTGTCATTGGTCTCAAATGTAGCAATGAGTTTAATGCCCACTTGTTTACGTACTTGTCTTTTGCAACAGAGGAAACATCAACCAGGAATAACCTGTGTCACCCCTGAAGATAAATGAGCTCTTTCTAATGAAACTTTATGGCTTTGGGCCAATTAAGGTAAAGCTTCATGAAAATGTGCAGTGTGTCCAGCTATTGCACAATGTATTTTGATTGGGATGCTAGAGATACCAAGGCAAATGCATACAGTTTTAGTTTGAAAATAATAGTTCCTCCCTTCCTCGGCATTGCAGTGGTAAAATGATTGTTTCCTGTGATAGTGTTAATTGACCTCACAGGATTAGCTCACACTTCTTAGTCCTATATCTCATGTTGTTGTCTAATGAGGACATCTTGTTCGACTCCTTCACACTCTTCACCCTCTTATTGTGAGTGTTTTTACAAGTGAAAAACTTTAAAAAAAATGACGAGATCCATAGGGTTTGAAACGAAAAGCATGAAGTGAAGTGCACAACTTACAATAAATTAATTAAGGTATATAAATTTAGTAATACATAATCAAAGTGTAATTAATATAACTAATCTTACCATACAATATACAATAGAATGTATAGTATATTGAACTCACCTTGCCCTCGTCAAAATCAAAATCAATTAAAGGGGCTTTATCGACAAGGAAATATTCATCCAAACATTTGCAGCTTTCTGCCGACCAGAGACGCATGACCTGGATTATAAGGAGTGTAAAATGTATTTTAAAACCATGTCCTTTTGCTGTGAAAAAGGCATGCAGAGACATGTGGCCAATGGCAAAAGACTAGTCATGATTCATGAATATCATTTTTTTCTGGGAGAAAAATACAAGTAATGAATAACATGATACACAACAGCAATTGATGTGGTAGTACTTCAGAGAAACAATGACACTTGTCAAAAATATCCAATTCATAATCAACTCAAGAAAAAGAAATACCTACCTACATATTTAAGAGAAATTAAAAAGAAAACATGATCAAGGATGTACTACTGTTACACTTTATCCAAATATATTCTACAAAAACCAACAGACAACAGCCATCTTCACTTATTAAGCACAATAATGTCTCTCCACCTAGAACCACGGAGCTCCCAGGCTGCTCAGCCCACACATTAGGCACTGGCTTTATCATAAAGCCTTCTTGCCACGATAATTGAAAGACAACAGAAGCGCAAAGAAAATCTATGGGCTCTGCCAACCAAACATAACAAATATGGGGAATCTAAAAAGTGCAGGTGAAACAAGCATTACGTATGATACAGGTTTCTTTTATCAAAAATTCAAATTAATTTCAACTGCAGAATTTAAGTATCTTGAAGAAAAAGGAGAAATCATGGAGGACATATTAGGAGGAGGATTTGATGAAATGAAGAGAGGAAATTCTAATGAAATCATACTTTCGCATGTATTATTACAGTAAATCTCATGTATAAGCACGAGTGCAGAACTTTCCATAATTAAGCATTTTAGTCAATCTAACCAGAAGCATGGCATCTTCATTACGCTTCCCACGTCAACAAGTTCTGATCATTGAGGAAGGTTCACAAGTTATCTCCTAGAACTTACTGGGAGAAAATGTATAACATACATGATTTTCTTAGTAGGTAATGTAGTAAGATTTTGCGCTTTCCAGCTAAAGGAAAGAAACCAGTAAGAAATTTTAACTCTTATAATTCTTAACAGTAAAGAGCGACCCTACCTTGTCACCCACACCAGTAAGGACTTTTCCCATCTTCATTCTGCACTGATTTACCCTAGTAGGAATTGAAGTTAGAGAAAAGATCATAAATGCACAATATGTAGGTTTAATGCCAAATTAGAAACAGTTATTATTAAGGTGAAATTTTCAAAATCTCGCTAACCTTATGTGGATCAGGAGGAAATTGAAGTTCATTTGGTATTTATGGGAAGTGTGACAGAGAATGATAAGACCACCAATAAAAGGAGAGAGAAAAAGAACTAGCTGAACAGACTGTTATCAGTTTTCGTCATCTTTCCGTCTCCTTCAATAAATGCAGGATGTTTTGTGCATCGGGCTGCCCAATATTAGGGACAAGTTTTTCCTGTATATTTGAGATATGAATATCGTTTTAATATTGGGAGAGAATAGGTTAGTGCACTAGAAGGGTTGAACTGCTTATATTAAGAAATCTCTATTAGGGTGATTACAAGGGACATTTTCTTCTATCTAGAGATTCGTCTTATATCTAGGAAGTCAATGTACTATGGCAATGGAAGTCAGGACAGTGGACTCAGTCAAAACGGAGAGGATGTAATACGTGTGATGAGATTTACCGTGACAGAGATTGGCTTGATAACCTGATGATTCCATGATAACAAAATCAAAGACCTTGGAAGTAGTTTTTTAATGCAAGATCTGAGAGATATAGAGGGAAAAGACTAGGAGGAAGAGTCCCACATTTTCCTCAAGGTGAAGTCTCATCAGATGCTCTTCATTTTAACTCTCAATTCGAAGCTTACGGTCAAAAACTTCTAGCTATGTCTTTGTACCAAGTGAGGATCATAGTCTGAATATTTTTTTGAAAAGGTACGTAATTATTCCAGTCTAAATTCTTTTGATAAGGTACGTAACTGTTCCATTCTAATATTTAACACCAAAATATTCCTAATAAGCACTAAATCCATGAGATATTCAAATAGTTGATCATAGTTAAAATCATGAATCATAATTATTTAAGTTTGCAATCGGAAGGAAGAAAAACTAATTGAAATGGACATTTTAATGCTTACCCTACTGAATGACCTTTCCACTGAAAAACATTAGCAGGACCTCTTTGTAATGCCAATCTGTGTCGTTCCATAGCTAACTGCTCCGCTTGTTCACTCAATGATCTCTGAAAGAAAGATGCGTCATTGAGGCCATTAGGATCACTGTGCTGCTGCTTGAAGTATTCTGTTTGATGTAACTTCAATTTGTTGACGGCTTTACTCCTTCGCAGGAAAAAGCAAGGGCAATATAAGGCAGAGGCGGGGCCAGGATTTTCACTAAGGGGGTTCAAAATCTAAAGAAATAAACACATGAACTAGCCGAAGGGGGTTCAACATCTACTATATATACATAAAAAATAATTTTAACCATGTATAAATAGTATAATTTTCCGCCGAAGGGGGTTCGGATGAACCCCCTAGCCAAAGGCTAGCTCCGCCCCTGATATAAGGAAATCAGCGACACTCTGTTTGGATGGTTGTTACCTGTATCATACTATATTGTTTTAATGAATACAATATTTGAATAGATTATATTGTTTTCAGTTGTTACATAATGTCACACATCAACAATTTAAAGTAAAAAACCTACAGAAAAAGTAGAGTACGGGGCAGAGCTACTATAAATAGGTATGGTAAAGAATAAAATAAGATTATTAAATAATTAGAAAAGACAAAATGAAAAAGAAAGAAAAGAAAAGGATAACGATGTGATCACACCAACTTGATTGTTACATAAAATAGGACTTCTCCTGTTACTAACTCTCTGTTTGGATGGTTGTTACATATTGTTTCATAATGTATCGTATTGTATTGTATTGTGGTGCATTGTATCGTACTGTATTGTTTCAATGAAATAGTAACGATACAATACAATATCATGGGTAACAACCATTCAAATAAAGTGTAAGGATAGATTTAACAATAAGATACAATGAAATTCAAGTATCGATCAAACCAAAAATTATATTTAAACTAACAACACAATAGAATACAATAGGTAATAACCATCAAAACAAGGTGTCAGTAATTGACTTAAGCAATGTAATATAGCAGAACAAATTATATGCAATTGCTATCATCAGACTAACAGAAATGGCTGTAAGTAGGTCAAAGATATGGAAATTAATTTGGCGTAGTACCAAGAAGTAGAAACGGCAGAGCAGCGAATGAGCTGGAATAAGTCGAGAAAGGAGAAGATGATGCACAGAACGTCATGGCTGAGGGATTCTGCTGTTGTCTTCTTCTTTTTTCTCTTCACGGTTGCCGTGCCCTCCGTGGACGGCTGCCGTAGTTTTGGCGCCGCTGCAGTTGGGTCCATTTTCCTGTATCCGGTTGTGAGGGCAGAGACGGAAGAGGTGAAAAAGAACAAGAAAACAAGCCTTTTAATTTACTTTTTTTTTTTTTTTTTTTTATGAAAAAGTAATTTCATCCCCTAAGGCCTAGTCTATTTCCATAGTAGTATTTTAAAACAACTGAATGTTACTATTAGAAATTTTTAAAAATATTACTAGTAGGTATAAATCTTAATACTCAAATTTTAACAACAACAACAACATACCCAGTGTATTCCCATAGCGTGGGGCATACTCAAATTTTAACAATATTATATTTAGTTTTAAACATATATGTATATATATATATATAATATCTGAAGCATCGTATAATGTAAGGTCAAACTTTAATCAACGATTGTCGAAAGTTTAATCTTGACAAATCAAACTTTAAATATAAAATATCAAAAACTTGTTGTCAAGTTGTATACACGAATTTTTACAATTTGAATTGTGCTTACATAAAGTTGGTTTTGGAGTGATTAAGTTATTGTGATTATGTATAAAAAAATAGAAACACCAGAATTGGTTATTTGCGCACTTCACAAACCAAATAGGTTTGTACACAAATTGATTCAACTTGAATTTTCAAATTCATGCGAAACAATTTGAATAATATAATTTTGATTATAGAATTTAAATTTGGTTTACAAATTTAATTAAAAAAATATTATGGTTTATCGGTTCAGATATAGTTGGATATATGTATTTACAAATCGAACCAACCGAGAAATCAAATGATATATACACTGCTAAATAGTAGATACTAGTAACACACTTTATAGCCTACGCTCAAATGCCAATACATCATATTCCCTCCCCTTCCATACTTCCTAGACGGCTAGACCTATTGATATCAAAAAAAACTTTCTCTCTCGATCTCGATCTCACTCTTTCACTTCACATTCCACAATCCACAACTTAATCTCAAGACTCGGGAGTCCAGATTGTCCGATACTCCACTCCATCTGTCTCAATCCAGATAGGTTGTTTAAATTTCAAAACCGAACAAATCAACTTGTGTAATCGAAGCAAAATAATAATAATAAAACAAATCGAATTGGATCTAGAATAAATCAAGTTTAGATGAAAATTTTAGAAAAATAAAATTTCAAATTTCAAATTTCAAATTAACCATAACCAAAATTGAACCGAACCGATTTGTGCATAGGCCTACTAAGTTGAGGTCCATTAATAATGCCCATGTTATTAGCAAGCTTGCCACCTTTAGCACCACTTGTTGAAATATAAGGGTGATTTATATAAATATGATCATTTATTACTAGGAATTGTGCTGTAACTTTGGAACAATTCCGGCCAATCACTAGGAGTTTATGATGGGTGAGCTTTCCACGAGATTTGTCGGATCTTTAGGACTTTATTATAAATTGTGTCGTGAGTTGTGACTTGGGAACAAATTGTTCACAAATATTCCTAGCGGATCACGGCCAGAATTTTCGAAAAAGTTTCACTAACATCATTTCTTTTGCTTCAAAATTCAACCAGATTGGTCCAAATGAACTCCAAGTTTGATATTCTACATTCTACTATCTGGAAAATGTAAAAGGCATTTGCAAATCACTTGAAAATAACTAATTCTCTATTAAAACAAGCGTGAAAGAACAATATTTTCTATTAGTATAACTGTTGTAGTTCTACTTTCAGTTTGATAGTTTAATTAGTTCAACGCTGACTATGCTAGTTGCCCTGATATTGCTAAACATTTGACGTCGTGTTGGCTATGTTTAGCGTGACAATATTCAGAACTTGGCATTGATACATTTCAGCAAGACTTCATAATAATTAGTGCTTCACATCGCCACGAATTTGAACGTGTTTAGACTTTATAATAAAAAGAGAGAGAGAGAGAGAGCACGATGTCATAAGATAGATCAAGTGATCACATTATGCTATATCAAACTTTGTCTAAGAAAGCTCATAAAATGATTCTTAATTACACAAATAAAGGATGTGCTAGATTAACGATCGATCTCCCGGGGGTAGTGTGCCTGAAAGAAAGTGAGAAATGAGGGAAAGGGCTCTAGCAGGTTGGTAGCTTGGAACTTCATGTCCTGCCCCTCTTACTGTTGCAAATGTCAGACCTCCTTTATATGTCTCAACATATCCTCCAACCTGCAATATATATTAATTTCATTAAGTTAAAACATTGAGAAATATTGAATCAAGTTTTATGGTGTGCAAAAGTTGTTTGACGAGCAATTTTTCTTTTTTACCTCTCCTCCATACAACCAAGAGCGCCAAGGTTGGTCAACTGTAAGGTTCATTGCTTCTATAGATCTCTTTGTAGAAGTTACTGGCACCCTTCCATCTATATCACCACTGCATTTAATTCCCAAGTACAAATATATGTCAAACATTTGGTGATCGATAAGATGATCAGAAAGAAAAACAGGTGCATAATGGGGAATAAAATTACCTAAAAATCCACACTCGAACACTGTTTGCCAAAGACTCTTCGAGGAGAGGAATTATAGTCACCGGGCTGTCTTTCCAATTAGGAAAGAGTGTATCACTGAAACAGAAAAGAATTATGAACTTTAGGTGACAATATCTGTTAAAATGAAGCCTATTTGAAGCAGTAAAATCTGAAATCTCAATATATTTAATTTGAAAAATGTTTGAGGATTTGTATGCATTTAAGTGTATGTATGTGTGACCTGCAAGATTCCCAATCATATTTGATGTTGGTAACATTGGCATGGAGTGCATCTTGAACATCACGCCGGTTCAGGTAAGCATGAATGTAGTTGTCCGAGCAGGGGTCCAACTGCAATGGCTGAATAAAAATAACACATTAACTCGGTATCAATGTTTATGCATTGTTTTATACGGTATAGAATGTGAATATTTGTAAAAATAAGAGCAAAATGCAGAGTTGACCGACTTACTGGTGGTCTTTTGGGGTATTTCGAGAGATTTCCATCGTGGCAAAGGGGAAAATAAATGTTGTAGATGTCCAGATTGTTGATATTGTTATCTGCAATTGCAGCTGCACTATTGCACTTGCTCGCGTTGTAGTTATCGACGAAACAATTATTCTTGATGTCAAGGTAAGTTTCATCTGAAATTAGGGCATGAGATGCAAAGTACTCATACATTCCTATGATGTCTGTGTCATCATTGATCACTGCATTCCCAATCTGCAATTTGTAGTTATAAATAATTCAACACATGTACACTATTCGTGTAATTTAACATGTTGTAACAGAGCGGTTAAATTAGAGATCACTTACAATTATTCCTTTAAGATTGATAAGAGTCTTGTTGGCTAGCTTGTTCTGCTGAAGAATTGCATGTGCCAACTGAGGTACATAATGCCCAGCATAGCTCTCACCAGAAATGTAGAAATCTCTGTTCTTGTACTCCGGAAATCTCTCGAGCCAATTGAGTAAAAACACAACATTATCATTAGCAGTTCTACTATCTCCAGTTGTATTGAGGTCGCTGCTTGTATTTGTATAAGAAAATCCTACTCCGGCAGGAGACTCCAAGAACAACACATTGGCAGCTATAATTCAATAGGAGAAAATTAGTATTCAGAGTTGAGATTAGTTTTTCAAACAGTACCAGAAAAATTACACAAAAGGGAATTAATTATTGTCTTTACCAACATTCCATGCATAATGGTTCCTGTGTAATGTTTTCCCATCACTGTTAACTCTAAATGGTCCAAGTTCCTCCATGGCCCCATATGCCATAGAAGAACATCCAGGACCTGCATAAAGGATTCGAGAAAAAAATAAATAAGATTTAATAACAATATTATAGTGAATCCTAGTGTATTGATGAAAAACATCTAAGTATTGGTTAGAGCAAGTGATAAGAAAAAAAACTTCTGTCAATAAGCTAGTAAGAGAAGTCATTTTCTCTCTTTCCGTGAAAAATGTAATTTTTCGATCAAACACAAAGAAATGACTCTCATAAAGAGTATTTTTTTCTCAAACAACTTAAATCGTGACACTATTTATCCACATGTCATATTCACAAACACATAAATAGATGCTATGGACCTAGAGGAAGCACAAGCAAGCAATTTAATATAACAAGAGGTTTATATCAAAACCATATCGTATAACACGAAATATAGACAAATGTTATATACCTCCATTAAGCCAAAGAAGCAATGGCAATGACTTGGAATTCTCAGCTTCAGTAAAGTAATAATACAAAGCACGACCAGCAGATTCATTGACA
Organism: Jaltomata sinuosa; assembly: GCA_003996215.1. Lineage (NCBI taxonomy): Eukaryota > Viridiplantae > Streptophyta > Magnoliopsida > Solanales > Solanaceae > Jaltomata > Jaltomata sinuosa. The sequence continues at coordinate 720,939 of QJPP01007188.1, read as the reverse complement.
GTAATATAACCACCATATTGTTGAAACTTCACTAATGGTTGTCCAGGCAATTTGTTGATCCAATCTTTTTCCTTAAGTCCCTCTTGTGGAAGAATAACTTTGTCTAATTCTACATTATCAAGGGAGGCCTTAAAATAACTCTTGCCAATGGCTGAATACTTCTTTTGCTTAGCCTTGTAAAATTGGCCAAGAACATCACTTTGCTTCTTTCCAAGGCTTGAAGCAACAAAATGAGACAAAAATATGGTAAAAAGAATGAAGAAGAAAGTACTTTTTCCCATTGTTCTGAGTGTTTTATTATTGAAAAGTTGAGTTGGAGGAAGGTATTTATCATGCAATTGTGTGATTTGATCAGATTTGATTGTGATAGCATTTTGGAAGCCAAATCAAATTGGAGATGTTAGTGAGATTATGATATAACTTGCTCTAATTATGCATGATTTCATGCCAAATATAGTAGTGATTTCTTGAACTTAATAATTTTACTGTTTTAAATATTCAATTATATAAGATGAAGTATAAGGTTTATATCATATTTCATATTTTCTTGTTAATTATAAGATAAATTATTATACATGGAAATCTTAGTAGCTCATCATGTTGCTTAAGTTCGATTCTCTATCGTGTAATCTCCTCTTTCATTTCTCCTTCTCCTCTTCCCAATTAAAAATAAAATTAAATTATTATACCTTTTTAATTAGTGACAACAGGTTAAATAGTCATGTTAGACTTTTTAAATAGAAAAAATAGAAGGATGTCAATTGAGAGAAATAAATTTGGTATGACCTGAGCCATAATTATTTTATATATCCATTTTAAAGTTTTTAAGTATCATAGTATATTACCATATCAAATATTATTATTTATTCCAAAATCCTAAATTTTAAGGAATGTAATTTCAACTTTCCATCTAGAGCTTATATATTATGTTGATTTTATAAAGTGCATATTATTAGTATAACAAATGAATAGTACTTGTTATTTTATGAATATTGTTGTAAATGTATTGAATACTTCTATATTGTAAATTGAATAGAGACTTTGGATCTAATAAATACATGACATATTTATTTTCCTTACTTTGAAGATTCGTATTGTGCAAGCTAGAGTATTTTGAGGAATTGACTTTTGATTACTAATGATTTGTTTTTATGATTAATTAATTCTCTCGTAGATAAGATCCCCTATAATTTGTGAATTTTAATAAATATGGAAAAGAATCAATTTTGACTCAGCGTGTGTTCGGTATGGAGTAAAATATTTTTTATGGAAAATATTTTCTAGAAAAATAAGTTGTTTCTTACTTATTTTCTGGTGTTCGATAGGCAAATAGGAAAAAAAATTCAAAAGCATTTGTATATATTAACACAAAATAATGAGAACAAATAGAGTAAGGAGAGTGGGGTAAGCAAAAAAAATTAAAAAATAAATTTTTAAATTTCAAAAAAAAAATCCCTTTTTTTGGGAGGGGGTGAGTGGTAGGGGCTTCGGGGTACGGGGGTAGGGAGGAGAGTAAGAATTTTTTTTTTTTTTTTTTTAAAAAATAAATTAAAAAAATTATTTTTTGGGGCCGGGGATGGGGGGCTGGTAGGGGGTGAGGTGGGGAGGTAAGAAAAAAATTGGAATTTTTTTTTAAAAAAAATTATTATGTTTTTTTTGGGGAGGGGGGTACGGGATAGGGGGTGAGGGGATAAGAAGAGGGGGGGGGGGGCTAGCAGTGGCGGAGCCACCCTTTGGCCAGGGGGGTTCGGATGAACCCCCTACGACAGAAAATTATACTATTTATACATGGTTAATTTTTTTTTCATGTATATATAGTAGATTCCCAATCATGTGTTTGTATTTTCAGATTTTGAACCCCCTCAATGAAAATCTTGGCTTCGCCTCTGGGGGCTAGTAGAGGGTGGGGGGAGGAGGGGGACTGGTAGGGAGTGGAGGTAGGGAGGTGGAGTCAAGGTAGGGGGAGTAATAATTTTTTTTTTTGAATGGGTGATTTTGAGAGTAGTATGAACATTTCAACTTGTTTTCCCTACTTTGATTAAGGAAGTCATTTTCCTTATTTTGAAGGAGCTTGTTTTCCAAGGAAAAAAAAATCATTTTTTTTTAGCCAAACGAACATGAGAAAAATATTTTCCTTCATACCGAACACACCCACAATATAATATACAGTATAATTAGTACTCGAATGTGCTTTAAATATAACTAGTATACATATCCGTGTGATGCGCGAATAATATTAAAAAGTATTAATCATATTAAATTAGATTTTGATTGTTTGAACAAATTAAATCGAATTGCTTTAACAAAATTTCAACTATCATTTTTATTTTCTACCTAGTATTCATAAGACAAAATCTATGTAATTAAGACTAACTTAACAAATACAAATAAAAAGATTATTTATCACCAACTCTCTAATATAATAAATTTATTAACCAAAAATTGAAATGGGCAAGAAAGTAATATTGAATTTCCCATTAAAGAGTTGCTTGACAATTGACATTTATTGTTGAAATAGAATTTTACGGAAACATATAGATTTCGATTTCAAATGCTATAGGAAAAAAGTAGCTAGAAACAAATGATAATTTTAAATCATTATCCTTCACCTTTTATATATGAAGTCTGAATTACAAAAGTACCTTTTTAATTATTTGTGAAAGATTTTTTCATTTTCTTGCAAAATAATATATGTCTACTCTTAATAGATATAAGTAGATATTGTTAACTAAATATGTCCTAATGTATTCAAACAAATAAAATTACTATCATAAATTAATTTAATAAAATTCGCGCATTGCGCGAGTGCTATAAGACAATATATAAAAGTTCAAGACGTTTGTGGAAGATAAAATCGAGTTTATTATCTTTTTTTTAATTAAATAATCTTTGAATTGATTAAAAGTTATAATAGTCTTCATATAAACTCCATACTTTTCATGCCTAGAAAAATAATTGCTATCATGAAAATTTATCAAATTCATGGGGTTAAATTATCATGAAAATTTATCAAATTCATGGGGTTAAATTTTATAGTTTTGGTTCATATGAAATTTTTTATTAGTAGTATTTGTTTCAAGAAAGAAAAAAGATAAAAATATAACGCTAAAAAGATAACTTAATCTTCAAGTTCTTTGTTTCTAAACTCGATAGAAAGCACACCTTATTTCATTTCTTTCCTCTTTCATTGTTAGCAAATAAAATAAAATTAATTAATATTCAACATTAAGTTTTACATATATTGTAAGAGCTTATAAGGAGATAATGCTATGACCTTTATAATGTCAAGAAATGAAGTTTTCATAGGATGGGTAGTCGAAACTTCAAGAGCACTCTATCTCTCTTGCTAATAATCTTTCACATAAATACTTGACTCAGTGTTGTTATAGCATATTCGTATATAATTTAACAATATCTTCAAAAATAACTTTAACGATCTTCACAAACAAACTAATTCAAATCCAACGAATTCACACAATGACCGACTTGTAAAAAAATTACAAACTTAAAATCAATAAATTATGAAAGATTGTATACAAAAAGGGGGTAAAAATAAACACCAAAATCTAACACTTGAAGAATGCAATGGTGAACCACTTTACGTAGCATAACCCGATAAGCAGGACACACCAAGTATTTTTATGTTTTTAGTTTTAAAAAATTCACCTAGGTCTAAATAATGATCCAACTTATGTTTTTCACCACCATGTTCAACTTCAAAATAAGCAGTTTGACAACCTTTTCTCATATCAATTAATTACATAAAAATCTACATCACCAATAATGGACTGACCAACTAAAAAATTTAATAACGTAAGCATGTATTATTATTCGATAAAATTATTATTGGAACTTTGATCATGACGTACCTACTGACTGTATATGTACATTAGATGAAAGACTTCAACTCTTCAAGAAATCAGTATTGCTCGCATCTTTGAACCATGCATACAACCATGAAGTTGTACATGAGATACAACTATTTATTTGGTTGTATGCATATCTTCAATATTTGTATTCAATTTAACAATACATTACAACCTTTTGTCCTCAGTAAGTATAGTTCATTACTTATAATCATGAAGATACATTGTCGGAGACAGAGACTATTAGAAAAGCAATCTTAGAAATTGAAAGAGTAGTAGCATGAAATGTAAAAAAAGTTACCATTTTGAAGCGGTTGAATGAAGATAAGAGAATAAGAAATAATAAAAATAGCAGTTTTTTCAAAAAGATGTGGGTGTTAGAATTAAAGGTAGTTTTTGTTTTTTAAATACGTGGGTTATGTAGTTAGGTTAGTTATTTCTAGGGATACGATTAATTACTTTTAATTTAAAATTTAAAATAATTATTTAGGCATTTCAAAAATTTAAAATGATTCGGAGAAATACAATTTTAAAAAATAAAGTTAAAAAAAAGAAATAAAAACTTGTACTCCGTATTTATTTTTAGTTGCTAGAAAGAAGGAGTCAGTCATTCTTTTCTCATTTTTTGTGTGAATAAAATCATATATATGTATTTGTGAGTTAGAGGGGCAATGGGGGTAAAGGGACGTGCAGAGGTTAGTTTTATTTAGTTTGCTCCTTTTTAAAAAATAATTATGCTTTTTTTTCAAAAGAGGATAAAAATAAGAATAAAATGAAAATATAAACTAGGATGGTAATTCTTATACGTGTGTGTTTTTCAAATCAAAATACTTGTTTTTTGAAACTATCATATTTATCATTAATTTAGAATGTGCAATGTGCGATAAAATGAAAAAGAAAAATTTCAGATTTAATTAGATAACTGTAATTATTTATTAATTTTAAATGATGAATATCTAAATATTAATTATTACCTAACTAATTAATTTATAGACATAGATTTACCGATTATATGTTAAACAATAATTGAGATTCAATTTTTTTTCTTTTCTTTTTTGTGATTTTCATTTTAAAAAAAAAAAATATATTTGTATTTCAAAATAGGAAACTTTTTTTTGTGTCGGTATTTAACATACTTCTCACATTTATAAAGTTAAATTTTATCTTAAATTCAAATTGCTGATAAGTATGATAATAATAAAGAATTTTTAAGAGATACCTGTCTTTAGTTTAAATTAAAAAGTTTTAAGTGGGAGAGGGACTCTTATTTTTATCCTTTTTTTTGTTTATCCTTTTAAAATTAAAGAAGAGAAAAAATATAACAATGCAAGCTTCTATTATTTTGGAAGATAATCACATTAAAATGTCAATTCTCTATTCCTATTATTTTGCCCATATTTACGCTTAATTTTTAAAATTCTGACCCATTTTAATTTCTCACTGAAGATATGACTCCGTCAAATAATCCTAGAAAAATAAATAATTAGTTACATAAAAGGTATAAAACATAATAGAATAATCCTGGTAGATTTCATATTTAATTAGCAATAATGAATTACATAAAAAAATATAATGATTGAAATATTCCATTATATATTTATAGAATAATTCTGATATATTAAAAATAATATAAACAATGAAAAAATATATTATATGTAGCAACTGAAACTTAATATTGGTAAAAAATACATCAACACAAAAAAAGAAACACTTGCAAAATCAAAATATTCAGAGCATATAAATTTTGCAATTCCACCAAGCTTCAAAACAAAGAAGCAGCAGGTAGAGAAAATTCTAACAAAACAAAACAAATAAGCAATAACGAATCAAAATGTATAGCATGTAGGAGAAATAGCCTTACAAAGCAAGAATTTTTTTCTTAAAAGAGGGATATTGAGCGAGAGCATGAATGAGTCAAATTTATAAATGAGTTAGTGGGGGTGCCTTTATTATAGGAAACTCAATAATAAAAAATGGTTAAATTCAGTAAGTATTACTCCATTCGTTTATCTTTACTTGTCCAATATACTAAAAATAAATGTCCAACAATATTTGTCCAGTTTGAAAAATCAATAAATAATTTATGTGTCCATTTTACCCTTGCTATTAAATACTATTAATTAGCTTATGCATTTCCCAGAGCATTAAATTTATTATATTCAAAGGGTAATATAGTAAATTAACCACATTATTTATTATTTTTTAAAGTGTGTGCCAAGTTAATAGTGGACAAATAAAGATGGACGGAGGGAGTAAGTAATAAGCAACACCGTGTTTTTCAGTTTTTTTTTCTTAAAAGTTTATAGCTGTAACAGTTACAATTGATTTCAAATTCAGAAAACAAATTGATTAGGATAAATACAATTTTTTTAAAAAAAGTATAAAAAGGAGATTTTTTTTGTTGTTGCATATAATTATCCAAAATATTATTATTTAATATTAGTTAATTATTAAAACTAACTATTAATTCTAAATAAACAAACTTGTGGGATTACTAATCAGAAAATAATGAATTAATTACCTTACGTTAATTTGTTAATGACTCAAAAATGTAAAACTAATCCTATATATTTGAATATAATCTATATCTTCTATACTATATTAAAAGTGTGAAGCACTTTATAATGTGATTTGAACTTTTTGCCCTTCATTAAAAGTCTCCTCTTTAGACAAAATCGTCTTTTTACTATTTCTCTCTAATTATTATACTATTATATTTATAATATTAAATATTGATTATAATAAATATATAAAAAATTAAATGGAAAAACTCCTAAATATATGGGACTCCTAAATTTTTGAGCATCTATTCTCGACTAATATCAATATTGCAAGATATACATGCGTACAAACACACCAACTACTATTTTATATATTATATATTATTTAATTATCAGCAACCAAGATACAGACAACGTATGCCCTATAGAAGTGATATGGTATGATTCAAGATAACTCCTTCATGCAATGTAATAATACTACTTGATTTTTGTGAGTTGGCTAGATCTTGAGTGATTCATCGATCCGAGGATCTTTGAAAACAACAGTTTTATCCTTCAGAGTAGGGGTAAGGTCTGCGTACACCTATTCTTTGTAGACCTCACTTTGTAGAATTATAGACAAAATTGTCTTTTCACTTTTTTCCTTCAATTATATTGTCTTGATATCTCGATTATCGTATTATTTTGTTGTAGTTTCTGTTCTGTTGCTATTTCCTATTTTTACTACTCAATACAGGTGGTAGATGAATATTTAGTCGTAATTTTGTGTAAAGGTTCTATTATTATATGTTATTTTTCTATTTAATATATATGTTATTTTTCTATTTAATACAGGTGGTAGATGAATATACGGTGATAAATGTTCAGCCGGGCTTTAAGGAATTTTGATATAAAGGTTAGGTTTAATTGTATTGTCCTGATATCTCGATTATCTTATTATTTTGTTGTAGTTTCTGTTCTATCGCTATCTCCTATTTTTACTGCATTAAGAAATTTTGATATAAAGGTTAGGTTTAGTTAATTGTATTGTCGTGATATCTCGACTATCGTATTATTTTATTGTAGTTTTGTTCTACTGCTATCTCCTATTTTTACTGCTTTAAGGAATTTTGATATAAATGTTAGGTTTATTAATTGTATTATCGTGATATCTCGATTATCATATTATTTTGTTGTAGTTTCTGTCTGTTGCTATCTCCTATTCTTACTACTCAATACATGTGATAAATGAATATTCGATTGGACTTTAAGGAATTTTGTGTAAATGTTAGGTTTAATCGTATTGTTATGATATCTCAATTGTCTTATTGTTTTATTGTAATTTTTGTTCTGCTACTATATGCTATTTACTAGTGAGAAACTCCAAAGTGCAAAGTTAAATTATCATTTTACCCCTACATTAAATTAAAATATTATCAAATATTATAAAATATTTAATTAATAAAATATTAAATAGTAGTAAAATATAAATAAAATAATGGAAGAAATCCAAAAGTTATTTAGTTTTCTCATTCATTTATTTGTTTACTTGATTGAAGAAACCCAAAAGTTGGTAACCAACAAAAAAAAAGTGAAACAACTGCTAACATTCAATTACGTCAATTATAATTGAAATTTAATAATAAAAGATTAGATTTAGTTTTAGGTCCAAACTATTGAAATTTTCTATATAACGTAATGCATAAAATATATACTTTGTTTAATTTTATTTTTAAATATTATTATTATTAGTGTCAATATTTTAAATTTCATCGTTATATTACTTAGTAACCAAGAACATAAAAGAATTTGTATTTTGATTAACGTCAATTGCTATTTTTCAATATAAATTTTTTATTCATTTCATATTTATTGACGTGATGCATATGTGCACGCACGTACACTAAACTAGTTTTATAATCGTGCATATGTTCTTGTAAGTTAGTAAGAGAGGTTGAGTGACGTGTATGCTTTTAATAATGATTATTTTGTCTTTTTCTTTTGTTTAATATTTTTTTTTAAAAATTAATTGCACTAAAATTGTCCACGTGTAAATAAGAAAGAGAAATATTATCCTCCAACACGATAATACAAACAGGTAAAGTTGAAAAATATTTAATGTTGAGATTTGATAAGGATAATTATAATCACTTTATCTCTTCAAATATGCAGTTAATTTCAATTCAAATTTTGAATTCAAAAATTTACTTCAAATTTATTTTATTATTTTATAGATAAGAATAATTATAACCACCTTATTTTATGAATTTATGATTTTTTAATAAATAAAAAATGTAGAAAGTATGGAAGTTTTTAAAGTTTTAATTTTTTGGAACTTTTATGTTTTCTGTAGGAATGAATTTGTAAAACCATTAACCAAAAATCAAAACTAAAGTATTTGAATTTACGTTAAATTTTTTTATTTTGGTTATTTTGTAGAAGTTTGGAAAGTTCCTATATTTTTGGATATTTTAATTATGTTGTAGAATTTTTTTTCCAAATATTTTAATTATGTTGTAAAAAAGAAATATTTTTAAAAGTACAAAACATAAAATAGCTGCATAATTTCATTTTTTTAAAACTATAAAAATTAAAAGCAAATACCAACTAATTATTACCTGAGTTAACTAATTTATCCTAAAAACTAACACGTGTCATCATCTTATGCTGCCACTTGTTAAGATCCTAGGCTGACTATCCTCTTTTTAAGTATATATAAAAGATTGTGCGTTTTTCTCTGTTAATTTATATTATAGTCATACTTATGATTTATGATTAGCCATTAGGAGAGGCTCAATGTGAGACTAATAAATTCTGTGCTTTAGGCTTTCAAAATTTTGAGGCCACAAAATATTTTAAAGGTGAATTTTATGATTTTATTTTATCTCAGATAATTTGAAGATTGTAAAAAAAAAACATAAAATTTAATTGAAGAAAGAAAAAAGAAAAAATACTTATTTTTTAACAGAAATATTTTAGAACTTTGAACTTTAAACTACACTACCAAAATCATCATATTAATAAATATAGTTCTTACATCAATATCCAAGATAATGTATTAAAAATACGTGGCTAATGTTTTACTAACTTGAATTAATCCTTACTATTATAAATAACTAGTATAGTAGCCCGCACCATGTGCAAAAAGTGTTAGAAGAAAAAATCATAAAAATTATATCTTATTTGCTTGATCATATTAATTTTTATTTTATTTTATCAGTTGTGAAATTTAAACGATTTGATACACGATAAAAATAAAAGTTTTCATTTAAATTGTTGAATAGAAAAATATGAGTATTTATCTTGATTTTAAGATCTTCCAACTCTCGTGAATAGAAAAACTTATAGTTTAAAATAGGTTGAGAGTCAGGTTCCGAGTCAAGGTAGTTTCTTGGTACGAGTCTCGGGTCTCGAGTTGGTACACCGAATTAGGACTCCTGAATCACATCTCGAGTCCAATCCCAGACTAGGGTCGGGGTCAAGTTTTGAGTCGAGGTCGGGACCCTAGCGTCGAGTCTCAAGTCAAGTGTCAGACTAGGAGTCGGGGTCCAGAGTTAGGTCCCAATTCATGTTTTGAGTGGAGTTGGGGTCGACAACCGAAGAGGAAGGCCTTTTTGTTATGCTACTAATACTTGCTCTGCTTTCAAATGCCACCAAGGTCTTGGTTGGGTCCCGATCAGGACCCCGAGTTGGAATCTAGAGTTGGGTCCAAAGTTCTGGGTTAGGGTCGAGTTTTGGGTCCTAGATTTGGGACTAGGGTTGGGATTGGGAGTCGATTTTCGAGTTGGGTCTCGGTTGATTCCTGGATCAGGATTGAGAGTCGAATCGAGAGCTAAGTTTAGTCTCGACAAGAATGTCACTTTGCTGAAGAAAGTAAAATTTTCCATTGTTCTGTGTCTTTTTGACTATTGAAAAATAGGAGTTAGAGGAATGATATTTATAATGCAATTGTGTGATTATGATCAGATTTGATTGCCATACCATTTTGGAAGTCAAACCAAATTGGAGCTAGTGAGATTATGATATAACTTGCTCTAATTATGAATCATGCCAAATATAGTTGTGATTACTTGGATTGAAATAAAGATTCGTCTTATATGTATGATTTTATACCAAATATAGTTTTAATGTAACATAGTTCTTTTGTTTAATTTTGATATGTCAATCAAGTGATTATTAATTCAAAAATTGTTCTAATAAAGTAGTAATAGAGAGGTATATCTCAATAATATTAGAAACTCACTTGTTTAGTCCATTTCGATTCATTCCCTTCACTTTGATTTTTTTTCCATCTTCTTCTTCGAGTTGATTATGATAACATGAAATTGGCGAATTAGTGGAGCTTAATAATTAGGACGAAAGACAATTTTTAGTCATCTCTAGACAGTTACAAATCATAATTAGTGATTGGTATCATATGACAGGCAATTTTAGTTTAATCATATTTAAAAATTTCTTACAAATACAGTACTTATGAAGACATCTAAATTTCCATTACACTTTTGCATGCACGTGTGTGAAACCACAAGCAGCAAGTACCTGGAAGTCAATCATTTGATTTTGAGTTTGCCACGTATTCCTTCGTAAAAAATTAAGGGCAAATTTGTGTTAAAGTACAATGAGAGTGGAGATATATTTGGACCGAACAAATAACGGGATGATATATTTTGACCGAAATTATAACATATTTAAACTATAATCATTTAATTTTGAGAAAAATACACTTAGAATCACTTTTAAAAATTTCGGTCAAACTCTAATTGCTGCCAAAAGTGTTTTTAAATTTATTGGCTAAACACAAACTGTTTCTCTCCAAAAATATTTTTTTTGAAAATCACTTTTCAAAATAAGCCGAGTCTATTAATAATGCCCATGTTATTAGCAAGCTTATACCATGTAGCCACCTTTAGCACCACTTGTTGAAATACAAGGGTTATTTATACAAATAGGATCATTTCATGCTACTATTTAACTTTTAACTTCGTGCTAATTAAATAAGTTGAGCAAAATTAATTTCCAGACCAGAAGTTAGAGTTAAGGGTGTGTTTGGTATGAAAGAAAATATTTTCCATGGAAATTGTTTTATGGAAATAAGTTGGTTTTTTACTTATTTTCTCATGTTTAGTTGGTGAGTGAAAAATATTTTCTATTGTTTGATTGATGAGTGAAAACACATTTTTCAATTTTTTTTATTTTTTATTTTTGATTAGAGAGTAGAAAATATTTTCTAGGGGGTAGGTCGGGGGTTGGGGTGTGGTGGTTGAGGTTGGGTTGGGGGGAGGGGGGGTTGGGTGGGGGGTGGATAACTAAAAAAATTAATTTTTTTTTAAAAAAATTTAAACATTAATTTTTTTGAGGGGGGCCGCTGGGTGGGGGTGGAGGGGTGTGGGGCAGGTGGGGGGACCAAAAATATTACTTTTTTTAAAAAATAAGTAATTTTTTTTTAAAAAATTATAAATTAAATTTTGGGTGGGGTGGAGGTGGGGGAGGAGGGGGCGGGGGTTTGGGGGGAGGGGCTGGGGGCGTAGGGTGGGGGTTGACTGGGATGAGGTGGGGGTTGGGGTAAAAAATATTACTTTTTTAAAGAAAAAATATTTTTTTTTTGAAAAAAAATTAAAAAAATTGAGTTTGGGTGGGTGGAGGTGGTAGTGGTGGTGGGGTGTGTGTGTGGGGGTGGGGAGGGGGTATTAAAGTGGGGTGGGTGGATGGGTGAGGTGGGACACAAAAAAAATTACTTTTTTTAAAAAAGTTAATTTTATTTTTTAAAGAAAGAATTGAAAAAAATTAAAAGAAATTGATGTGGAGTGGAGGTGGGGGTGGGGTGAAATAGAAAAAATATTTTTAAAAAATTGTGGGGTAGAGGTAGGGGTGGGAGAAAGAGGGTGGAGTGGGTGAGTGTGGGATTGAGGTGTTATGAAGGTGAGAACTTGTTTTCCCTACTTTAATTAGAGAAATCATTTTCCTTATTTTGGAGGAAAATGTTTTCCTAAAGAAAATATTTTCCAAATTTTTTGACCAACCAAACACAAGAAAATTGAAAAATATTTTTCAGAAAACATTTTCCTCCGTACCAAGCACACTCTCAATTCCTTTCAGATTGTCAAATTAAAAGACTTGCCTTGCCACATCTTGTGACAGATCAGTACGAGTTTCTGATGGATGGACTTGCCACAGGTGTTGTCGTGTCTTTAGGATTTTACTACAAATCGAGTCATAACTTAGGAACATCTTTTCACAATTTCTTGCGGATCATGGAAGGAGGAGGAGAAGAAAGAGGATGAGACGAGCATAAGCTCTAGCGGATATCAATTAAACTTTTCTCAACATGATCAAAAAGTTAAGCGCGCCCTTAAAAAGAATACTCGGTGAAATTTTTTGCAAATGTAACTAGGATTTGAAAAATAAATTACTCGAAAAATAACTAATTCTCTATTAAAACAAGCATGAAAGAACTTTTCTGCTCTTTGCTCTCCTTCTACTTTGTTTTACTTGTTCATTTGATTCTTCTGCTATATATTATTGCATCTTCTCATTCTATAAGTATATCTTTTGTAGCCCTACTTTCAGTTTGATAATCCAGTTCAATGCTGCCTATGCCCTGATATATCTAAACATTTGACGTCGTCTTGGCTATGTTTAGCGTGACAATATTCAGAGCTTGGCATTGATTAATATCATTTCAGCAAGATCACCTCATACTAATTGCCAACAATATATGTTTATATATTGCTTTTTTACCTGCGATTTGCCTAACACGTTTGATTCACAAACAAACAGGTTCCAAACGAAAAGCAAAAAATAAAACGAGAGAGAGAGATATGTCATAAGATAGATCAAGTGATCACATTATGCTCATAAGATGATTCTTAATAACACAAATAAAGCATCTGCTAGATTAATAATCATATCCGGGGGGTAATGTGTCAGAAAGGAAGTGAGAAATAAGGGAAAGGGCTCTAGCAGGTTGGTAACTTGGAACTTCATGTCCTGCCCCTCTTACTGTTGCAAATGTTAGACCTCCTTCATATGTCTCAACATATCCTCCAACCTGAAATTTATATATCCAAACAAAATAATTAATTTAATTTCATTAAGCTAAAACATTGAGAAATATAGGATCCAGTTTAAGGTGAGCAAATGTTGTTAGATGAGCAATGTTATTTTTTGGTTTTACCTCTCCTCCATACAACCAATAGCGCCAAGGTTGATCAACCGTAAGGTTCATTGCTTTTATAGATCTCTTTGAAGAAGTTACAGGCACATTTCCATCTGTATCACCACTGCATTTATTTTGCAAGTACAAATATATGTTAAATATTTGTGATCAAGACCTTTATATACACCGTATATATAAATAAAAGTAGGAGTATAATGGGGAATAAAATTACCTATAAACCCATACTCGAACACCGTTTGCCAAAGACTCTTTGAGGAGAGGAATTATAGTCTTCGGGCTGTCTTTCCAATTGTAAAAGAGTGGATCGCTGAAATAGAAAAAGAATTGTGAGCATTGAAAAAAGAACAATAAAGTTTGATAAAATTTGCACTAACTAAAATTGGAAATTGAACATGTAATAACTCATTGAAGCAGTAAAATCTGAAATCTCAAAGTATTTAATTTGAAAAATGATTGAGGATTTGTATGCATTTAAGTGTTTGTATTTGTGTATAGGATTAATGTGTTGGAGTGCTAATAACCTGCAAGATACCCATGGATATTTGATGTTGGTAACATTGGCATGGAGTGCATCTTGAACATCCCGCCTGTTCAGATAAGCATAAACGTACTTATCTGAACAGGGGTCGAACTGCAATGGCTGCATAAAGAATAACTCAATATGAATGTTTCTTCATTATTTTATACATGATGGAATATGAATATTATTTGTAAAAATAAGAGCAAAAGTGCAGAGTTGTTTCACTTACTAACGATATTTTTGGGTACTTCGTGATTCCATTCTTGCAAAGGGGAAAATAAATGTTGTAGACGTTAAGATGGTTGACATTTTTGTTTGAACTTGAAACTGCCCCATCGCACTTGGTCTGATTGTAGTGATCGTCGGAACAATATTTCTTGATGTCAAGGTACGTTTCATCTGAAATTAGGGCATGAGATGTGTAGTATTCGTACATTCCTATGAAGTCTGAGTCAAAATTTATCACTGCATTCCCAATCTGCAATTTGTAATCATCCGTCAGTAGCATGGAACTTGTAAGTAACAAAGATTAAATAAATAAGAAAACACAGCAAACTAAAATGAGGAAGTATTCTTCTTTTTCCACATCCTCCAAAGGAAGACTCAAGTTTATATATAAACAGACCTCAAGTAGCATAACATTAGCAAGATATTCCCATACTTTTAAATATTTCAATCTAAGAGAATAACTTTTTCATAACACAAAGTATTACCAATTTTTCATAAGAAATATTATCTTAAAAATAACAAGCTAATAATAATATAGCTTCTCCCAAAATATTATTTGTTGCACTAACAGGCATGTAATTTATCATTTATTAAGATCCCAAGCAACTATGTCATCAACAACAATTTTCTTTTAAGAGTAACATTTTTACATAAAGTCATGTAAGACATGGATAAGTCAAAAATAGTAAGCACAAAATAAGAAGTTATTACAATTACCATTGCTCGTAAAAATATTATTAAGATTACTGCAATCGTATACTCAAATAAATGTATCTATTTTATTTTATTTAATTTAAAATAATTAAGCATAAACGCCTTATTTTCCACAGAAGTAACACGATTTAGTCAAGCATAGAGATTTGAGAAAGCCAAGAGGCTCTTCATTTCTTTCTTCTAAATTTCGCACCAAAAGCCTTTTCTAGCTCAGAAATAATATGTTGATCATGGTTACAACACTCATTGTCCATAGGAATATTATTTTGCTAACATTTTTTCAAACTTAAATAAAATCTTCATCTAATTTGGAACATGTACCACTTCAATCAAATTGTCAATAATTTTTTATATGTGAGTTTAATAAGAAATTTTTTGTCATTCTAATAACTTGAGTAGTTCTACAATTACCAACATATATAAATCATTTTTCTTCTTCAACTAATTGGGTGTAGGACGCAAAATTATTTTAGTAACACAAATGTGTACAAAAAACACCAAAGTTTAACACCCAATTTCTCACATTGGCCACAAGATTCGCTTGAGAAATGACCACAATGATTTATATCATCCGCTCACTAAAATTTGTTTTTTCTAACGGAATTATCCTTTCATCAGAATCTTCTACTACATTGAGGGATACATTGGATTAATTTGCCACACGCAAATTCATTAAAATTGTAGACATATAATATAATCATGCATATCTTATTTGTATTAACACAAAGATTCAGTTATCCTTCGCAATATTCATTTCGTAGTATTTTAATTATTTGTCTGCTACAGCTTCTAACTTGGTGCCTGTAATACCAGTAACCTCTTGATCCAGCAAGCAACACTACCCATCTAGTATCAAAGGAATCATCACACCTATCATTGATTTTTTTTTTAAATGTTTCCAACAATATCACATCCCTTGGACCCCCTTGAAATAGAGTTGGCTTTGAAAGAGATTATGTAGTATTTTTCGTAAGATCAAAATATAAAAACATCTTTAAGATTGTTGGAAATCTTACGAAAAAATACATCATCACGAACACTTGTATGGAATTCTCATTATTAGCTTGAGGCGTGTCAAATGACATTGCCCTTAATGATATTTCACCCGATATAAATGTATACCTCAGGATTCAACAAGCTCTTCTAGTATTAACCTAGGAGTCAAAATCTAACAAAGATTAAGTAAATAATAAAACCTAGCAAACTAAAATGAGGAAATATTCTTCTTTTTCCACATCCTCCAAAGGAAGACTCAAGTTTATATATAGACCTCAAGAAGGTTGAATACTCTCAATATTTAAGAATATATTGATGAGAATAAAGAGGTCAAATGGTCTGTTACAATGGCAAAGGAAACAATTAGAGTTCTACCAAATTGGTAGTCAATTAAAGGCTAATACCAATCAAGGAAAAGGAATATTATAAGAATACTTATAAGATGGTAATCAAAATTATAGTCAACCAAAGACTATTAAGGACATATTCATTAGAAATATGTCAAAATAATTAACAAGGTACTAATATCCAAAGAATGAATCTGGACATATTTTTAGTCAATGATGACACTTTTCTTTTGAGATATATTTTCATTTTTTCAAGAACAACTTAACTTATTTACACTAACAGTCGTAACTCTCGCTACTTAAATTAGAGATCACTTACAATTATTCCTTTAAGATTGATAAGAGTCCTGTTGGCAATCTTGTTCTGCTGAAGAATTGCATGTGCCAATTGAGGTACATAATGCCCAGCATAGCTCTCACCAGAAATGTAAAAATCTCTGTTCTTATACTCCGGAAATCTCTCGAGCCAATTGAGTAAAAATACAACATTATCATTAGCAGTTCTACTATCTCCAGTTGTATTGAGGTCATGACTCGTATTTGTATAAGAAAATCCTACTCCAGCAGGAGACTCCAAGAATAACACATTGGCAGCTATAATTCAATAGGAGAAAATTAGTATTCAGAGTTGAGAATTGTTCACTTGTTTTTCAAACATTAATAGGAAATTAAATTACACAAAAAGGGAACTTTTTTTTTACCTCGATTCCATGCATAATTATTCCTGTGTAATGTTTTTCCATCACTGTTAACTCTAAATGGTCCAAGTTCCTCCATGGCCCCATATGCAATAGAAGAACAGCCCGGACCTGCATAAAGGATTTACAGGATTGTATGTATACTTGCATAATCAAAACCAATTTTTAGAGTGCATAAGGAGAAAATTAGCCTGATAAACTATAGGTGTCATCATGGATATGTTTATGTGTAAAAATAAAGATCTCTTATAAAAAGGTCATCTTTTTTTAAAAAATTGTAAGGGGCCTACAAAACCAATTTTCTCATTAATAACAATATTCGTAATTTCAATAGTGTTTTGATGAAAAAGATCCAAGTGTTGGTTTAGAGCAAGCGATCATTCAAATCACACCAACTGTGATCCTATGGGAAATTTGGAAGAGTAGGTGTGCTTGTAAATATGGAGAGCAGAAGAAGTTCTTGTATAGTAACCAGTGATGAACTGGAAAAGAGTCTGCTGGGAAAGACCTCAACAAGGGATGATTAAGATGAATACGGATGGAAGCTTCATTGAAGAAATATGCGAGGCAGGGATTGGAGGCATTGGTATTATGTGATGCACTTAGATGGAATCGCGACTAAGATAGTTAATCTAGGAGAATCAACTCGAAGAAGATGACTGCTAAATCAGGGATAAATCCGAGAATTATAGCTAAGAAGAAGATGATTACAGAAGTGAGAGAAGAGTAAGTATATTCATGAATGATTACAGTGCACCTCCAGTGTTGTATTTATACACAAATCAGTTCAATTAACAAGCCTAACCAATCGCTAACTAACTCTGTGACAGCTATCAACTAATTCTGTTACTAACTAACTTTGGGATATGTGAGTGTTAACTGTTTTTCTTTCCTGAATCTGTTAATTGTCTAACTAATTAAGCTTCTAATCGAGTCTAAGCCTCTAATAAGCTACTCCAGACCTCTAATAAGCTTCAACCTTGCATCAATACCCCCTATTTGAAGATCAGCCTTGTCCTCAAGGCAAGGCTGAAAGGAAGGAAATCTATGCTGCAATTTACTGAGAAGCTCCCAAGTAGGCTGAGCAGCATCAATGCCTAGCCACTTAACCAACACCTGACATACATCCTTGTTACCATGTTTGATCATCCTCCTCTCAAGTATGGATCAGGGGCGGCTCTACCCCTTTAACAAAAAGACAATCGCCTTAGGCCCCTAAATTTGAGGGGCCTCATTTTATTTTTGTTTTTAGCAATAATAGATTATAAGTTTTTCATAAAAAAAAAATATTAAATACTATTTGGAGAAAAAATAAACATAGAATGCCGATTAAATGCTAGCCTCACCAGCTAATAAGGAAGATGGACATGAGGCTTTTCACCATACAAAACCTCATAAGAAGAGCATTTAATGGTAAAGTGATAGGTGGTATTGTACCACCATTCAGCAAGATGCAATTGAGCAACCCACTCATAGGATTATCTGAGCAAAATCATCTCAAGTAAGTCTCCAAAGTTCACTTCAAAACCTCAGTTTGGCCATATGTCTGAGGGTAATATGTTGTGGAGTGATGCAACTGAACACCTTGAAGGGAAAACAACTCTTGCCAAAATGAACCGAGGAAAATTAGATCTTTATCACTGACCATGGTAGTAGGTAGACCATGCAATTTGAACACATTATCCGAAAAACTTTGAGCCACAGTCTGAGCAGTGTAAGATGATGCAAACTAATGATATGACCATACTTGCTGAGTCTATCAACCACCACCAAATAACATCTTTGTCCTTGGCTTTAGGCAGACCTTCTATGAAATCCAAACTTATATTAGTCTAAACACCTTCTGGAATGGGTAGGGGTTGAATAAGGTCAGGGTAAGCAGCTGCATCATACTTGTTTCTTTGACAAATATCACATCTTTTAATAAAACTCCTGATGTCTTGAACCATAGACTTCCAATAAAACAGTGATTGCAACCTCTTTGTAGTGGAATCTATGCCTGAATGACCTCCTAGAGGTGTGGAATGCCATAGTTGGATTTATTGCTGCCTCAACTGAGGGTCAGCTCCCACAACTAACCTACCCTTCCAGCTGAGTTGAGAGTTAATCCAAGTGAAAGACTTATATGGTTGGACCTGCAACTTTGTGATCAGTGCCCTGTATCACCACATCATTGGTCCAAGATTGTTGTATCTGAGTGATAAGAGTATCATGAGGAGTTAGGAAGGACAAGGCCAAGAGCTCAGCTCCTTGGATTTTGGACAAAGCATTAGCAGCTTTGTTGTCAAGTCCTTTCTTATACTCAATAGAGAAGTCAAAGGCCATCAACTTGGAACTCAGTGTGTATATTCCGCTCTAACAAATACTTCAAAGCCTTTTGGTCAGTTCCGACTATGTAGTGCTTATTAAGCAAGTAATGTGACCACTTGGTTATAACAAAAATTAAGGCTAGCATTTCTCTGTCATAGACACACATAGCCTGGTGTCTGGGGGATAATGTCTTGTGCTAGTATAAGCAATGAGATGCCCTTGCTGCATTAGAACAACACCAATTCCATTCCACTTATCAGTTTAAATAACAAAAGGTTTGTCATAATCTGGCATAGCTGAAACAGAAGTAATTATCAAGGCCTCCTTGAGTGTGAGGAAAGTTGCCGTGGCATCCTTATTCCATATAAACCCATTTTTCTTAATTAATTCATGTAAAAGCTTGCAGATAGACCCAAAACCTTTAATGAATCTCCTGCAATACCCTGCTAAATCAAGAAATCCCCTCAATTGTTTGATAGTGATATGTAATTCCAAGGTTTGAACAACTGCTATCTTCTTAGAGTCTGTTATGATAAAATGGCCCAAATTCTCTACCTATAGCACCCCAAAGGCACACATTGATGCCTTAGCAAATAGCTGGCGTTTCTTCATTAACTCAAACACAACCTTCACATGATCAATGATAGACTTGCTGTAAATCAGTATGTTATCAAAGAACACCAATACTGACTTCCTGAGTAAAGGTTTAAACACTAAGTTTATGAGACTATGAAAAGATAATGGTGCATTGGTTGAGCCAACATGCATGATAGAAAACTCATAGTGGCCCTCACGAGTTTTAAAAGTTGTTTTATACACATTTGACCTTGCCATTCTTAGCTGGTGATAACCTGCTCTAAGATCAATCTTAGAGAACAAATCAACACCTTCTAATTCATCCAACAAGTCTTCAATGAAGAGAATGGAAAACTTATCCTTCACTGTCAAGTGGTTCAAGTCTCTTTAATCAACACACAACCTCCAGCTACTATCCTTCTTACCTACTAGCACAACTGGAGAAGCATAAGAACTAGTAACTTATGCTGAACTACCCCTTGGTCCAACATCTCCTATACTAACTTCTCAATGATGTCCTTCTTCACCCCAAGGTATCTGTAAGGTCTTTTACTCACAGGTGTAACAGAGTCTATGAGTGGTATTCTATGATCATAAAGGCCTTTGTGGGGCGGTAATGAAGTGGGAATATCAAAGATGCATTTGTATTCATCTATCAGGGAAGATAACTCAGCAGGAATATCATTACTTTGTATAGCCTAGACATTGTTACATTGCAGTCCCTCAGTGGTGATCAATGATAGCATGTAGAACTGTACTTACCTCTCAGGTTTCTTGTTCAATACTCTGGCCTTAGTAGTCTTGAGTTGGCTACTTGATCCTCTCAAAACATGTCTCTTTCCCTGATGTATAAACTCAATATTCCTATTGCTGAAATCAAATAGGATCCTACCTAATGTGTTAAGCCACAACATTCCCAATACTATATCAACATTCCCCAAGGGAAATAGTAGGAGTCAGAAGAGAATGTGGTGCCTTGTAGCAACCACTGCAAATTTCTACATACTGCAGTAGTGTGCACTTTCCTATCATCAGCTACACTAACATATTGCTCCATAATTGTACTTGCCTTGCATCCCAGTTTCTTGTCCACTTCTTCATCAATGAAGTTATGTATGCTACTAGTGCCAATGAGAACCTGCAGGGGTTGCTTCTCATGATATCCAGTGACCCCGATAGTTTGGTATCCAATAACTCCAGTGAAATCCTGCTAGGAAATAGTCATGCATTCCTTAGGATTATCAATAACATCACTCTCACTACTGATTTGAATATGATCTTGATCCACTTCTTCATCCATGAGTACATACCCTTCATCATTTACTTCTACTAAAAACAACTGTTTCTTAGCCTTACACACATGCCCCAAAACATACTTTTCATCACACAAGAAGCATAATCCCTTAGCCTTCTTTTCATCCATCTCTGTAGCAGTTAGAAGTTCCCTTCTATTGTTATTAGGATTCTAAAACCTAGTAGGACTATTACAATATGGTTCAAATGGCTTCTTGTAAGAATTGTTGGTTGGTGTTGGCTTTTGGAAGGATTGATATTTAGAAGTGGTTGGTGTAAGTAGTATGGGGTTCTGGTTTCTCCCAGAAGATCTCATTCTCCAAGAGTGAGCTTGTGCTTCAAAGACTTCCTCC
This sequence comes from Jaltomata sinuosa, assembly GCA_003996215.1. Taxonomy (NCBI): domain Eukaryota; kingdom Viridiplantae; phylum Streptophyta; class Magnoliopsida; order Solanales; family Solanaceae; genus Jaltomata; species Jaltomata sinuosa. Next base: position 699,381 of record QJPP01007188.1, on the reverse strand, counting down.
TACAACCTTGAAATCATGTAAGCCTGCATTAGACTTCCTGGTGCTTGAATCCTAACTGACTTATTCAGTTCAGGTTTAAGACCCCCCAAGAAGCAACTAATGGTGTTTTCATCAGACAAATTTACCCCAATCATTATCCTGTCAAATTCAGTTTGGTATTCCTTCACATTACCAGTTTGCTGAAGGTTCTTGAGAGCTTCCATGGGGTCCTCAAATTTTTCCCCAAACCTTTCATTTAAAGCTAAAAAATATTCAGTCCAAGTAGGGTCTGAATTAGTGTTTCTAGCCTTAATATATGACCTATGCCAAGCTGTGGCTTCATCCTCCAAGTGAATAGCTGAGATCTTCACCCTTTAACCATAGAGAATTAAATCCATTGAAAAGAATTAATCCACCTTATACAACCAAGTTTGCATATCCCTTTCAGAAAAATCTAGGGAAATCAATATAAAAGCAACGAGTGAGAAGATTACTATTGTTACCCAATTGGAAATCCCTCCCTGAAATTTGCCTGACATCTCCAAAATTATCACCATCAGCAGAAGATTATACCCTAGTAGGATCAAATTATTTCTCCTTTTGCTTGATACTCCCAATAGCTTGCCTGATTTCCAACAATTCCTTATTAGTTTGAGCAATTCTATTGGTCATACTAACCTTCCTTCCATTAACTTTTGCAACAGATCTTGGATCTGTGTGAATTTGTCCTCCGTTTCATCTGATGATCGATCCTGGTTCTTACTTTTGGTTAAAGCCATGCCAAGGACCACGAGCTCTGATACCAATTAATGCACGTAAATGGAATCGTGATTAAGATAGTTAATCTAGGAGAATCAACTCAAGAAGATGACTGCTAAATCAAGGATAAATTCGAGAATTATAGCTAAGAAGAAGATGATTAATACAGAAGTGAGAGAAGAGTAAGTATATTCATGAATGATTATAATGCACCTCCAATGATGTATTTATTCACAAATCAGTTCAATTAACAAGCCTATCCAATCGCTAACTAACTCTGTGACAGTTGTCAACTAATTCTGTTACTAACTTACTTTGGGACATGTGACAGTGTTAATTATTTTTCTGAATCTGTTAACTGCCTAACTAATTAAGCTTATAATCGAGTCTAAGCCTCTAATAAGCTAATCCCGACCTCGAATAAGCTTCAACCTTGCATCATCATGGAAGAAGTCTCGCAAATTCTTGGACAAGCTAATGCTACATCTGCTCACTGCTACAGGGAAACTAATCAAGTAGCTGATTTAGCCAAAAATGCGTCTAAGAATGGTGGATCGTTCATGTTTTGTAATTATCAGGATTTTCATAGAGAGGCTAAGGGCCCTTAATTTTTTGGATAAGAGTCAGCTGCCTAGCTTTAGGATTAGATATGACAAACTAATCTTTTTGTTAGTTAAGAGTTTATTGGAGGTTAACTTGGTTTTGTAGCTTAACCAGGTAACCTTAAAATATAAGGATGTTGCTTCTCATCCTTCTTTTGTTTCGGAGGTAACGCTTTAGACCCCGTCCTTGTTGGCTACCACAGAATAAAAGCTCACCCAAGCTTATATGAGTGATTATATTTTTAAAAAAAAAAAGAGCTTAAACAATTAATATAATTGTAAAAGAAAAAAAAGTTCCATCCATAAATGCAAGAAGTTGTTTCCCCTTTTTGATCAAGCACAAGAAAATAACTTTCAAACAGGATGCTAGTTAGTCACATGTCATATTCACACATTCACAAATATGCTTTCAATAAAACAAGTTTATATCAAAACAATATAGTGTAACACAATTTATATATATAGACAAATGATGTTTGTGTATACCTCCATTAAGCCAAAGAAGCAAAGGCAATGAATTGGGATTTTCAGTTTCAGTAAAGTAATAATACAAAGCACGACCAGCAGATTTATTGACAGTAACATAGCCACCATATTGTTGAAACTTCACTGATGGTTGTCCAGGCAATTTATTGATCCAATCCTTTTCTTTTAGTCCCTCCTGTGGAAGAATAACTTTGTCTAATTCTACATTTCCAAGGGCTGCTTCAAAATAACTTTTTTCAATGGATGAATCCCTCTTTTGCTTAGCCTTGTAAAATTTTCTAAGAACATCACTTTGCTTCTTTCCAAGGCTTGAAATGAAAAAATGAGACAAAAAGAGGGTAAAAAGAAGGAAGATGAAAGTGAATTTTCCCATTGTTCTATGTGTTGTATCGAAAAGGTGGAGTTCGATATTTATCACGCAATTGTGTGATATGAGATTTGATTGTGATTTCATGAACTTAATAATTTTATTATTTTAAATATGACAGATTGGCAATTATTGATACTAAAATAAGGATTAATCTAATATGCATGATTTTATTACCAAATATAGTTCTAATATAACAAGATTTTAATGTTTAATTTTGGTATGTCTATCAAGTGACTATAATTAAAAGATTGTTCTCATAAAGTAATAATATGAATGAATATCTCAATAATATTATGTGGATTTGCTAATTAGTAATCCTTAGAAGTGGTTAAAGTTTTTCTTTTTAATTTATAAGATGAATTATTATACATTTTTAGTGACAAGAAGTTAAGCAGACAGGTCTTTTATTAGAAAGAATAGAAGGATTTTTTAGATCCTATCCCCTTTGACATCCATTTTCCATGCTATGGTAGTTGCCCTGATGCTTAACATTTGACGTCATCTTGGCTATGTTTAGCTTGACAATAATCTTCACTTGACACTGATTAATGACATTTCAACAAGACCTCACACTAATTAGTGCTTCACATCGCCATGAATTTCAACGAGTTTAAATTTTACATATTTCTTTTTTACCTCCAGTTGCCTAACACAATTCACAAACAAACAGATTTCAAAAGAAAAGCAAAAAATAAAGAGAGAGCGAGAGAGCGAGAGAGGGGGATGTCATAAACTAGCTCAAGTAATCGATCACATTACTACAAAAAAACTGTTAAATTGTGGCGGTTTATTTAAGGGAGTCATAAGAAACCCCCGTTATATATTTATTTTGTGGCATTTGTGTCAACCCCCACAAGATAGTTCTTTTTATAGCGGTTTAAGTGTGGGGGTTGTAAAAAACCGCCACTATACAATCAATTTGTGGTATTTGTTTCAACCTCTCCAAAATTGTTCTTGTTGTAGCAGCTTTTTGTGGAGGTTTTTGATAACTTCCGCAATACATTAAATTTTAACTGTTTGAGAAATTGTTGCAACTCGATACAAATTGATGATTACTAACTAATATAATTTTAAATTATTTTTCGATCTTGTTTTCTTTAAAAACACTGAAATAAATAACACATTCTAATTAAAACTCTATCAATTGACGCAATTTACGCCAAATTTCATCCCTTATAATTTGGTTGCTTTTTTTCTTCTCTCTCACACATTCTTCCATGTAAAGTTGGTGCCATGTGACCAGAAGGTCACGGGTTTAAGCCTTGGAAACAACCTCTGGCAGAAATGCAAGGTAAGACTACGTACAATAGACCCTTATGGTCGGACCCTTCCCCAGACCCTGCGCATAGCGAGTGCTTTAGTGCACCGAACTGCCCTTTTTTCACACAATTCTTCCACAGCAAAAAAAAAAAAGTCCCTAAGATAGAGGTCTTCATAAACCTTTTAGTTGTAACAGTAGAATGTGACAAATGATTAACCATAATATTGACTAAGAGTCTGTTTGAATCGACTTTTGTCTTTTGGCTTATTTTTATCATTTTGACTTAAAATAAGGTGCTTATAAGTACTTTTTTATTTTACCCAAATACTTCAAAAGTACTTAAAAATTATTTTGGCTTAAAAGCACTTAAAATAAGTTAATTCAAACAGGCTCTAACTTGATAATGGTTCCGATATGATGACTAAAGCTTTGCCAAGATGGAAATTTGAAGATTGTTGCATGATCGCCGGGATGGCGGTCTCCTCCACATAGTCGTGAGGGGGAGAATTGTTGGGGTTATGGGTCTTTTTCCCTTCCTATGTGGATAAATAAAGCTCAATTTGGACCAACCCACTTTTGCCCATAGGCCCAATTCTATGGGGCATATATATAGACCTTTTTTAGGTCTTATTTCATAATCCACATAATATTTTTCAGCAGCCACACATAGAGAGAAAGAGCAGATTTTCGCACCCAATTTCAGCCCTAAATTGCCAACTTTAAATTGCGATTCCCGCTTCGTTTCTTATCCGATTGATCTGATTTTTGGACAGCTTGTTCCTCTCATCTCAATCTTTGATTAGAAACTGACAGAGTTGGATTTGGTATCCCGTAGCTCCAGTTTTGCATCCGTGAACAGTAGCTGCGTTTTTCGGTGCTTTTGCTCCTTTTATTCTCTTGTTTTTGGTGTTGTGATTTATGTAGTGTTGCTCGTTGTTTGGCACTTCTTTGGTGGCCATTTTGGAGAACATTATTGTAACTCTTGGTGATTATAGTGGAGGTTTTGGTCCCGTGGTTTTTACTCTTCACACCGAAGGGGTTTTCCACGTAAATCTTGGTGTCTCGTGTGATTGGTTTATTTTGTCTTGTCGTATTTCTTTTGGTTGATATACTTGCTGCCTTATTACCATTGTGCTTGGTTTGTTTGTCTTCTCTTGGTTCAAATTGAAAGGGAAAGTTTAGACTTGGGTATTCTTCCGCTGCTACCCTGTTGTGCATTCTTTGTTAGTGCCTTGCCTTTCCCAACATAACTGAGAGTAATGTAGAACGAGCAATCACAAAATAAATGTGTGGCTTACCAATAAGCCAGGAACGATCGTCAATCTTAACTCGTCTCACCGTTACAAACGATACTTATTTCTAAAAAACAGAAAGAAAAATAACATAAAAATGCAAATATATCAGGGTACTCAATAATTCTATTTAAACAATATATAGGATTGATGCGGCCATATATAAACGATATTGTAAAATAGTATGCTTTATGTTAACCATATATGATATTTGATTGCGTAGGTGTAACAACATGTTAGGTCGTTCTGAGTTTTAGGAATCTTTTTTCCTATTTGAGACATCTCGTAGGTTCATTTGATATTTTATGATGGAGTATGAGCGGCACAACATCCGAGGGACTCACGTGTTATTTGAAATGCTAAAATCAAAATTAAAAGTTTCAAAGATTAAGAGTTGACCAAAGTCAAATATATGATTAAATGATTTCAGATTCATAATTTGAAAGTTCCTATAGATTCGTATGATAATTTTAGATTTGTATATATGTTTAAATTTCAACCCGAGGGGTTCAGATAAGTTTCAAATGCAAAAATCTCACTTCAGCTGCACCAGATTATATTTTTTTTTTGGTACAACATAATAAACCTCCATGATAGCGAGACAGTGGGTCGAGATCGCGTAGGATGTGTTAGTCAGGTGTCACGATTCTTAGTTGCTCATGACTTATGGAAATGATTCTTCGGATGCTTTTATTAGATTTTCCGATATTTGACTCCTATATTTATGTTATTATCTTTTATTTTAGTATATTCGTGTTGTATGATTAGTATATCAGGTTTGATTTAATGTCATCACGATTTAAATAAAGAGATTTTTATAAAAATATATAGTCTAATAAAAATAATCGCATCTACATAGCTCCTATTTTTGCATTACACCAGCATAGCCCATTTTTATACAGTATACAATATTATACATTTATATATATATATATATATATATATATATATATATATATATATATATAAACTTGTATAAGCGTGCATAATAAGGTATAAAATGTATTTATACACATTTTTACATTGTTATACACCTTGGATAAAAATAAGAGTTGGGCACGAAATCTCTCAAGGAATCGATCGAGTTTTGATTTCAAAAATTTAGGTTTCTTGAGATTTGAAGAGGTGACTAAGATATCTATATTTGAAATAATAATAATTAAAAAATTAATTAGTGTTATAAGTATTTAATTTGCCAATAAATTTAATGATATTTTCACTTTGAAAAATTAGGTTATATTATGTAAATATAAGATGTTGGGCCAAAATATATAATAATTTTATTCCATTATTCATACGATGTAATTTTAGTTGAATTGTAACATAAATAGTAAATTTTATCATGAGAGGATTATAAATATTTCTAAAATCTTTTTTACAAGATAATCTTATACAAAGTTCTAAAAATTTATATTTCAAGCAAATATATTTCTATTCTTGGTTTGATTTTGTTTTTTCTTGCTCAATCCAAATCAAATCAAATATTTTAAGCTATATAATCAATTTAATTCAATTTTTGATTTGACTCATAATTAAATCATATCATAATAATATATTTGGATGTAATAACTTAACATAAAAAACTCAATTATTTTTCTTTAAAAAAGCAATAGAAACATCATTTTAACTTTGTTAAAGCTCTTGATTGGTCAATCTAATTTTGCTTGGGAAATTTTTTAATTATAGGTTATTTGTTTTTTTGTTTAATGCACTTTATAAAGAAGTGTTTTTTATTGTTTGGAAACAAATCTTCCCCCAAAATTATTTTTCACCCCAAATATCAAATCTCCCACCAAATATCTATAACTCCCTTCCCACGATGAACACCTTATACCGCAATATCCCATTTTCCATTCCCACTTCCCTTTTTTCATTTTGCAGTTCTCTTTTTCACTTTCCTGATATACCCAAATTCCTAAATTAATAATTCGGCAGCCCCTCTCCCTATTATGTGCTTATATTGATTTTTTCTTATTGGCTTTTTTAAGTTTTACAAAGTGGAGTTCAAAAGCAAATGAGAGCATTTTGTATATCATGTTTGTGTTACTGTATTGTACTGTGAGGATATGAAGGTAGCTTTATATCGTGTGATTTTATGATTCACATCGAAACTTAAAATTATATATACGTAATTTTTATTTTATTTAGACGCACATATATATTATGTCAAGTTGTTGATATGAAAGTAGCAATACTCATTTTCAGGACCCATTAGAATCTTCGTCATTTTTGTGTTTCATTAACTTTACTTTGTTAAACTCAAATATTGATATAAACTCGATTGTGAGGTAATTGAATTCGATATTTTTTTGTTATCAATAAACATACTAGGACATGTTTATTTGTCCAATCACATATACTTTTTTTCATTATATTTTCTATGTTTTACAGAATGTGCGTTTATGGACAATCTTTGAATTTTCTTTTTGGTGTGATTAGTAAGGGTGAATTGAAGCTCATAGATGCACAACAACTTGGAAAGTACGATAACAAGATGGGAGAATTTCGTTGTTGATTGTCATATGAACATTGAAAACTCCCTATTCTAAGTCAAGTTCAAATTTTCATACCCACTTAGCTTGAGAATAGTAGTATAGTACTCCACTCTATCTAGAATGGAATAAGTAAAGCTCAATCTTTTAATGAATACATACATTTTTACTATCCTTGCTATATGCTCACCATATCAGAATCATAGTTTATGATATAAATTTTGTTTAGTTTAATAAGGATTTGAGTTTGTATTGTTGTCACTATGGTTATTTTTAATTAATGAAATTTGACTTGTACTATATGTCATTTAGTAAAATTATTTGTTTAATCAAAATTGAAAGAGGAAAAGAAATTTCAATAACAAAAGTATTGTGGCGGAAATAATTAATTGCCACTATTTTTTTAAAAATCATTTACATCATATTGTGGGGTTATAAACCCCTACATAATTTTTTTATAATAAACTAAAATCATATTGCGAGAATTTATAAATCCTAATAATATCTTCTTTTGAAATAGTAAGATCATATTTTAGGGGTTATAAACTATCACTAATTATCTCTTAAAACTTCCACAAATTCAAATTTTATTTTGTGGCGATCGTCGTGGAGGTTGTGAAAAACCGCCACAATAATGCTCGTGGCGTTGCTAATTGTAGCGTTTTTGTAAACCGCCACAATTTTTTTTGCGGGGGTCAAAAACCTCCACAAATTGACTAAAAACCCTCCTCAAATTAGGTGTTTTCTTGTAGTAGCCTTTGGGGAAGAGAGATAAGAGAGAGAAACTAGCATTACCACCATTAAATAAATTTGTAAAAGATAACAAACATTGCTCATCATTAAACTTGATTCTATATTTCTCAACGTTTAAGCTTAATGAAATAAAATTAATTATTTAGTTTGGATATATATATTGCAGGTTGGAGGATATGTTGAGATATATAAAGGAGGTCTAACATTTGCAACAGTAAGAGGAGCAGGACATGAAGTTCCAAGTTACCAACCTGCTAGAGCCCTTTCCCTTATTTCTCACTTCCTTTCAGGCGCACTATCCCCCGGAGATCGATGCATTAATCTAGCACATTCTTTATTTGCGTAATTATGAATCATTTTATGAGCTTTCTTAGACAAAGTTTAATATAATATAATTCAGTAATCAGTACAACAAATCAAGTACAAGTACGAAAAACATGTAACAAGTCAATAGACTCCCCTAGACTACAAGTCTCTACCTAGCTTGTTTCCACATAAATTCACTTTTTTTATAACTCTAAACAACAATTACAGAAGTTCAATAAATCATCCTTTTTGCCTAGCCCGGACCCACCCTTGGATCCCTTCTAAACAATAGCTAAGCGTTAAACAGACAACCCGGTCTAATCTAAGACCAACTACACAGATATAACAGGATCCCCGGTCACTCAAGGACCACCAATGAATAACGCAATTCAATAAAACAACTTGGTCCACTCACGGAACCAATAACAGTCAATGCAATGCAACAATATTAATGCAATGATGCAGTAAAATAAACCCGTACCAGGCGTGGTACCCGAGCCAACCGTTAGTATTTCGTACCAGGCGTGGTATACGAGCCAACCATTTGTTATATCCGTACCAGGCGTGGTACCCGAGCCAACCGAATGTCAACAATCCACAGTCAAAATAATGAACAAACAATTTGTAAACCAACAAACAACACACCGTTCAATTCATAGACTGTAAAACAGGACCCTTAGACATTCTACACAATTTCTCTAAGCCATGCAATTCATGCAAACACTTAGATAAGAGTACAAAATATACAACATTCACAAGAATCGTAAGCCATCACCTACCTCAAAATGATCCAAGCTCTACTCAACTCGAGCTTTCCCGTGTTCCGGATTCCTTTCTCGTTCTTGGTCTAAAACAACATACAAGTACTTAAATTAACAAACAAGGGCTGCATATTACCCGGGTTACACCAAATTTCAAACTCCAGACCAACCATGATCATCCTACCCTTTTTCCCGGGCTTCCCGCCATTAATTTTCCTAGTTCTATCATTTTCACGGATAAAATAGAGAATTTAGCAATATGTCATCATAAAACCTTACTTTTAATAATGCCCAAGAACCTTCATGCCCAGAATCCCCCTTCTTTCCCGGATTCTACCATCCCTAGGTTATTCCAACCTTTCTCCAAGTTTTCTCCTAGCAATTCTACCGCGTAGGAAAAGTAGTACGAATATTGGGGAGTAGAAGCCTTACCTTAGGGAAGAAAAATAATGAAAAACGGAGGAAAATCGCCTGAAATCACCTTGCCCTTCTCCCAAAAAGAATTGTAAAAACTGAACATTTTGGGGAATATTTCTACATTAAATTTCATCACGCTCCGCTATAGCGGTACCGCCGTAGCGGAGTCGTCCACTATGGCGGAGGCTGATCGACGTTGACTTTCGCTGTAGCGGTAATTTCTCCGCTACAGCGGAGGTCGATATGGCGGAGTGTCAACACACTTATTTTCCCGACGTCCCAAAATAACACCTTCACGTCAACCTCGATTTCAGGAGTTTATTTACCCGAATTCGATTCTGAAAAGTCTCTCGGACTTCTCTACGTGTTAGCTACAAGAAAAACTAGCTCAATACAGGACATTCAACCCAATCCTTACCCGGATTACCCTAGACCATACCTCACCCCTAAACCGACCGAGACTAGCCTAACCCAGAATTTCAAACCCCCAAATTCGTAGTTTTTTAACTCTAAAACTTGGCACGATTGGACTACCTGTAACGACGGACCCGGTCATTACAATAGATACCAATTTACCCATCGTTCGTCCCCGAACAATCAAACCCGAAATTATGGAAAGTAAAGAAAGGAAAGTGTAGTACCTGAATTCTCAAACAATTGAGGGTACTTGTCCCGCATGTCCTTCTCGGTTTCCCAAGTGGCTTCCTCAACCGGACGATGCTTCCACTGAACCTTTACCATATCAATCACCTTTGTCCTCAACCTCTGGACATCCCGAGCAAGAATCAAGACTGGTTTCTCTTCATAATGAAGATCCTTATCGAAAAGTACCTCATCCCACTTGATGATGTAGTCCCCATTCCCATGGTATCGCTTAAGTATGGATAAATGTAATATTGGATGGACACTCGACAAACTGGGCGGCAATGCTAACTTGTAAGCCACTGGCCCCACAATCTCAAGAACCTCAAACGGACCGATGAACCGAGGGCTAAGCTTGCCCTTCTTACCAAACCGCATAACTCCCTTCATTGGTGACACTTTCAACAATACATGTTCACCAACCTGAAATTCCATGTCCCGAACCTTGCGATCTGCATACTTCTTCTGCTTGCTTTGGGTAGCCAACAATTTGGGCTGAATGCCCCTTACCTTTTCCTGTGCTTCCTTTACCAATTCCACTCCCAAAGGCTTTACATTGCCTTCCTCAAACCACCCAACTGGTGATCTGCAGCTCCTCCCATACAACATCTCGAATGGTGCCATGTCAATGGTGGAGTGATAGCTATTGTTATATGAGAACTCGCACAACGGTAGAAACTGGTCCCAATGACCCCCGAAGTCCATCACACATGCTCTCAGCATGTCCTCTAATACCTGGATCGTCCTCTCCGACTGACCATCAGTCTGAGGATGGAAGGCTGTGCTAAAAGTGAGTTGTGTACCCAATTCTTCATGTAGCTTGCCCCAAAATTTAGAGATGAACTGCATACTCCTGTCTGAAATGATGGACAATGGCACCCCATGCAATCTCACAATCTCCTTCACGTATATCTTAGCCAATTGTTGCGAGTTGAAATCTACCCTGACCGGAATGAAATAAGCGGACTTGGTCAGCCTATCAACAATGACCCAAATGGAGTCATACTTCCCCAATGTCTTAGGAAGACCCACCACAAAGTCCATGGCTATCTTTTTCCACTTCCACTCTGGAATGGGCATCCTCTGAAGTAGTCCTGCAGGTGTCTGGTGCTCATACTTTACCTACTGGAAATTTCGACACTTGGACACAAAATTGACTATGTCCCTTTTTATCCCGGGCCACCAGTAACGCTGCCTCAAGTTCCTGTACATTTTAGTCACACCCGGATGAATTGAGTACCACGAACTATGAGCTTCTGCCAAGATTTTCGGAATTATATCATCAATCCGAGGAACACAAATCCTCTCTCTGAAATTTAGTACTCCACTAGAGTCTAAAGTGACGTCCCTGGATTCCCCGGATATTACCTTACCTCGAAGCTTACTTAGTTTTGGTTCCTGAAACTGTTTGACCTTTATTTCCTCTATGAAGGTGGCCTTGACCTCAATGCTGGCCAACAATCCACCCTGTTCTGAAACACCCAAGTGCATGAACTTGGCCTCCAAGGCCCGGATTTCCTTTGCTAGTGGTCATTTGGACACCCCCAAACAAGCCAAACTACCCATGCTAACGGTTTTCCGGCTCAATGTGTCTGCCACCACATTAGCCTTACCCAAATGGTACTGAATAGTCACGTCATAGTCCTTCAATAACTCCATCTACCTTATTTGCCTTAAATTCAAATCCTTCTGAGTGAACACATGCTGCAGACTGCGATGATCGGTGAACACCTCACACTTGACACCATAGAGATAGTGTCTCCAAATCTTGAGTGCAAAGACCACCGCTGCCAACTCTAAGTCGTGAGTTGGGTAGTTCCTCTCATGCACCTTCAACTGCCTAGATGCATAGGCTATCACATTCTTATCCTGCATCAACACAGTACCCAACCCAGAATATGAAGCATCACAGTAAATAATAAAGTCTTTACCTTCAACCGGCAAGGACAATATATGAGACGTGGTCAGAAGCGTCTTGAGCTTTTGGAAGCTCTCCTCGCACTTGTCGAACCGCACGAATGGTACATCTTTCTGTGTCAGCCTGATCAGGTGAGTAGCAATAGACGTAAAATCCTTAACAAACCTCTGATAGTACTCTACGAGCCCAACAAAACTCCTCACCTCAGTCACTGAGCCAGGCCGGACCCAACTCTTGATTGCTTCAATTTTCTAGGGATCTACTATCACCCCCTTTTCTGACACTACATGCCCCAAGAATGCAACTAAAGTCAACCAAAATTCACACTTGGAGAACTTCGCATAAAGTTTCTGGCGTCTCAAGATGTCCAACACAATACGAAGATGATTAGTATGCTCCTCCCTACTCTTGGAGTAGATCAATATATCATCGATAAACACAATCACGAAGGAATCTAAATACGACTTAAATACCCCATTCATCAAACTCAAGAATGCTACTGGCGCATTGATCAAACCAAACGACATTACTAGGAACTCGTAATGTCCATACCGAGTCCGAAAAGCCATCTTAGGAATGTCCTCAGGCCTAATCCTCAACTGATGGTACCCTGACCTCAAGTTGATTTTCGAAAATACTGATGAACCCTGAAGCTGGTCAAACAAATCATCAATGCAGGGTAGAGGGTACTTATTCCGGATGGTCACCTTGTTCAACTGTTTATAATCTATGCACATCCACATACTACCATTCTTTTTCCTTACAAAGAACACAGGAGCACCCCAAGGCGAAGCACTGGGATGGATAAATCCCTTATCTAGGAGTTTCTGCAGCTGAGTCTTAAGTTCTCTTAACTCTGCCGGAGCCATATGATACGGAGGAATAGAAATGGGACGAGTGCCTGGCTCCAAATCAGTACAAAAGTCTATATCCCTGTCCGGAGGCATACCAGACAAATCCGCTGGAAACACCTCTAGAAACTCAGAAACCACCGGAACTGACTCAATAGATGGGGACTCCACACTATCATTCCAGAGATGAGCCAAGAAGGCTTGACACCCTCTCCCCACTAATTTAATAGCCCGAACGAACGATATGACCTTAACTGGCTTAGGCCTGTACACACCTTCCCACTCTAGTATATCCTTACCGGGAATCTTTAGAGCCACAGTCTTGGTGAGTTCAATATAGCATGATAAAGGGACAACCAGGTCATGTCCAAGATAATATCAAAATCAGCCATATCCAGGATTACCAAGTCTACCCAAGTATGCAACCCCACAAACACAACAGAACAGTCACGATAAATATGAGTCGTAATCACAGACTCTCCAACCGGGGTAGAAACATGAATAGAGGAATCAAAGATATCACAAGTAAATTCCAGACCCAACGCAAAACTCACAGATACATAAGTAATATGTAGAACCTAGGTCAAATAATACCGAAGCCATTTTATTGCATACAAGAATGGTACATGTGATCAGCGCATCTGATGCTTCCGCCTTGGTCCTCCCTGGAAAAGCATAGCAATGAGTTCGATCATCAATTCGGGCAACTTCCTGGACCATTTGCGCTGCACCCCTGCCCGTGCCGTTGTACCCTCTATCGCCCCGGCCTCTCTGAAAGTTACCTCGCCCACCCTATGGACGACCTCTAGCATTACCGCCTCTACCTGTCGGGACCACCATTTTAGGCTGCTGCTAACCCTAATTAACTGTCTTCCTGAGTGGGCACTCCCTCTTAAAGTGGCCCAGATCACCACAATAGAAGCAACCACGGTCAAGTGTAGGCCTGCTAGCTGACGTATAAAATGCTCTCTGGCTTCTAGGAGCTGAAAACTGATTATGAGCTCCCTGACGACCACCGGTAGTAGCTGGCAGAGCTGATTGAATAGGACGGGCTGAGTATACCTGCTGATTCTGGCCCCTGGAATACGAACCACCATAATTTCCCTCATTCCGAGGCTTCTTCGCTAATGCCTTAGCCTGCCCCGTCTGTCTGACTCCCTCAAGTTCCTTCACATAATCCACCACATCATTAAAGCCCTTTCCTGAAGAAGTCATATGCACTAACAGTACCTGTAGCTCAGTATTCAACCCTTTCACAAACAATCAAACCCATTCCTCCTCGAAACCCAACAGCTGTGTGGCAAAACGAGACAAGGCGTGGAATTTAGCCTCGTAAGCAGAGACTGACATGCTACCCTGTTCCAAGTTTAAGAACTCATCTTTCTTCCGGTCCCTCAAAGTACGGGGTACGTACTTCTCTAAAAACAAAGTGTGGAACTGCTCCCAAGTCAGTGGGGGTAGAACAGAAGACCGACACTCCACATGAGACCTCCACTATTGCTTGGCATCACCATGCAGCTGAAATGTGACAAACTCAACCCCATGATGACGTATAATACCCAACTTGTGCAACCTCTCATAGCAGTCCAAGATGAACTCATAAGCATCCTCCTTATCAGTACCCTGAAATGTAAGAGGTTTCAACTTGAGAAACTTGGTCAGCATCTCATGCTCACTCCCTGTCATCACTGGGCCTAGCATTGGCCTGAAGAAGTCATTCGTGCCTGAAGCTGCATCCATTCTAGGCGCTGTAGTAGCCGCTGGCTAAGGGTCCAAGGCCTGGTTTGCAAAAACAGCGGGTATGGCTCCAGTGCCAACCAACCCACTCAAAATATTCCAAGCCTGCTGAAAGGCTTCTGGTGTCATAGTAGGGAGGCCTGCACCTCCAACCAGTGTCGCCTCCTCCTGCGCCTCCAATCGGTGCCGCCTCCTCCTGCGCCTCACTATCTTCAGCCACAACTTCTACCTCTTTAGCAATATATTCCTGAGGTGGGGGAGGGGTCACTTCACGCTCTGCAGCAGTCGCTCGAGCTCCACTCCTGGCGGGTGTGGCTCTACCTCGTCCTCTGCCCCTTCCCCTGCCTCTACCACGGATAGTCGGGACCGCTGTTGGGATCGCTGCTCTAGCTCCATTGTTCCTTGTGTTAACCATCTGCGAACAAAAGATTGAATGAGATTAGATACCAATTTATATCACCAGATACCAATTGGAATCAAGTTATAGCACGAAGGAAAGAAGGAAGAGATAGTTTTCCTAAAACCTCATAGCCTCTCGAAGAAAAGTACGGACATCTCTGCACCCTTCCACAAGACTCTACTAGACCTGTTTGGTATGACGAGATCAACGAACCTAGGGCTCTGATACCATCTTTGTCACGACCCAGACCGCCGTGAGTGACACTCACCCAACCCCCGGGTGAGCGAACCATCACTTCCCCGAACTTAATCGTTCTAACAACTCAAAACCAGTGCATAAAAGTAAAATAGCAATTCAATAATAATAAAACAACTTCATTAAGATAACCTGCGGAAATTTTCCCCTAGAATCTGAAAGTCGCAGTACCAAATAATTCTACCAATGTCTAGAGTGCGGGAATGCAACCCCAAAATAACAAAATTAGTCCAAGCCCGAAACAAATGGGCTACAACTCTAATGATAGGTTCAAGGCAACTCGATCGAAATAGCTCAACCTTGAAGTGTGGAAACGTGGGTACTACAGATGAGGTCGCGTCTCAGCCGCTGGAAGATTTCATGTACTCACAAGAAAGAAAAACAAGTGCAGTATCAGTACACCATTACTGTATATTGGTAGGATCATCAGCCAGTTCCAAATAAACAGTGTATAATTCAGTACAACAAATCAAGTACGAAAAACATGTAACAAGTCAATAGGCTCCCCTAGACTACAAGTCTCTACCTAGCTTGTTTCTACATGAAATCCATTTTTTTTATAACTCTAAACAACAATTACAGAAGTTCAATAAATCATCCTTTTTGCCTAGCCCGGACCCACCCTGGGATCCCTTCTAACCAACACCTAAGTGTTAAACAGACGACCCGGCCTAATTCAAGACCAACTACACAGATATAACAGGATCCCTGGTCACTCAAGGACCACCAATGAATAACGCAATTCAATAAAATAGCCCGGTCCACTCACGAAACCAATAACAGTCAATGCAATGCAACAATATCAATGCAATGATGCAGCAAAATAAACCTGTACCAGGCGTGGTACCCGAGCCAACCATTTTTTATACCCATATCAGGCGCGGTACCCGAGTCAACCGAATGTCAACAATCCACAGTCAAAATAATGAACAAACAACTTGTAAACCAACAAGCAACACACCGTTCAATTCACAGACTGTAAAACAGGACCCTTAAACATTCTACACAATTCCTCTAAGCCATGCAATTCATACAAACACTTAGATAAGAGTACAAAATATACAACATTCACAGGAATCGTAAGCTATCACCTACCTCGAAATGATCCAAGCTCTACTCAACTCGAGCTTTTCCTTGTTCCGGATTCCTTTCTCTTTCTTGGTCTAAAACAACATGCAAGTATTTAAATTAAGAAACAAGGTCTGCGTATTACCCGAATTACACCAAATCCCAAACCCCAGGCCAACCATGATCATCCTACCCTTTTTCCCGGGCTTCCCGCCATTAGTTTCCCTAGTTCTATCATTTTCACGAATAAAAATAGAGAACTTAGAAATATGTGATTATAAAACCTTACTTTTAACAATGCCCAAGAACCTTCATCCCAGAATCCCCCTTCTTTTTCGGATTCTACCATCCCTAGGTTATTCCAACCTTTCCCCAAGTTCTCTCTTAGCAATTTTACCGCGTAGAAAAAGTAGTACAAAGATTGGGGAGTAGAAACCTTACCTTAGGGAAGAAAAATAATGGAATACGGAGGAAAATCGCCTGGAATCGTCTTGCCCTTCTCCCAAAACGGAATTGTGAAAATTGAACGTTTTGGGGTATATTTCTGCATTAAATCCCATCACGCTCCGCTATAGCGGTCCGCTCCGCTATAGCGGTACCGCCGTAGCGGAGTCGTCCGCTATGGCGGAGGCTGATCGACGTTGACTTCCGTTGTAGCAGTAATTTCTCCGCTACAACGGAGTGTCAATTGCTATAGCGGTTGACACCAGACAAAAAGTCATAAAACCTCCAAAATTAGTCCATTTTACAACACACTTATTTTCCCGACGTTCCAAAACAACCCCTTCACGTCAACCTCGATTTCGGGAGTTCTACTTACCCGAATTCGATTCTGAGAAGTCCCCCGAACTCCTCTACGTGTTAGCTACGAGGAAAACTAGTTCAACACAAGACATCCAACCCAATCCTTACCCAGATTACCCTAGACCATACCTCGCCCTTAAACCGGCCGAGACTAGCCTAGCCCAGAATTTCAAACCCCCAAATCTGGAGTTTTCTAACTCTAAAACTTTGCGCGATTGGACTACCCGTAACGACGGACCCGGTCGTTACAGATATAGCTTTCAATTTTTGATTTATTATTTTGCTATACAAACTTTACTATATAAATTGAATAATGCACGTTCCCAAAACTAGTATGCAAATACTTACCGCATCGACAGGCTCTCTACAAGAAAGTGATTGCTTGACAAACCACTCATAATGGGGTCCCTGCAATCATATTCAAAGCTGCTGACTACTATGGCATAATGGCGGACGAATGTCGATACACCCTGGTGGATCCATTTCTGAAACCTAGGCCACAAATTGACAAATGTAGGTCTTAATTCAAGGAATTGGTGACAATCTAAGGCTCCTCAAAAATAGGAGTCTACGACAACTACGATGTATTCATTGATCTCACAAACAAAGAAGACTTCACCAATAATGTTTGGTTCAAAAGGGTAATTGAAATCGAAGGAATACAGATGTGGCTACAAAAGTGGTCTCCTGACTTCACACCAGAAGAGGACCTCCCATTTGCTCCTGCGTGGGTTCTTCTACCAGGTTTGCCTTATGTACATACATGGCACTATGTGAAACAACTTCTTAGTGCTGTTGGAACTCCGCTTACTCTAAGATACTGCAACTACCTCGAGAACAAGACCAAGTATGGCTAAAATAAAGGTAGAGGCAAATCTGTTGAAACCTCTACCAGATCAGGTGTGGGTAGGACTGGAACAAGAAAACTCTCCGTTAAAAGGCTATTTCCAAAAATTGGAGTATGAATAGTAGGATGGATAATAATAAAGAAGCTCTGGATAACGGAGAACCATCTGGAGTGATGAATGTTATCAACCAGAAAGAAAAAGAAATGGAAACTACTTAGATGGAAGGGGCATAAGATACTAAT
The DNA here is from genome assembly GCA_003996215.1 of Jaltomata sinuosa. Lineage (NCBI taxonomy): Eukaryota > Viridiplantae > Streptophyta > Magnoliopsida > Solanales > Solanaceae > Jaltomata > Jaltomata sinuosa. The sequence continues at coordinate 681,138 of QJPP01007188.1, read as the reverse complement.
GATCAAAACAAGAAAGCTACTGATGAGATAGCTACCTCCACTGATCACAACAGGCAACAACTTACTAATGTTGGGAGGCACAACAACAAGAAGAAGAAAGGAAAAACCAGAAAACTGCTTAGAAGAAGAATAAAATTCTATTAAAGACTGTTTCTTTATTAGAAGCTGACAGAAGAAACAAGAAACCGAGTCACACCATCAACGTGTCTGAGGACTTCACCTTAGATGTTGAGGTGTGTGAAAACATTTTACAAATACATGAAAGAAGACCCAAGGAGGGAGATGCTAATACATTGAAGGAATGAACAAGAAAGGAAATACTCACACTGATCAAACTCATGTCAGTAACACTATGGAGAAGCAGGTGAGTACTGATGCTCAAGATAGCAAAACTATAGAGAAATAGGACAAAGATGTAGAGGAAAGGGAAATTTTATCTCCCATTGCGGAATCTTCCTCTAGCCTCCCATATCCTGCATCAAGAACCAACCGGCCATTGATCTTTTTGTTTAAATCAATTGTGGACTTTATCAACAAGTGGACAAGAGGAAAGAAGACATGGCCAACAGTGTCATAGATCTGAGTGATAATAAGAGCACTGCTGGAACAAGCAGGAATGCTGAAAGGGATATTGGCCATAGTCAGATCCCTAGTGACAATGCAAATAGATTATAGAAGAGTAAAAAGAACAAGCTCCACCAGGGAAAACAAACTTCAAACAGTTTCTGAAAACTCCACGACAACTGAAAAGTACCCATGACAAGAGGGAGAGTCTAGGAAATCTACACTCCACAGACTCTAGAGGCGGAAACAAGACCAGAAAACAAGGGAAACACTCCAGGAAAAAATCTCCTATGAGAAACAAGGATAAAACACAAAGACAAAGTGCACCACCCCCTAAGATTATCCATGATTAATACAATTTTTTGAAATATCGAGGGGTGAGGTCTAGAAAAGCAATTCATAGATTGAAACTGCATGTCAACATAGACAAAGCTACTTTTGTGGCAATTTCAGAACCATTTTTTCACCACAGAAAAATAGAAGGATACAAAAGATACCTTGGGTTTCAACACTGTGTGGCTAATACTAATGGTCAAATATGGTGTTTCTGGAAAAATTGTGATATTTTTCAGATTGTGGAGAACATGGATCAAAAAATCACTATCAACTTCAAAGATAATCACAATGATCAGCTGAATGCATAGCTTTGGAAAGGATTGATCTTTGGATCAGTTTAGAGGATATGAGTAACAAAATAGATGGTCCATGGTGCGTTGGAGGTGATTTTAATGTTATTATGGACCAAGATGAAAATGGTGGTAAGCCTCACAGAACCTATAACAACATCGATTTTATAACATGTATGGATAATTGTGGTCTCACTGATGTGGGCTTCACTGGTCCAAGATATACCTGGTGTAATAACTGAATCCCTAGCAAAAGGGTGTGGCAAAAGCTCATTAATGATGAATTGACCCTCAAATTTCAGAATAATATGGTTGAACATCTACCTAGAACAGGGTTAGACCACAGACCTCTGTTTTTTAAATTTGGTGATGATTGTTGGGAAAGGCAAGGCACTAACAAAGAATGCACAACAGGGTAGCAGCGGAAGAATACCCAAGTCTAAACTTTTCCCTTTCAATTTGAACCAAGAGAAGACAAACAAACCAAGCACAATGGTAATAAGGCAGCAAGTATATCAACCAAAAGAAATACGACAAGACAAAATAAACCAATCACACGAGACACCAAGATTTACGTGGAAAACCCCTTCGGTGTGAAGAGTAAAAACCACGGGACCAAAACCTCCACTATAATCACCAAGAGTTACAATAATGTTCTCCAAAATGGCCACCAAAGAAGTGCCAACAAACGAGCAACACTACATAAATCACAACACCAAAAACAAGAGAATAAAAGGAGCAAAAGCACCGAAAAAACGCAGCTACTGTTCACGGATGCAAAACTGGAGCTACGGGATACCAAATCCAACTCTGTCAGTTTCTAATCAAAGATTGAGATGAGAGGAACAAGCTGTCCAAAAATCAGATCAATCGGATAAGAAACGAAGCGGGAATCGCAATTTGAAGTTGGCAATTTAGGGCTGAAATTGGGTGCGAAAATCTGCTCTTTCTCTCTATGTGTGGCTGCTGAAAAATATTATGTGGATTATGAAATAAGACCTAAAAAAAGGTCTATATATATGCCCCATAGAATTGGGCCTATGGGCAAAAGTGGGTTGGTCCAAATTGAGCTTTATTTATCCACATAGGAAGGGAAAAAGACCCATAACCCCAACAATGATCAACATGGTTATATCAAGTACTTTAAGTTCTTGCACTGCTGGGCTACTCAATCGGATTTTCTGAATATTGTAGAGGAGTTTTGGAATAAGGAAGTTAAAAGGCAATACTATGTGGAGGCTTCAAACCAAGCTCAAAAATCTTAGCAGACATCTCAATTATTGGTCCATACACTCTATGGGGGATATGCATGATAATGTAAAAGACTGGGAGGCTAAGATGGAACTGCTGGAAATTAAGATATGATCAATTGCAATGACCACATTAGAGAGGAACTCAATAAAGAATGTGCTCAGTATGTGAGGTGGCTGAACATTTCAGGGCACTTTTCTTAAACAAAAATCGCATCTCAACTGGTTCAAGGATGGGGAGAAAAACACCGGATATTTTCATAGTGTGCTGAGAAACAAGAGGAGAAAACTCCAAATCCAAAACATTAAGAATCACAGGGGGAAGGTGGATTCAAGGCAAAGAAGAGACAACTAAAGCTGCCATAAAGCACTTTCAAAAACAGTTTAACTTGAACCACTAGTACAGAAACAGCAGGTTCTTAAATTGCATCCCAAATGTTGTTACTAAAGCTGACAATGATGAAATCAAACATGCTGTTTTTGACATGAGCTGTGACAGCTCAGCTGGTCCAGATGGTTACAATGGAAAATTCTTTCAAGTATGTTGGTCCATTAATGAATATGATATTGTGGAGTTTGTCAAGGATTCTTTAAAGGGAAAACTCTGAAAAAATTCTACACTCATACTTGCATCACTCTTATTCCCAAATTTGATTCTCCTATTACTTTTTCTGATCTTGGACCTATAAGTCTAAGTAATTTCTCCAACAAAATCATTTCCAAAATCCTGGCCAATAGACTAATCCCATCCTTTCCTTTTATTATTTCTGAGAATCAAAGTGGCTTCATTTCTGATAGATTAATCACTGATAATGTGATGCTTGCTCAAAAATCATCCATAATATTGCTATGAAGAACTCTGGAGGAAATGTGTTCTTGAATTTAGATATGGCTAAGGCCTATGATAGACTGTCTTGGCATTTCCTAAAGGATGTTTTAAAGAGATTTGGTTTCAATGATGCTTGGATTGATCTAATTTGGAGAAGTATCTTCAATATATGGTACTCAATTATCATAAATGGTACCAGACATGGGTTTTTTTGCCTCTTACCAGGGTCTTAAACAAGGAGATCCAATCTCCCCTGCATTGTTTTTTATAGCTGCTGGGGTGCTTTCTAGGTCCCTGAATAACTTCCTTAATAATCTAAATTATATTCCCTTATCTATGAACAATAGTAGCCTACAGATCACTCACTTGGCTTATGCTGATGACATTGTCATCTTCAGTGGTGGTAAAAACAATTCTATCAAGCTTGCTATAAAACAAATCAGGAGATATGAAACTGTTTCTGGTCAAATGGTTAATGCTGAAAAGAGTTGTTTCTTGGCAGGCTCCAAACCTTGTGCTCACATAATAAACAGGTTGAGGAAATGTACTAGTTTCATGGAGAAGGAATTTCCATTCACTTATCTTGGCTGCCCAATTTATACAAGAAGAAAGAAAGTGAGTTGCTTTGACGGTATGGTTTCCAAAAATTTTAAAAGGCTTAATGGCTTGTGGAGGTAGGGAGGTTCTCATCAAAAGTGTTATCCAAGCTCTCCCTACTTATACTCTTAGTGCCATTAACCCCCCAAAGAAGACCTTAGAGTTTATTGAGAAACATATTGACAACTTTTTTGGCGTCAGTTCCTTAGGGCAAAATACTGTATAACTAGGAGGCATCCTGTGGTTAAAAAAAGGATCTGTGGAAACTCACAGCTTTGGAAACATTTTCTTTGGGCCAGAGAAAAATGTGAAAGCCACATCTCCCGGAAGATCAACAATGGTTAGAGTAACTTTTGGTGGGATGACTGGACAGGAATGGGACCTCTTGCTTCTAAATGCCCTGGCTTCAAGCCCAGAAATCGCCACAAAATGAAGGTAAGGGAGTTCATGATCAATGGTACTTGGAACATTCAGAAACTGTACAACACCCTTCCTGGTCACATTGCTCTGAACATTAACACTATAGATATTGGGAACTCTATGGAGAGGAACTATACAGTCTAGAGTGAGACTGAAAATGGTCATTATAGTAACAAGACAGCTTGGTCTATTGTGAGAAGTGACAGATAGAAAAATCCATGAATCTCCTTTTTCACTTGAAGACTTCTGCATAACAAGCTACCATTCAAAGATGCTATTGCTAAGTTTGGAAGACAAGGATTCTCCACTTACATATGTTGCCATGTGCCACAACAAGAGACTCCTCAACATGTTTTTATTGAAGGCAAGTCTTCTCAATACTTATAGAAAAGGGTCTCCTCTGGGATATAAACACCACAACATCCCCATAAGAGGATTACTTGAGGAATGGTGGACAAGAAAGACCAATTACAAAATCTTTAGTACCATTTGTCAGATTTCTCCTATTATGATTCTGTGGGAAATATGGAAGGCCTGGAGTTCATACAAATTTTGGGGATCAAAAGAAGTTCAATCTCTACAGCATGGAGGTCCAAATCATGTGGAATATAAGAACTGCTATTAAACTAGCCTTCCCTATTATTGAAATTGAAGGTGGATGGCATCAATTCTGTGAAGCTAGTGAAAGAATAAAGCATGTCATGAAATGCATACCAGTGTTTTGGATTAGACCAGATCATGGTTGGGTTAAATTGAACACGGATGGAAGCTATATGGAGCAGGAGAAAAGAGCTGGTATTGGAGGTATTCTGTGAGCTGAAAATGGTGATCTCATTATGGCCTTTTCCAATCAAGTTCAATGTGAAAGTAACAACCAGGCTGAGGCCCTTGCTGCTGAATTTGGAGGGAGATGGTGCCTACAAAATGGTATAGATAATATTGATTTGGAACTTCATCCACATATTATCTCTACTATGCTGGCAAAGAAAGAAACTGACAACTTGAAACTCAAGTACATCATCAACAGAATTATCAGGATACTCAATGGATTAAAAGTAAAATCTCTCACTGTTACAGAGAGGCCAACAATGTGGCGGATTATTTTGCCAAGTTGGCTGCCAAAATTGGAAGGGGGACCTTATATACTTCTCATCTTCAACTTCCTAGAGAAGCTAAGGGCTTAATTCAACTTGACAAGCAGCAACTTCCCTCCTTCAGGAGGAGATATGGAAAATGCAATTTCTTTGTTAGTTAATTCTCATCCTCTCTCTTGGGTAGGAAACTGTTTTTATTTGGCTAATTCCTACCTTTTTAGATTGCTCTGTCCATTTCTTCTGTAGATTAGAGGTAAGGTTCCATGTCCTCCTATAATCATTGTAATTTATTATTATATATTAAATTTATTACTATATATCTACATGATAGGGGTCAAGCCAAACCCCTCACGCAATAGGCTCACAACCTAATGGTGATGGCTCAATATTAAAAAAAAAAAACAATGTTTTTTTTTTTTCCATTCCTCCATACCACCAAGAGCGACAAGGTTTGTCAACAGTAAGGTTCATTGCTTGTATAGATCTCTTTGAAGAAGTTACAGACACTCTTCTATCTGTATCCACTGCAGCGTGAAAGAGCTTTTCTCCCCTTTCCTTTCCTTGACTTTGTTTTACTTGTTCATTTGATTCTTCTGAGTTCTGCTATATATTATTGCATCTTCTCATTCTATAAGTATATCTTTTGTAGTTCTAGTTTCAGTTCGATGATTAGTTCAATGCTGTCTATTCCCTGATATTTCTAAACATTTGACGTGTCTTGGCTATGTTTAGCGTGACAATATTCAGAACTTGGCATTGATTGACATTTCTACTAATGCAAGACCTCATACTAATTAATGCTTTATATATTGCTTTTTACCTGCAGTTTGCCTAACATATTTGATTCACAAACAAACTGGTTCCAAAAGAAAAGCAAAAGATAAAAAGAGAGAGAGAGAGATTTGTCATGAGATAGATCAAGTGATCACATTATTCTATATTAAACTTTGTCTAAGAAAGCTCATAAAATGATTCTTAATTACACAAATAAAGGATATGCTAGATTAATAATCATGTCCGGGGGGTAATGTGTCAGAAAGGAAGTGAGAAATAAGGGAAAGGGCTCTAGCAGGTTGGTAACTTGGAACTTCATGTCCTGCCCCTCTTACTGTTGCAAATGTTAGACCTCCTTCATATGTCTCAACATATCCTCCAACCTGAAATATATATGTATATATATATATCAAAAGAAAATAATTAATTTAATTTCATTAAGCTAAAACATTGAGAAATATAGGATCCAGTTTAAGGTGAGCAAATGTTGTTAGATGAGCAATGTTATTTTTTGGTTTCACCTCTCCTCCATACAACCAATAGCGCCAAGGTTGATCAACTGTAAGGTTCATTGCTTCTATAGATCTCTTTGTTGAAGTTACAGGCACCCTTCCATCTGTATCACCACTGCATTTAATTTCCAAGTACAAATATATGTTAAGTATTTGTGGTCAAGACCTCTATACACTGTAAATTAAAAAAAGTACGAGTATAATGGGGAAAAAAATTACCTAAAAACCCATACTCGAACGTCATTTGCCAAAGACTCTTTGAGGAGAGGAATTATAGTCGCCGGGCTGTCTTTCCAATTGTAAAAGAGTGGATCGCTGAAATACAAAAAGAATTGTGAGCATTGAAAAAAAAAAACTCTAAAGTTTGACAATAACTGATAAAATTTGCACTAATTATAAGTGGAAATTGAACATATATAGTAACTCATTAAGGATTTGTATGCATTTTAAATGTTTGTAATTGTGTATGGGGACTAATGTGTTGGAGTGCTAATGACCTGCAAGATATCCATTGATATTTGATGTTGGTAACATTGGCATGGAGTGCATCTTGAACATCCCGCCTGTTCAGGTAAGCATAAACGTACTTGTCCGAACAGGGGTCAACCTGCAATGGCTGCATAAAAAATAACTCAATATGAATGTTTCTTCATTATTTTATACGGGATAGAATGTGAATATTTGTAAAAAATAAGAGCAAAAATGCAGAGTTGTCCCACTTACTGACGATATTTTTGGGTACTTCGTGATTCCATCCGTGCAAAGGGGAAAATAAATGTTGTAGATGTCAAGACTGTTGACATTTTTGTCTGAAATTGCAAGTGCCGCATTGCACTTGGTCTTATTGTAGTGATTGTCGGGACAATTATTCTTGATGTCGAGGTACGTTTCATCTGAAATTAGGGCATGAGATGCATAGTATTCGTACATTCCTATGATGTCTGAGTCATCATTGATCACTGCATTCCCAATCTGCAATTTGTAATCATCCGTCAGTAGCATGGAACTTGTAAGTACAATATAGGAAACTTATGTACAGTAACATTCATAACTCGATACTTAAATTAGAGATCACGTACAATTATTCCTTTAAGATTGATAAGAGTCCTATTGGCTAGCTTGTTCTGCTGAAGAATTGCATGTGCCAATTGAGGTACATAATGCCCAGCATAGCTCTCACCAGAAATGTAAAAATGTCTATTCTTATACTCCGGAAATCTCTCGAGCCAATTGAGTAAAAATATAACATTGTCATTGGCAGTTCTATTATCTCCAGTTGTATTGAGGTCACTGCTTGTATTTGTATAAGAAAATCCTACTCCAGCAGGAGACTCCAAGAATAAAACATTGGCAGCTATAATTCAATAGGAGAAAATTTAGTATTCAGAGTTGAGAATTGTTCACTTGTTTTTCAAAAGGGGAACTCTTTTTTACCTTGATTCCATGCATAATAATTCCTGTGTAATGTTTTCCCATCACTGTTAACTCTAAATGGTCCAAGTTCCTCCATGGCCCCATATGCCATGGAAGAACAGCCAGGACCTGCATAAAAGATTCACAGCCAAATTTTAGAGTGTCTATGTATATGAGGAGAAAATGAGTCTGATAAACTATAGGCGTCAACATGGATATGTTTATGTTTGGTTGGCGTGTGAAAAATATGTTCGATTAATAACGAGGAAATGAAATCTCTTGTCCACTTACAAATTGAATAGAATAAAACAGTTTTTTCAAATCTCTTATATATAAAAATGAAAATATCTTATAAAAAGGCCATAAATTATTTTTAAAAAAAATTTGTAAAGGGTCTATAAAACCAATTCTCTCATTAATAACAATAATTAGTAATTTCAATAGTGTTTTGATGAAAAAAATCCAAGTGTTGGTTAGAGCAAGCGATATGAAACTAAAAGAATTAATATAATTGTAAAAGGCAAAAAAAAATCCGTCCATAAATGCAACGTGTCGTTTTCCCCTTTTTGATCAAACACAAGAAAATAACTTTCAAACAGGATGCTATTTATTCACATGTCATATTCACACATTCACAAATATGCTTTCAATAAAATAAGTCCATATCAAAATTATATAGTATAACACAATTTATAAATATAGACAAATGATGTATGTGTATACCTCCATTAAGCCAAAGAAGCAAAGGCAATGAATTAGGATTCTCAGCTTCAGTAAAGTAATAATACAAAGCACGACCAGCAGATTCATTGACAGTAACATATCCACCATATTGTTGAAACTTCACAGATGGTTGTCCAGGCAATTTGTTGATCCAATCTTTGTCTTTTAGTCCATCTTGTGGAAGAATAACTTTGTCTAAATCTACATTCTCAAGGGCTTCCTTAAAATAACTATTTTCAATGGATGAATCCCTCTTTTGCTTAGCCTTGTAAAATTTGCCAAGAACATCACTTTGCTTCTTTCCAAGGCTTGAAACAACAAAATGAGACAAAAAGAAGGTAAAAAGAAGGAAGATGAAAGTGAATTTTCCCATTGTTCTGTGTCTTTGTAATGAAAAAGCGGCGTTAGAAGAAGGGTATTTATCATGCAATTGTGTGATATGAGATTGGATTGTGATTTTCTGAATTTAATTATTTACTATTTTAAATATGACAAATTGGCAATTACTGGGATGTTTAAGATAAGGAATAATCTAATATACATACCAAATATAGTTTTAATGTAACAGGATTGTACTATTTAATTTTGGTATGTCAATTCACTGACTATAATTCAAAGATTGTTCTAATAAAGTAATAGTATGAATGAATATCTCAATGATATTATGTGGATTTGCTAACTAGTGATCCTTACAAGTGGTTAATCTACAAGATGAATTATCATACCCTTTTTAGTAACAACAGGTCTTATCCCCTTTGACATCCATTGTCAATGCTGACTATGCTAGTTGCCTGATGCTAAACATTTGACGTCGTCTTGGCTATGTTTAGCTTGACAATGGCATTGATTAATGACATTTCAGCATTATGTCAGCGTTTCATATTTGAATTATTAAGTTTGTCAGTTTCATAGTTGAACTATCACTAACTATTTATAAAAACACAATTTAACTATCAATTATTTCACGTAGGGAAAAGAAACAATCGATAGTTGAGGTGTGTAGATACTTTAGGTGTGGTTTTTGATCCTTCACTCAAAAGTTAATAACTTATATACGATCAATCCTTTCTATAACGGCGTCGAGTGTTTGGATTTATTTTTTTGGCTGCTATAATGAAATGCTATTATAGAGAACATATGATATAATAACATAATACTCCTTATATTCCAATTTATGTGGTACATTTTCTTTTTAATCTGTTCCAAAAAGAGTGTCACCTTTCTATAATTAATGTTTCACATGAGTATGACCACAAATTTCAGCGTGTTTAAACTTTATATATTACTTTTGTACCTACAGTTTGCCTAACACATTTGATTCACAAATGAACAGGTTCCAAAAGAAAAGCAAAAAATAAAAAGAGAGGGGGGGGGGGGGGGGGGGGGGGGGGGGGGGGGGGGGTTCATAAACAAGCTCAAGTAATCGATCATGTTATGTTATATTAAACTTTGTCTAAAAAAGCTCATAAAATGATTTCATAATTACATAAATAAAGGACCTGCTATACTAATGATCGATCTCCAGGGGGTAGTGTGCCAGAAAGGAAGTGAGAAATAAGGGAAAGGGCTCTAGCAGGTTGGTAACTTGGAACTTCATGTCCTGCTCCTCTTACTGTTGCAAATGTTAGACCTCCTTTATATGTCTCAACATATCCTCCAACCTGCAATAAATCCAAGCTAAATAATTAATTTAATTTCATTAAGTTAAAACATTGAGAAATCTAGAATCAGGTTTTATGGTGAGCAATGTTCTTTTTTTTTACCTCTCCTCCATACAACCAAGAGCGCCAAGGTTTGTCAACTGTAAGGTTCATTGCTTGTATAGATCTCTTTGTAGAAGTTACAGGCACCCTTCCATCTGTATCACCACTGCATTTAATTTCCAAGTACAAATATATGTTAAACATTTGGTGATCGATAAGATGATCAGAAAGGGAAAAAAAGGTGTATAATGGGGAATAAAATTACCAAAAAATCCACACCCGAACACCGTTTGCCAAAGACTCTTTGAGGAGAGGAATTATAGTCTTCGGGCTGTCTTTCCAACTGTAAAAGAGTGAATCGCTGAAATACAAAAGCATTATGAGCATTGAAGAATAACGAAAATTGGAAATTGAATGTGTAGTAACTCATTGATGCAGTAAAAGTTTAATGTGTTGGAGTGCTAATAACTTGCAAGATGTCCACTCATATTTGATGTTGGTAACATTGGCGTGGAGTGCATCTTGAACATCCCGTCTGTTCAGGTAAGCATAAATGTAGTTGCCCGAGCAGGGGTCAAACTGCAATGGCTGCATCAAAATAAGCAATTAACTCAATATACATGTTTCTGCATTATTTTTATACAGGATAGAATGTGAATATTTGTAAGAATAAGAGCAAAAATGCAGAGTTGTCCTGCTTACTGATGGTATTTTTGGATATTTCGTGAGATTTCCATCCTTGCAAAGGGGAAAATAAATGTTGTAGATATCAAGATTGTTGATATTGTTGTTTGTAGTTTCAACTGCCCCATTGCACTTGCCCTCGTTGTAGTTATCATCGTAACAATATTTCTGGATGTCAAGATAAGTTTGATCTGAAATTAGGGCATGAGATGCAAAGTATTCATAATTTCCTATGATGTCTCATTCATCATTGATCACTGCATTCCCAATCTGCAATTTGTAATCATCCGTTATTGTCACGGAACTTGTAAGCACAAATTTAACATACGTACACTGACAGTTGTAACTGGCTAATTAAATTATAGATCACTTACAATAATTCCTTTTAGATTGATGAGAGTCCTGTTGGCAAGTTTGTTATGGTGAAGAATTGCATGTGCCAACTGAGGTACATAATGCCCAGCATAGCTCTCACCAGAAATGTAAAAATCTCTGTTCTTGTACTCCGGAAATCTCTCGAGCCAATTGAGCAAAAATACAATATTATCATTAGCAGTTCTACTATCACCAGTTGTATTGAGGTCACTGCTCGTATTTGTATAAGAAAATCCTACTCCGGCAGGAGACTCCAAGAACAACACATTGGCAGCTATAATTCAATAGGAGAAAATTAGTATTCAGAGTTGAGATTAGTTTTTCAAACAGTAACAGGAAAGTTACACAAAAAGGGATTTAATTTTTGTCTTTACCAACATTCCATGCATAATGATTCCTGTGTAATGTTTTCCCATCACTGTTAACTCTAAATGGTCCAAGTTCCTCCATAGCCCCATATGCAATAGAAGAACAACCAGGACCTGCATAAAGGATTCACAGAATTTTAAGTATAGTAGCTAAAGGTGTCAACATGGATATGCTTATGTTTGGTTGGTGTGAAAAATTGCAAGTCTTTTTTACTTTTTTAAACTCCACACCAAGTCAAAGTTAAACAAACAAATTGAAACAGAGGGAGTATAACACAAGTATAGACAAATGTTGTATGTAGCATACCTCCATTAAGCCAAAGAAGCAAAGGCAATGACTTGGAATTCTCAGCTTCAGTAAAGTAATAATACAAAGCACGACCAACAGATTCATTGACAGTAACATAGCCACCATATTGTTGGAACTTTACTGATGGTTGTCCAGGCAATTTATTGATCCAATCTTTTTCTTTAAGTCCCTCTTGTGGAAGAATAACTTTGTCTAAATCTACATTTTCAAGGGCTGCCTTAAAATAACTCTTGCCAATGGGTGAATACTTCTTTTGCTTAACCTTGTAAAATTTTCCAAGAATATCACTTTGCTTCTTTCCAAGGCTTGAAGCAACAAAATCTGACAAAAAGAGGGTAAAAAGAAGGAAGATGAGAGTGAATTTCCCCATTTTTCTGTGTCTTTATTTTTTTACTATTGAAAAGTAGAGTTAGAGAAAGGGTATATATTATGAAATTCTGTGATTAATTATGAGATTTGATTGTGATATCATTTTGGAAGCCAAATCAATTAAATTGGAGATGTTAGAGCGATTATGATATAGCTTGCTTTAATTATGGATGATTTCATGCCAGATATAGTTTGTGATTTTCTAAACTTAATAATTTTACTATTTTAAATATTTTATTATATATAAGATGAACTATAAGGTTTATATGATTATGCCAAATTTTCTTGTTAATTTGTAAGATTATTATCATACATGAAAATCTTAGTAGTTCAGTTGATTGAATACATGAACTTAGGAGTGTACATGGAACGAGTTGGTTCGAATTTCTTAAATATCAAATCAAATCATTAGTGTCGGGCTTTTTAATTTATAAACCAAACCAAACAATTAAAAATTGGGTTTTTCAACCTCGTGTTTTTTCAAGTAAAGTCTTTATACAAACATATAATTAACTTGTGCTTCAAATATTTCTTTAATCATTGCAAGATACAACTATCTAAGGTATTTCTTAAAAAAATAACACAAAAAATGAGTGATGACAATAAAATATTCAAAACCAAAAAATAATGAAATCGCATAAAATAAATATTGCATATTAATAAGTCATAATAAAAATAATCATAATTTAAAAGTATTAGATCATGCTAAAATAAGTCTAATAAGTATCCACTACATGACTAAATATTAAACAAAAAAATAAAACTAGTTTATGTATTTATGTAAAAGTAAAGAATAAATATGTAACACGATTGTCATTCCTAGTGTTATATTGAATGATTTTTTGTTAGTTGTAGATTGTAGTATTGATTTGGGCGAGTTACTAATATTTATGGTCTATGGGTTATAAAACTTATTAGACCATTTAAAAATTCTAAGTTTAAATTTGAAATGATATGTTGAAAGATAATAACTATGAAAAAGTTTAAGAAATATTTATAAGTTACATCACAGTAAATATTTTTATGTATGAAATATTTTTAAAATAGTATACATGTAATATCGGGTTGGTTCGATTCGATTTGACTTTTTTAGTTAAAACCAAACCAAATCAATTATAATCACAAATTTTTTCCAATATCAAACCAGGTCAAACCAAATCAATAGTCGAATTTCTTTTTTATTTGACTCAATTTATAGTTTAATTTGATTTTTGATTTGATTTTGTACACCCCTACATGAACTTTCACTGCAATCACGTTAGACTTTTTTGATAGATAGAAAGAATAGAAGAGTGTCAATTGAGAGAAATCTATTTGGTATGACTTATAAAAATACGGATAACACATATACAGGGGTCGTTGGGTAGGTATATAAAAATAGTGTTGAATATGGTATATTAATAATGTTGATATAAGTTATGCTAGATTATTTTTTAGTTATATTAATACATGCATTATTTTTTCTAATGCATTCTACCAAACGACTCCTTAATATTATTTTTTAACTATCACCTGGGAGCCATAATTATTTTATATATCCATTTTTAAGTTTTTAAATATCATAGTATATTACCTTATCAAATATCTATTCCAAAATCTTATATTTTAAGAAACTAGTTTAGTGTACGTGCAACGCACGTATGCATCACGTCAATAAATATGAAATGAATAAAAAAATTATATTGAAAAATAGTAATTGACGGTAATCAAAATACAAATTCTTTTATGTTCTTGGTTACTAAGTAATATAACGATGAAATTTAAAATATTGGCATTAATAATAATAATATTTAAAAATAAAATTAAACAACGTATATATTTTATGCATTACGTTATATAGGAAATTTCAATAGTTTGGACCTAAAACTAAATCTAATCTTTTATTATTAAATTTCAATTATAATTGACGTAATTGAATGTTACAGTAGCTCAAATGTTGCAGCGGTTTCACTTTCTTTTGTTGGTTACCAACTTTTGGGTTTCTTCAATCAAGTAAACAAATAAATAAATGAGAAAACTAAACAACTTTTGAATTTCTTCCGTTATTTCATTTATATTTTACTACTATTTAATATTTTATAATATTTGATAATATTTTAATTTAATGTAGGGGTAAAATGATAATTTAACTTTGCACTTTGGAGCTTCTCACTATTAAATAGCATATAGTAGCAGAACAGAAATTACAATAAAACAATAAAACAATTGAGATATTGTAACAATACGATTAAACCTAACCTTTACACAAAATTCCTTAAAGTTCAATCGAACATTCATTTATCACCTGTATTGAGTAGTAAAAATAGGAGATAGCAACAAACAGAAACTACAACAAAATAATATGATAATCGAGATATCACGATAATACAATTAATTAAACCTAACCTTTATATCAAAATTCCTTAAAGCAGTAAAAATAGGAGATAGCAATAAAACAAAAACTACAATAAAATAATACGATAGTCGAGATATCAGGACAATATAATTAAACCTAACCTTTATATCAAAATTCCCTAAAGTCCGGCTGAACATTTATCACCATATATTCATCTACCACCTGTATTAAATAAAAAAATAACATATATACTAAATAGAAAAATAACATATAATAATAGAATCTTTACACAAAATTACGACTAAATATTCATCCACCTGTACTGAGTAGTAAAAATAGGAGATAGCAACAGAACAGAAACTACAACAAAATAATACGATAATCGAGATATCAAGACAATATAATTGAAGGAAAAAAGTGAAAAGATAATTTTGTCTATAATTCTACAAAGTGAAGTTTACAAAGAATAGGTGTACGTAGACCTTACCCCTACTCTGAAGGATAAAAGTGTTGTTTTCAAAGATCCCCGGCTCGATAAATCACTCAAGATCTAGCCAACTCACAAAAATTAAGTAGTATTATTACATTGCATGAAGGAGTTATCTTGAATCATACCATATCACTTATGTAGGGCATACGTTGCCTGTATTTTGGTTGCTGATAATTAAATAATATATAATATATAAAATAGTAGTTGGTGTGTTTGTACGCATGTATATCTTGCAATATTGATATTAGTCTAGAATAGATGCTCAAAAATTTAGGAGTCCCATATATTTAGGAGTCTTTCCATTTATTTTTTTATATATTTATTATAGTCAATATTTAATATTATAAATATAATAGTATAATAATTAGAGAGAAATAGTAAAAAGATGATTTTGTCTAAAGAAGTGACTTTTAATGAAGGGCAAAAAGTTCAAATCACATTATAAGGTGTTTCACACTTTTAATATAGTATAGATATAGATAGATATAGATATAAATATAGATGTAATAGTTACCTTTCCTCTCACCTCAAATTCAAATTCATCAATCAAGGACGTGAGATGAGCTCTAATTTCAACTTTCTATCTATAATTTAAATACAATTAAATATAATATTGATTAAATAAACTGAATATTATTAGTATAACAAAATATATAAATACTACGTACTTGCTATTTTATGAATATTGTGTATATGTATTGAATATTTATATACTGTAAATTGAATATAGATGTTGGATCTAACAAATATATAAATTGAATTTCTAGATATTTTTGCAATGCATATTTATCTTCCTTACTTTGAAGATTTGTATTGTGCAAGGTACCTTATTTTGAGGAATTGGCTTTTGATTACTAATGATTTGTTTCTATAATTAAGTCATTCTCTCCGGGATAAAATCCCTTATAATTTGTTGATTTTAAGTGAAGATAAGAGTCAACTTTGACTCAATATATTAAAAAAATTACTTACTTTTTAACATTAATATTTTAAAACTTTAAATTAAACTATTCAAATTTTTATATTAATAAATAAAGTTCTTGTATCAATATCCAAAATAATATATTGAAAATACATGGCTAATATCTTATTAACTTGAATTAATCCTTACTATTATAAATATCTAATATAGTACCAACGCCATGTGCAAAAGTGTTAACAAAAAATTATTAAAAAATATATCTTATATATTTGGCCATATTTAATTTTTTATTATTTTATTAATTATGAAATTTAAATCATTTGATACAAGAAAAAAATATTTATTTAGATTATTGAATAGAAAGATATGAAAGAGCTCCTCTCCGGTATAACTAGTATCCAGTTGATCATCCAGTGCCATGCTAATCTAATTACACTTATTAAACCCATTAATTATTTATTTTGTCCTTACCTTTTTTAGAAGATATATGTAGACAAAAATCATCACATTTCAATCGTTTAGATAAACCATTCTCTTTCCGTCGTGGATCAAAGATCGATGGAACCAGAAAATCAACCATGTTTGACGGAAGCCTTTCTTGTAATCCTCGATATATTTATTGTGAGGCAGTCCTTCAAAGATCTTTAAAGCCAAAAGAATGTGCCTCCTAACAGTTAAGACCTAACCTTAGATAAAGTTTAATTTTTATTCTTTCAAACCATACAAATTTCGTTAGCATAATGTGTTTGATCGTGTTATTCTGTGTGATGGTAGATTATGATTAAGAATGTCAAATATAGAATTCAAAACTATTTTACTAGCTATATGTTGTAGATATGAAAACACATTTTTTTCGTACTGATACTTATCGTTGATTCTTATCACATCTACATCCTCCCTTCCACGTTGGATGACCTCCTCTTCCTTCCATGTTGGATGGCCTCCTCAGTAAATTTGAGTTGAATAGTAGACAACTATGGCAAGTAATCACACCCCGAAAAAATACAATATAATTAATTGTAGCATTTTCGGGGTGATATGCTGCCAATTTTGGTTTGGTGGGTCTTTCTTCAACCACTCAAACTGAAATTAGTTGTATGTTCCTTGTTACTTGAAGATAACCTATAATAACATAACAAAGTGATCATTGGAAAAAAAAAATCAAAATGTCATGAATGGTCAATAGTTGTACTGATCACCCTGCAACAATATGCAATAAGATTATATTGGGGCGGCTCAATAAGATTGGTGGTCTAAAATCAACTTTAACAGGAGGTCCCATTTTCTCTGTTCAATCTTTTTTAAATAAAAATTAACTTATAAATCTAAAATACGTCAAAAAAGGGGCTTCATCCAGGAAATTACATGGGGTGTCCCCCAAAGTGAGTGATCTTCAATTATTGTCCCCATAAGAAAAGTCTTTAAAGAATACTCTTCCTTCCTTTTTATGTGTAGAACAAATACATTTTTGCCCCTCTACACCACAACTTTCCATGTTCATTTGTATCTCAACTTTTAATTTTAATTTTTCTTTTTTCTTTTATCTTTTATTTTTTCTTTTTTCTCAATTTTTTTTAATTCTCATTTTCTTTTTTCTCAACCTTTATTTTTTTGTTCTTTTTTTTCAACCTTTATTTCTCTCAACTTTTAATTTTTCTTTTTCTTTTTTCTTTTATCTTTTTTCTTTTTTCTTTTATCTTTTTTCTTTTTTCTCAATTTTTTTAATTCTCATTTTCTTTTTTCTCAACCTTTATTTTTTTGTTCTTTTTTCTTTTTCTCTCAACATTTATTTTTTTGTTCTTTTTTTCTCAACCTTTATTTTTTTTCTCTTTTTTCTTTTTTTTCTCAACCTTCTCTCCTTTTTTGTTTTTAAAAATCTTTATTTTTTGCCTTTTCTCTTTATTTCTTAACCTCTATTATTTTTTGCTAATGAACAGAAAGTTGGATAATCCGCAAAGAGGATTTTCTTTCTTTGACATCGAAGTAAACATAAGGGCGTGCTTTGTTGTTTGGAAGTCCTTTGGAACAAGTCTTGCCTCTAAGGCAAAAGTTATAGAACATCTCATAAATCAAGACACAATGAGGTAGTGTCAAGCCTTGCTCGTGGGGCATAACTTGTTGTTTGAAAATTTTTGAGCTAAATCTTGCCTCTAAGGTAAGAGTTATAGAGTATCTCATAAATTAAGACACAATCAAGTAGTGTTAACTCTTGCCCATGGGGCGTAACTTATTTTTTGGGAGGCCCTTGGGCTAAGTCTTGCTTCTAAGGGAAACATTATAGAGCATCTAATAGATCAAGACACAATGTGCTAGTGTCAACTCTTGCCTATGAGGCGTAATTTATTTTTCGAAAGTCCTTGAGCTAAGTTTTGCCACTAAGGCAAGAGTTATAGAACATCTCATAAATCAAGACACAATGTGGTCGTGTCAACTCTTGCCCATGAGGCGTAACTTGCTATTTTGAAGTCCTTGGGCAAAGTCTTGTCTCTCAGGCAAGCGTTATAGAGCATCTCATAAATCAAACACAATGTGATAGTGTCAACTCTTGCCATGGGGCGTAACTTGTTGTTTGAAAGTCCTTGGGCTAAGTCTTGTCTCTAAGGCAAGAGTTATAGAATATCTCATAAATTAAGACACAATGAGGTAGTGTCAAGTCTTGCTCATGGGGCATAACTTGTTGTTTGAAAATCCTTGAGCTAAGTCTTGCCGCTAAGACAAGAGTTATAGAATATCTCATAAATTAAGACACAATAAAGTAGTGTGAACTCTTGCTCATGGGGCGTAACTTATATTATTTGAGAGGTCTTTGGGCTAAGTCTTGCCTCTAAGGTAAGTGTTATAAAGCATCTCATAAATCAAGAAACAATGTGCTTGTGTCAAGTCTTGTTCATGGGGGGGGGGGGGGGGGGGGGGAGTTAATTTATTGTTTGGAAGTCCTTGGGCTAAGTCTTGCTTCTAAAGCAAGAGTTATAGAATATCTCATAATTAAAATAAAATAAAAATAAAGGTTAATATATTTTTAATCACCTTATGGGAAGTTCTAAATTCTAAATTTAGTTGATATATGATCGTACTAAATAACTTATCAAAAGTTTAACAATACATCTATAACTAATAAAATTGTTCTGACATTAAACAAATACTAAAATAATTTATCCAATTGTTACTAATTCAAATGATACTCAAAGTTATTTAGTCGTGAACTTCTAAATCATTTCTTGAGTTGTCGCCTTAAACTCCATTGATATCTTCCATTATTATGCTCCTCACACTTTGAAAGTGATAAACTGAAGGGAATTAAAAGAGATCGATTAAGCTGTCCCATATGCTAAAAAGAATCAAAATGACGAACGAAAATACTGAAATAGTGAAACAACAAAAATACCAATAGAGAGGAGAGAAATTCAAGGGAGTTTGCATTAACCTTTAGAGTGAAAACTTTCATAAAATTTCAAAGAATCAAACAATATTTGCAATGAGATTTTCATTTTCAATTATAAATTTAAGTATAAAGAGTAGAATCAAGAGATTCTAACACAATGAAAAATTTGAATCGAAGCTCAAGAGAGGGAAAACATAACTAAATAAGCTTTCACCAAATGAATAGTATAGAAGTTGAATTCTAAAACGTAAAATATAAAACCAACTTAGTGATTGTGAAAACTTGAACATCAAAATTCATTTTTTTATGTCTTCTATCCACCAAAAAAAAAGTATCACGATTAGGTACAACCAACGATTTGGAGGTTCATGAGTACTGCTTCTTATCATGTCATTGCTAACAATCATACGCGATTTGAATATCTATAAAATTCCCTAGCTAGCTTGTAATACGCGATATGAATATCAATAAAATTCCATAGCTAGCTTGTAATACGCGATTCATATATCAATAAAACTAGTGTATTTGACCGCGCTTCGCGCAATCTGAAAAAAAATCTCTTATAACGTTATCAATTTCATAAAAAAAATTATATTTTTTTTCCTTTGCCCTTTCATTTTCTTTTTTTCTTTTTTTTATGTTTTTCCTTCTCCCCTGCTTTGTCAATAATGTGCAGTTTACAATAATGTGTTGCCATTAAATACATATTGTTAAACATTCTATCATTACATTAGAATTAATTTTTACAATTCACCATATTCAATGAAATATATATCGATGACCTATGTACAATAAATTAAAGAACAATATCAATATATTATTTAATTACATCTTTTACAACATGTGGCTATAAAAATTATAACGCATCACCTAATTTTAATATATTTCTAGTGATACCAACGCCCCTCTATTTTATTCTTGTTTATTTTCTTTCTGCTTTGAGTCCTAGTTCGTCATAACACCATAATATTGCCACACCAAAAAGTCGATGTAATTTGATTTAATTAAGTTACGCACATAAGACGACTAATTAAGAAGTACAAATAATTTTTTCTGTTTCATATTTTAGCCATCTGACCACCACACGATCTGCATATATATTGGTTGATTTTATGTTTCTTCTTAGAGAATTTATTGGGTTGGATTTAACTTTACTTTCATTAAAAGGACTATAGATATGAATATCAATATATATATATATATATATATATAGTACTCCTAGTTGATGACTTCCCATTTTTTCATTTAATAAGATTAGTAGTCATTCTAAATGAATATCACATTTATTATATATTAAATTCAATCAAATAAATATCACATTCATCCACAATTATCATGATCATCCACTTAAAATAACCGTGTAGCATTATTGACATTCATGAATTGGTATAATGGTTGAGGTCTAAGAATTTCAAAAGCCACCTTTTTAAACTCTTAATTACCCTCTATTCCTCTTCTTTCTTCCTCTTATCAACACTTCTTATTCCTTACATTTACCATTATTTTACATTAATTTTTATTTCATGCATTCTCATAATTTATTTTTCTTATCATATTTATCATTCTCATTAAATGTATTAATTACAAAATAAAATAAAATAAGACAAAAGATAAATATTTTTTTAGGTGATAGAAAGGTGTCACATCACTTTGTCTATGCCTAACTTTATTAGATATATAAATTATTTTCTCTTTTATACATTCTTTTCTAAGTATTATTATCCTAATGTCCAAAATAAATATGCAATAAGTAATATAATAAAAAGGAATAAATAGTCAATCTTCTCGTTTAATAACCTACATCAGTTAAATAAATAAAAAATAATAAAGAGTCATTATTTAGCCTACATATATTATCAAACATTATTATCATTCACATGCTTAAAAAAATTAGGAGAAAATGCAAGTTAATTCACTCTTTCCAGATCTAAAGAATAGAAAATGAAGAAAGTAACAACAATTTCTAGAATAAATTTATTATAACCTCAAAAATTATTAAATTTATTATCAAGAAAATAAGATAAAAAGCCAAAATAATTTACAAAATAAAATAAAATATAATACTAAACTAATTTAGCATAATTTGAATATTTATCTTCTAAATGTTATACAAAGAGTTAATTATAGCATATTTAACATAATTAAGAAATTTAAAGAAGTAACCTTTTAGTTTGTTAATACAAAGAGTTGAAATGACAATTAAAATGTAAAATAGTGATTAAACATACTTTCGAACAAAAAATAGTAAAATAGCCAAAGAAGAAGAAGAAGAAGTGAAAAAAGATCAAAAGAGAGAAATCCATGGCCAAAAACTTATACCACATCATTTTATTGTAGACCACATTTATAATATATATACATAAATTATATATTTAAAAAATAAAAATTTATATAATGATACCAATTATAAGTTTTATGTTACAACAAAATAGTAAGTTGAAGACCATTTCTTGTTGCCCATGATACACAAAATGTAAGACTATAATAGAGTCTTGTTCTTAGAAATATATATCTTTTATTTGAAGAAATAATTTAATTGAAAATACTAAAATAAATAGCAATAAGTTTATCTATCTATATTTGTAAATCATTCAAACTTCTATTTTTCCAAACTAATATGATCATCTCTCTTGATGAACTTGTACCAAACTAATTTTATCATCACCTTTTGGTGAATGTTATACCACCATCAAAAAAATTCATTTTGTGTTTGATTGTTATGATGCAAGAAGAAATTATGAAAAATATATCTATAATTTTCATCAATCTGATGGTCATATTGTCACATCATATTTTCTATGTCATCTATTTTGATTTATAAACACATGATGGTTGAAAAAAATGAAGAAAAAATCAAAAAAGAAAAGAGAAAAAGATACACTAAATGAAGAAAGAAAAAAATGAAATGTGTATCAAATAATTCCATAGATCATTGTTATTTATAGATTGGTTAATCATAAGAATTAGATAGAAGGAAATTGAGGAGATATGTTATTTAAGTAGAGAATACAAATAGTTTGAGGTTTTTTGTAACTCATGAGATATAATTAAATATAATAAATATGATATTTTTTAATTATTAAACTGATTAATTAATTAAAAGATGAAGGAAAAATTCCAAAAAAATGAGAAAAAAGATAAATAGAAATGGTGATCATAGAGAGCGTCACGTCACCATTCCTAAAACCCTCCTTTATATATATATATATATATATGGATTCTCTAGCTATTACATTATTGAAAGAGAAATTAATATATATATATATATATATATATATACCGACAGTATAATGAGAGGTAACTAGGTTATGATTTTGTGTGTTGGAGAATTTGGGAGGTGCATTCCTGCAAGGAAGTGGTTAGCCAATGAAAGGGCTCTAGCAGGCTGATAACTTGGCACTTGATGTCCTGCTCCTCTCACTGTTGCAAATGTCAAATTACCTTTGTATACTTGTGCATATCCACCAACCTAAAATAAATATAAAATAAAACATGTATTAGTATTATAAATTTATATATGTCAATGTCATGAGGTAGCCAAACAATATATGTATTCATGTTAGTCGTATATACTGTATTATATATGATTTTCTCAATGCAAATTTGGAAGTGCTTGTTGGTGTTTCCCATGGAGCCAAAACAAACTTGTCTTAATAGCTTTGTGGACGTTTTATTTGTTGAATGAAGTACTTTCGTCAAACATACAATAGGTCAATGTTACAAAGGAATTTTCGTATATAGTGATAGTTCAGCTCCTAATTACAAAATATAGTGATAGTTTGTATATTTATGGAACATAGCAATAATTTGTTTTAAAATGTAGCGGAATACACTGTATTGGCAAGCAAATGAAATAGATTGTATTCATGTCATTGTATTTTCATGGTATGACACTTGTATATTATGAAATACATGTGTATCGTCATCAAAAACCATCCCAATTCCCACAAAAATCACATGTATGTCAATGTATTTTATGAGATATACTTTTATTTTAGGCATGAAATAAGAAGACATTTGTATTGCGAGTGTATTTACTACTAAACTTGAACTCTCATTATGTATCGTAATTCTTTTTAAGTGTTTCTATTTCAGATAAATATAGGGGCTATATTTGTTGTATCACATAATATTTCAAATTTTAAGAAGGAATACCTGTGTAGATATTTTTTGAGTGACCTCATTGTATTAAAGTTCTTTACACAGGATGTATATAACTTAGTGTACGTACCTCATCATTGTGGAACCAGGGATACCAAGGTGATTTAACATGAAGTTTCATCTTCTTAATAGATTTTTTAGTCGAAGTTACTGGTACTATTCCATCTGTGTCCCCACTGCATTTGTTCAAATCCAAAAATAAATTAACCATTAAGAAATAATTGAACAATAATATCAGACTACAAAACAAAACAACAACCATTTGTTCACCTGAATATCCATACTCGTATTCCATTTGCCATAACTCTTTTGAGAAGAGGAATTATTGTTAATGGGCTATCCCTCCAACTTTCTATGACTTCACTGCAATTTAATTTGTAATTTTAAACTAGTTTAGAGCAAACAATATTGGTATCTTAACATTCTTAGTTGATCAACAAACGTATAATAAGTATATACTCCTTCTGTCCCATATTAGTTGGTCACTTTTCTTTTTACACGCATGTTAAGAAATCATAAATAAGAAGGTAGTTTTACTTATTCACCCTTTAAGAAATTTCTTTGGAACTTTACAAACAAGTGTGAACACTTTAAAAAGAATTAATTGTAAGGTGATCAACTAATATGAGACAACTATTTGGAGTATTTAGTGTACACATTAGTTATATAATTATACATTGATTATACACTGCATACTGACTAAAATTTGTAAAGAGATAAATACCTGCATGGCTGCCAATTATACTTAATTTTGGTGAGATTGGCATGGAGAGCCTTTTGAACATCAGGACGATTCATGTATGCAATTACATAATCATCACTGCATGGATCGATCCCTTGCTGCAATATTCCATAATTAATAGTACTACTATAAGGCCGGTCTCTACATTTTTACTAGTTCAAATTCAAGCTAATTAAAACCCGAACTTACTAAATTTTTGTTGGGCGTATAATAAGCAGTACTGAGATCGTCGTCATTAGGGCATAACGGGGCATATATGTTGTAAAGATCGATGGGGTCAGTATCAGCAATAGCTATATCAATGGCGTTATCGCACTCGTGAGGTTGAGGAAGAGCCTTGTCCGAGAAATTACAGTATCTTTCTATTTGCTCTAATATCTCATCTGAAATCAACCCATGACTTGCATGGTACTCAAACATCCCTATTTTATCTGTCTCATAATTTATCACTGCATTCCCAATCTGCAAAAAAAAACTATCAAATCTATTGAACATTTTTAGTTAGGGGGCAATTGGTTCATCCAAACTCCCTTCGCTGGAAAAATGAATTGTATATACAAGGTCAAAATTATCTTTTATCTGTATATAATAAATGTTGAATCGCCTTAGATTTTTTATGTGTTTATTTTTATATATTTTGAATCTCCTTAATGAAAGTCTTGGCTCTGTTGTTATGGGATCGTGAATTTTTTTTATTTATAATAACACCATTAATCCACACCAAATATTATTTTCTTCGTTAAGCAGTTATGCAGTACTATTAGTTATCTTTAACATATGGTAACTATTATAATAGGAGTACTTAATTTTATCACTATTAAAAAAATAATTTTTTTTTATGTAGTACATATTTTGAGTACTGATTCTAACCAAGGAAGCAATAATCATTTTCCACACAAACATTTATGCGGAGTAATTAATTGAGATCACAATCCAAACATAATTAAAGGGTTAATTAAGCTAGTTAATTGAAAAAATAACATAATTTAAAACCACTATAAAGGTGTGGTTGGTGGTCAATGAAATTGATGAAATTAAAATCATGAAATTAGAAATCCCCCGCCAAAGGGTGTGGCCTAACGACATACATTTGCAGCACTTCGAATTAATAACATAGTTCGAAGTGCTGCAAGCTGACATCGACATACATCACCGTTATAAAATAAATAGCATTAAAATCGAATTATGAAATGGAGAAGGGTGAGAAAAGTAAGTATATATATAACTTTACCATTATCCCCTTTAGGTTAATAAGAGTCTTCTTGGCAAGCTTGTTATGGTGAAGAATCATTTGTGCCAATTGAGGTACAAAATGTCCAGCATAGCTCTCACCAGCAATGTAAAAATCTCTGTTCTTATACTCCGGAAACCTTTGCATCCAATTCAATAAGAATATTAAATTGTCATTGGCCGTATTTCTATCTCCATTTGATTTGACGTCAAAACTTGTATTTGAATATGAAAATCCAACGCCAGCTGGGGACTCCAAGAATATTATATTTGACACTATAAATAGGAATTACATATTCAAATTAAGTTGAGGTCAATTTTCTCAATTCCAACAAGCCAAAAAAGTATAAAATTCACTCAAGAAAAGAAGTAATTGTTAAGTAATTACCATGATTCCATGAGTTGTGATTCCTATACAATGTCTTTCCATTACTATGGACTCTAAATGGTCCAATTTCCTCCATGGCTCCATAGGCAAGTGAAGAGCAACCAGGACCTACCAAAAACAATTCAAGGCATTTAAATTTTGTATATTAGACAATGAGAAAAAACTACAAATTCTATCGTTAGAGGCGAATCTAAAATTCAAAATTAACAGGTTTAGGACGAACTTAATCTTGATTATCTCTGTACAATTTAAGTATGGAATGTATACATAGTTTAAGCCAAATGCAATGAGTTCTGTTGAACATATAGAACTTGCTCTAGATTCGTCTGTGTCTCTACTTCAATAGTAACTTACCATCGTAATTAAG
This sequence comes from Jaltomata sinuosa, assembly GCA_003996215.1. Lineage (NCBI taxonomy): Eukaryota > Viridiplantae > Streptophyta > Magnoliopsida > Solanales > Solanaceae > Jaltomata > Jaltomata sinuosa. Next base: position 654,510 of record QJPP01007188.1, on the reverse strand, counting down.
AGAAAATGATTATGTCAACAACTTAAACTAGATTTGTATTACCTCCATTAAGCCATAAGAGAAGGGGCAATGACTTGGAATTTTTCTCAGCTTCAACAAAATAATAAAACAAGGCACGACCAGCAGATTCGTTGACCGTAACATATCCACCATATTGTTTGAATTTGACAAGTGGTTGACCTGGCAATCTCTTGATTTGATCTTTATTTTTCAACCCCTTTTGAGAAAGAACAAATTTATCCAATTCTAAATAATCAATGGTTGAACTAAAATGGCTATTATTATCAATGGTTGAATCTTTTTTCAATAACTTTGTTAAGTAAAGTTTGCCTACACCATGACTATGTCTCCTTTCAAGACTTGATGAAGCCACAATTTGTGAAAGAAGAAGGGTTAGTAGGAGGAAGAAAATAATTTTTTCCATTTCTTTGAATTTGGATAATGAAAATAGATTAATGAATTGATGATTAAAAACTAATTCATTTTGGAGTGGATTTGGCTGTGATATGAGATTAATTAGTTACTTAAAAAGAAAGATTGGGTACTATATATACGTTCAATCAAGGAAGATCTGGGATCCATTATATTTAATTACACTACAAGTGTATATACTTTTAATGGGAAATAAACTCCCAATTATATTGTGATGGGATCTAGTTTCCAAGTTTATTATTATGAATTTTATATAGAAGTTTGTGGGACTTTTGTATTAATTTTACATTTGGGCCTTGTATTATTCGTCAGACGTACCTGCAGACATAACCACATGGTTTAAGTTGTCTAAGTTCATCTTACATTATCCATAATCTCAATCTTTCCGACGCAAATTCGAATATTGGGCATGCGAACAAAAATTCTCACATTGGTAGCTGAAAGAATTGGGAAACTACATATAAGGTGTAGAATCTCTTAATGGTGTGAGTCCATTTGGGGAAAACCGTGCGGGCTTGGCCCAAATCAGACAATATCACATCATGTAAAAGTGTTTTTTAGGCTGGTTTAGCCCAACAACTGGTATTAGAGCTCAGGTTCAGTAGGATGAGTATGGAAATTGGGGGAGATGGGATGGGAGACTTGGTTTGCTTACTCTTACGAGCTTGGAGATGCACATACAAGAAGAAGCTAGTTGCGGGCTTCGGTTATCATGAAATACTCAAACGATGTGCGTGACACACAATGAATCTCAATGTCCCATGGATCGTGGTGATCGATGGGTCATGTGGAACTTACTTCAAGGGGGAGATTGTTGGGTGTCCGAACAAAAAGTGTCACATTGATAGCGGCAGGGATTGAGAAGATACATATAAGGTGTAGGATCTTTTAATGGTATGAGGGCTTTTAGGGAAAACCATGCCGGTTTGGCCCAAAGCGGACAATATCACACATGTAAGAGTATATTTGGCTGAAGATCCCAACACCAGATTTAATTAAATCCTAATACGGCAACCGAACACCAAATGAAAAACCAAAAACAAATTAATCATTGTTTCTCAAAACTCTTTCTTTTTTTGTCTCATAAAAAACTGAAAGCTCTCTCCATATATAAACTATAGTATAACAAGACATATACTTGTGAGAAAGAGCAAATCAAGATGTTATTAACCTAATAAACAAAAAAGAGAAGAAGGTATTAATAATGTCATATTATGCTTAAACCTAAACCAGCAATTGCATGATGAAATGAATAAAAGGATCTTTAAACTAGACAACTAGCTATTCCTCCTACTATTAATCATTGTTTCTTTTAGAATCAGGGAGATCAGTTCCATCAAGAAAATGCATGATAAGTGAAAGGGCTCTGGCTGCCTCATAGCCTGGAACTTGATGTCCTGCCCCTCTCACTGTAGCAAATGTCATGTCTCCTTTATATACTTGTGTATATCCACCAACCTATACATTTAAAACAAATACAAAATCAATTCAAAAACTTCAAGATAAGATTGAATTATTATTATTATACCAATTATAAGTAATAAAATGGAAATTATAAATATTGTCACCTCTCCATTGAGGAACCAAGGATGCCATGGAGTTTTGATAGGAAGATTCATTATCTTAATTGATTTCTTGGTTGAAGTAACAGGCACCCTTCCATCAGTATCACCACTGCATACATTTTCAGAAAGATAACAAAGTTCAAAAGCTTATTTACTATTAACAAGTTCTTTTTTGAAGAAAAAATTGTTTTTATTTAAGCAAATTGGTATATGAATATTCAAATTAAGGAGGTTTGAACAACCATCTAAAATACTATGAACCAACTAAGTATATTTAATATTCTTTTTTTTTTCAAATATTGGACCACTTAGGTTTTACCCTGAGTGGACTTTTTTATTAATAATCAAAGAACCTCAAAATAGAATAAGTACAAGTAAGGGGGCTAGGTCTTACCTTACAAATCTTAATGAAGTCAAACACTTAATTAGTCTGAATGGGTTTTAATCATTAAGATCTAGAACAAAGTCTTAATACCATTAAGAGGTATTCTTACATGGATAATATTCACCACTACTCCATCCACAATCACCAGTCACCACCACTTACCACCTTTGTCATCACAATCACCACCACTATTGTCAACCACCATTACCGTCGTCAACCACCACTATTATCGGCCATTACCACACCTACTACCTCCATCATTATAATTATATCCATTGTCACCACCATCACCGCTACCTCCACCACCACTGCGGTGAATCCCTACTACTAGCCAACTCCACCATCACAACTAGCACCGTTGCCAACTACCACCAACACACCGTCAACTACCACACATTCTTCAGCCACCACTGTCATCGTTGTCACCACCGCCAATTCCTACTACCAACCACCTCGACCATCACAACTAGAACCGCCTTCAACTACCGCACATTCTTCAGTCACCACCTTCAACACCGTCAACTACTAACCTTAACCAACTTCACTATCACACCGCTGCTAACTACCACCAACACACCGTCAATCACCACACATTCTTCAGCCACCACCAGCAACGTTGTCACCATCGGCACCACCTCCACCACTATCAGCCATTACCACCAGTACGGTCAATCCCTACTACCAACCATCTCGACCATCACAACTAGAACCGCCTTCAACTAGCACATATTCTTCAGTCACCATCATTTTTATTAAAAAAAAATATTGAAGAATAAATTAAAAAGAAGAAACGTTTAAGAATAAGCTTCAAACAAAATTTAAGAACACAAGTGAATATGAAATGATTTAATACCGATTTATTTAAACGGCTCTATGTTCGAAAGGGTTATGTTGTAACACTACCCCTAAAATATACAACACAAAAACTATAGTAATTTTGAAGTATATGAAATACATCTTTGTGAAACTTTTAAATATATTCAAGCTATTGAAGATTAAAAAGGATAACCATAGCATGATAATCAAGAAAAGAAAGCTACAATTACTCCATTTGAAATGAAAAATCTCAGCTAAAGAATGAGATTCAAATAAAATTTAATAATACAAGTGAATATAAAAAGAATCTAATACCGAGTCATCTTGAATAGGCTTATGTCCAAAAAAATTATATTGTGACACTGCTATTTTTGTGACAACACCTATAAAAAATATACAATACACATATAAAAATAACAATGCCATAATTAAACACTTAGAAGTGAAAAAAAGATAAATAACTTTAGAATATATAATTTTTAAAAGATATAATTCAGTATGTTAGCTTTAAAGAATGAAAAGAAATTACTACTACTTTGAAAAATTGTACCAACTTACAAAGGGTACGGCATTAAGAATATCATAGAATTAGCAAACAAAGGTAAAACTTACAAAACAAAATGTACTTTTTAACCTATGAAGCATGTTATATCATCTTTTCTAAGTCTAGCTTATATATAAATATATAGATTTGGGGGTTATGGACTTGAAAAGACATAGAAATAATGGAGATTATTATTATAGGAGTTATGAAAATATTAATGTGTGAGTTAAAATCACAAGATTAATGCGCATTATTAGAATAGAAGTTATGAAAATGAAGTGGTGTAGTTATGGAGATGACTTTTTAAATAAATTATTTAAGATAAATAAAAATATTTTAAAGTGGATTATTATGTTATTATTCTATAGTGAAATGGAGAGAGAAATGCCAAAAAAATAAGAAAAAAGATAAATAAGTTTGGAGCCCATAGAGAGGTGCCACATCACTTTCTCTATAACCTTCCTTTATATATATATATATATATATATATATATATATATATATATATATATATATAGATTTGTAATGTTGCTCCATATTTAGGAATGGCAATGGGGCGGGACGGGACGGTTGCGGGGGCAAACCCGCATAAACCCGCAAGGATTTCAACCCGCCCCGTCCCGCCCCGCATAGCATAATTTATTGTTTTTAACCCACCCCGCTCCGCCCCCCAAAAACACGCCCCGCAAAACCTGCCCCGCATAAACTCTCTTTATCTTTTTTTCACTTTGATATTTAGCTTAAACACTCAAGTATAATTTTTTTTTTGTTTTCATGGTTAGGACTAGATTAATGTTAAGATTAACAGAAAATGCTTAGATTCAAATTAAACCAAAAGACAAAAAAGAATAAAAATATGTAGGTTAGTTTGATAATCTACGTCTTAAACTACTCTTAGTTTAACATGATTTTCATCACTGAAGCCTCGTAAATCTTTTAAGTAGTAGTTAATAAAAGTATTATGACAGACTTAACAGTCATTATAAATAGAAAGAATAGACCAAAAGAAAAGCTTCAGTTTCCTATTTAGCATTTCAACCCGCACCCGCCCTGCCCCACTAAGAATTGGAAAAAATCAATTTCATCCCGCCCTGCACCCGCCCCGCACCCGCAATCATGTCCCCCGCCCCGCACCACCATAAGCCTAAATCCGCCCCGCCTCCGCCCACCCCGCCCTATTGCCATCCTTATTCATATTTGACAGTAATATAGTTTTAAGAATAACCCAAATGTAACATATTTTCTACATAGAGAGATTAAAATTTCACAAACTATAATCAATTGAATGTTAAATGTGTTGAGTTATATATAACAAGAATCAAAATCAGAATTTATTAATAATTGAGAGACCAAAAGTGTTATTAAAAAAAATCATAATTACAATTAATTGCACAAATCGCAAAATCTCCGTTTGCTCGTGTTAATTACTATTTGAACAGTCAAAAGATATTTTTTTAGATCATAATTTTTTTAAATATTTTTGAATTATTAACTATTGTGACTTATTATACTTTTTAAATATGTAAATTTTATTTCAAAAAATTAAAGATTTTATATCCAAATTTACACCAAATATTGATTAGGTTGACCCTCCTACTTTGAATTAAGCCAAACAAACAAAACCAAGGGAGTACTATCTAAAATGTTAATTTCTTTAAATGTATGATCATTCTAAGTGATATAAACATAAAAGCACTTATTGGTAACCGGGAATTTTAATCAAATTACTAAATAACCAAACATTTAGATGATATAAACGTGAAAATAATAAAAACCTAAATAATAAGCCAATTAAAAGAAAATAATGAGTGGAGGGTAAAATGGTCACCTGAATATCCACACTCGAATATCGTTTGCCATAAACTCTCTGAGAAGAGGAATAATCGTTGATGGGCTGTCTGTCCAATTTTTTAGGCTGGTACTACAATTTTTATTTTAACATAATTTCAGTTTAAATCCCTAGAAAAGGTATAAAATTAATCAATGGAAACCTATGTTACTCGGACTCTTTAAAAATGTCAACTTGTGCAACATTGAAAGTGAAGAGCCCGCACAACTTAGATGGGAACCTTAAATAGTACTACTAGCAAATGGTTAAAATTATTTGAAATATACCTGCATGGGTGCCAATCTGCATATTTAATATTGGTAACATTGGCATGAAGAGCTTTCTGAACATCAGGCCTATTCATGTAGGCAGTTGTGTAAAAGTCACTACATGGATCGATCACTGACTGCATTGTATACCAAATAGTATTATATAAGAGTTTAAGTTATATATATGCATCGTTGAGCTTTTTAATATAAGTTGTTTTCCTCAAATTGAATTATGACTTACAGAAGGCTTCTTGGGCTTGGCAGTGAGATTGGAATTGTGGCAGAGTGGAGCATATATGGCGTATATATCAAGAGGCATACCATTAGATGCTATATTTTCTGCCGCCTCGCACTCGGCTGATTCTTTACTGCCTCTGAACTTGCATTGCTTCTGGATTTCAGCTTCAACTTCATCAGATATTAAGCCATGACTTGCAAAATACTCGAACATTCCTCTTGCATCCGTCTCATCATTAATCACTGCATTACCAATCTGCAACCAAATCGCGGTCTTGTTCAACATCGATCATTCAACACAAAGGCCAAAAACAAATTGAAAATAAAAACATTTGAAGAGAGACATACCAAGATGCCTTTAAGATTAATGATATTTTTGTTGTGATATAGAATTGTATGTGCCAATTGAGGTACATAATGACCAGCATAACTCTCTCCGGATATGTAAAAATCTCTATTCTTGTATTCTGGAAACCTTTCCAGCCAATTTATTAAGAACTGATAATTATCATTAGCTGTTTTTCTATCTCCTCCAATTTTAACATCAGTGGATGTGTTAGAGTAGGAAAATCCTACTCCAGCTGGAGACTCCACGAACAACACATTTGCAGCTAATAATATTTATCAAAAGAAAAAAAATTAGCACTAGCTAGAGAGATAATATAGTAATTAATTATCTGGTTAGGTGAAAAATGAAATTTACCATGGTTCCATGCAAAATTATTTTTGTGAAGTGTTTTTCCATCACTGTTTACTCTAAATGGTCCAAGTTCTTGAAAGGCTCCATATGCAAGAGAAGAACATCCTGGACCTGTCCCAAAAAAAAACATATGATTAACCAAATAAGAAATTAAACCCATTGTCCAAAATAATTTGGTCATTAATTAAGTTGAGAGTTGAGGTAATCTAGTCTTAAGTGGAAAATGAAATAATTTTCGTAAACCATAAGAAAATGGGGATTTACTATACAGTTATCATCAGTCAACTGTTGATTGAAACGAATAATCTGATGAAAATTAGTTCATATTTACATAGATGAGATTCCAAAGTTGAAAATTCAATATAAAAGTCTCTTTCTTAATAATTTTCTTAAAATAGATGTATTAAGAAGGGAAAAAGAAAAAATCAGACATATATATGTCACGTGAATAAAAATGGAGATGAAATATTTTCTTCTTGAAAAAAAGATGTTTATAAAATTAATTAAATTAAAAAATCAATTATAATGGATAAATTTTTAAATAATATTCTTATATTAATAAAAATTAGGTTAAAAAACTGTTGCAGCAGTTCAAAATAAGAGAGATAAGCATAAACATAAAGAGTAAGTTAAACTAAATCAAAACTTGAGGTGGAGGGTGGGGACTCTAACTTCATTGACTTACAAAATAAGTACAAGTGACTTTGGTAAAAGACAATTTATAATTGAATGACCATTTAAGTAATTCACTCATATATTATGGTATATAACTAAATCGTTTAGATAAATTACCTCCATTAAGCCAAAGAAGAAGAGGCAAAGATTCCTTAGAATGTTGAGCTTCAACAAAGTAATAATAGAAAGCTCTTCCAGCAGATTCATCAATCGTAACATATCCACCATACTGCTCAAATCTTACTGGAGGTTGGCCAGGAAGTTTTTGAATCTTATCATTCTCTTTCAAACCCTTTTGATCAGAAACCACAATTTTTTTATTAAATGAATTATGAAGATGTTGTTCATCATCAAGATGTGATGCATTAAAATGGCTTTTGTCAATGTTGAAATTTTGATTCAACTTAGCCTTATAAAATTGGCCAAGGGCTTCACTTTGTGTTTTGATGCTTCCTCCATTGATTTGAGAAAGAATGGTTGAAAGAAAAAGAGTAAATAAAAGAAGAGAAGTTGTGGAGTTGAATGTCTCCATCAAAAATAATAAGACTTTTTTTTTAGAAGTGTAAAAGAGAGGAGCCTCTATTATATTTTTATATCATTTCATATGTATGGAAATAATCAATAAAAGAAATAACCATAAATACTACTTTGCAACATATGTATGGAAATAATCAATAAAAGAAACAACCATAAATACTACTTTGCAACATATGATATGTATCCTAAAAGATTTTCACAATCAGATGACTTATAAACAAGATGGAATAATCTGGAAGCCCCTTGTATTTATTCAGCTTTATTATTTTGATCCCTATACTTTGCAGATTTTTATCTAAACACTTGAACTTATTTAAAATTAATATTTTAAACAATGTTGATCAAACTTATGTGGCATTTGTTTTGCGCATCTATAATTACACACATTTAAAAGTGAGTGAATACAATAATTTTTATTTCATATTCCTATTCATCAAATCATTCTTTATAATGTTATTTCCTTACTTGGTACATAATAATATGTTTCTCTAAATGTACATTATTAACTTTTCTTATTTGTAGATATTTTCCTTATTAGTTCTTTATTTCCTTTCATATCAATATCCTCTTTCATTTATAAAACATGAATAATAGTACATCAATGAAACTCACTCTTTCCATCGTTCTGCAACTTCTCGATTTTGACCTAATTTTTAGTAGTGATTGGTGCACATCGGAGAATTATCACCTGATTAATATCTAGTTAAATCAAAAGACTACAAATAAAATTTATAAGATAATTGTCAAGATTGCCCTATTGTTTAAATGTTGAAAATTTTGTAAGTAAACTTGTGAATGCAAGTATGGAGAAAGAAAGAAAGAAGTTCAGTGTGTATATCATGATTAAGCAAGCAGAAAAGAACATTTTGAATGTCATTTCTCAGGTCTTTCCTTTTAATAGCTTGACAATAACTTGGATCTCTTTTTGTGACACTCTCCTAGGATTAAAATCTTGTTTGAAAAACACCATTGTTTGCTGGAAAAATCAAAATCAACTCAAGATCTGATGACATCAGTACAAGAACATCAACAAATACAAAGAAAGTCTAGAAAAACTAAAACAGTTGGCTAGAAGGAAATAAGACAGATAGCATCAATAGTCTCTAGAATCCAGTATTGCTATTGCCGAAAAGAAAATAGCTCACCCTGATTCCTAATAATAACAAGTCTCATCGCAAGTAGTAAGACATGTATCCTGCTAGCTAGGACCTGGTTCAGACCCTGGACGCAAAAAGGTGCAACAAGTGAGTACGAAAAACACATGTACTCAACAATCTTTGATTACTAATCCTTTCTAGAAGCGATAATGAGATATATCCTAATAGTTCTTTTTTCCACAAGTATAATTTTGTTACCTCTCTCAAATGTTAATGTTGAGCATCACTTTCATCTCTCTAATTAATGTCAATTGGTTCCTCTCTTCTAGCAATTTCTCATTTGTAACCTTAATATTTTCATCATCTGCGCTGTCAATCACCTCTTGAAAACTGTGAGTATCCAACATATTGTTATTTAGATCCACAACAAAATTAATAGCAGGCATATAATTCATTATATCAGATGGAACACTAGAGGACTCATCAGGGGCATTATATTTCTCCTTAATGTTGTCCCATGTATGGTTGACACTATAAATTTATCCCAGGATAAATTTATACCGTCTACCAAGTGCACTATAAACCTTATCTCAAACTTAATCGTGGAATATCCTTATATTTCATCATTTGCTTTTCACTCTCAGAGTGGATAACAACTTAACATTGCCCTGTTTAGTGTATTCTTGAGGACTGTTCTCCTCATTTTCATCACTTCTATTAACCTCTTCAAAATTTTCAGCTTCATTATTCGTGTGCATACTTCCCATCAGCTTCATTTTTCTTTCTCCCTTTTCCCAATTGTTTGGTGGTCTTCATTTTGATTTGCTCTATGTTATTTTGATCCCCATCTGGTTCCTTTTCACTTGTAGCATGTTGTTTATCCTCTTCTTTTTCTTGTTTTTCTCCTTTGCTATCCAGGTTTACTCTGTTACCGTTGCCAGTAGTACATAGTGACGTTTTCCCTGTAGCATTAACATTCTCATCAATTGTTTTCCTATTCTTCCTATTTCCCTCGTTTTTTTTGGGTAGTTTATCATTCCCATACTCATTTTTGCTTCATTCATTGTTCTTCACTGTGTTATAGAGTGACCCAAAATCTTGCAATATCTACCAAACTTTGGCATGTTCTCGTATTCGAGCTTCTGGCAGAAACCTTTATGGGGATAAGAATAATCCTCAGAGCCCACAAAAACAGAATCGAGCTTCCGTTTTGTAAGATCAATTTTCACCCTTACCTTAGCCACACTTGGCCTAGATTTGTAATTAGTAGCAAGGTCCATGGTTAACGGAACTAACAATCTGCTTCACATAATTTCATGTGTGGCAGTCAAATGGTAACTCTGGTAGCAATACCCAGACCGGGACTATAGGAGAGTCCTCGTCTGATTTGAAATCCAAAGTTCATTTTTCCAACCACATTACTTGACCCTCAGTTTCAATTGATCGTTTATACCACACGTTTTTGAAGTCCTCGTCATTAGAAAAATCTAAAAAGAAATCATGTAATATTTCTCTGCTATTATTAATTAGTCATTGTTTCTCGAAACTCTCTAAAAGCTCTCTGTGATGACTTGCCATATCATCACGCCACCTAGCACCACGTGGCACAAAGTTGTCCATGTGGAAGGATTATATAGAAAATAGATTAGTCATTAGTAGAATATTCTAGATAAATAGAGAGATCTTCTATGGAAATCCCTAGAATTTCATGAAATTGCATAGAAGGTCCTTAGAATATTCTAGGTATGTAGAGAATTCTAGAAGAAGGACTTATTTGTAAATATGTAGGGACTTGTGTAATAATTATTATTTACACATTAGTCCCTAGGTGAGTAGTATAAATAGAGGGGCATCCATTTGTAAATTCATCAAGCAAAATCAATCAAGTTCTCTACAATACAAATCTTTCTATTAATTCTCTTGTGTTCTTTCTACCATTCTCTTAGAGATTCTTAGTGTCTTACGCTGACTTGGCATAAAAAGATCGTGAGTAAGGTGTCAAGTGCCGCATGTAAGCTTAGTAAAAGACTAAGGACGTGACAACGTGGTATCAGAGCCAGGTTTCAACTAAGATAATGACAAACGAAGGAGAATTCGACGCTGCTAACACCCTGTCCAACGTCACCCAAGACGTCACTAGCAAGATGGCTCATAACAAAAAGAAAAATGTCGCCAACAAGAGCCACGAGGTGCCGCCCGAAGTTGAGTAAAATGAAAGGCTTACATCCCAAGAACCATCTACCACGGAGGCGAGCGAGGACGATGTGGAAGTCCTGCCCGAGGACGTCTCGCTCGGTAAAGAGTGGGTTATGAAGGTTAACGTGGGGATGAATGCCGTTGAGATATTTGGCCAGCCCTTGGGAAAAATGGAGGGCACCCTAAGCGTTCTCGAGGAGCACACTCTTGAGGAGATTGAAAGCATCCGAAATTACCTAGAGGGGCGTACGCAGGCTGAGATAGAGTTGAGGCAAGCCGTCACTTCCTTGGAGTGCAGGCTCATGGAGGCGTTGAGCACTATTGATGCCATGAAGGCAAAGATAGAGGCACTCGAGGAGCAGAGAAATGCTGGTGTGGTCAAGACAGCCAACAATATTGTTGTGACGAGGGAGGCCAAGATCGAGGCTCCCAAGCCACCAATATTCAAGGGTGTTCATGATGCACAAGAAGTGGAGAACTTCCTATGGCACATGGAAAACTACTTCAGGCATGGCATGGTGAGAGATGACGAGGCCAAGATCAACACTGTTGTGTTATACCTATCGAAAACTGCCATGCTATGGTGGAGAAGAAATATGTTTGACGCTGAGAGGGGCTTGTGCACTATTAGCACATGGGATCAATTCAATGCCGAGTTCAAGCGATAATTCTTCCCAAATAATGTCTTGTATGAGGCAAGATGCAAACTTAGAGAGTTGAAGCAGACATGGAGCATACGAGACTACGTCAAGGAGTTCACCACCCTTATGCTCCAAATTCCCAACCTCTCCGGCGACGACTTGTTGTTTTACTTCATGGACGAATTGCAGAAGTGGGCTAAGCAGGAGCTGCAACGCCGACGAGTCACGGATGCAGACCAAGCCATAGTGGAGGCCGAGTCTTTGATAGATTGCAGGAACGAGAAGTATGATAAGGACAGAGGCAATGAGTCAAAGGGTGGCAATGCTAAAAGTGGTGGAGACTGTGGCAACAACAAGAAAATTCATCAACAACACCGCAAGACTCAAGATACTAACAAGTTTGATAACAAGAAGTCAATTAGCCACCAGGGCTACGTCGAAAAGAAATCACAGGTAGAGAAGAAGGGATGCTACATATGTGGAGGGCCTCACGCATTCAAGAGTTGTCCTGACTTAAAAAGTCTTGGTGCCATGGTGCGCGAGCGAAAAGAGCAGATCCAAGGAGAGAATTCGGTCACCGCACAGTTGGGTATGATCGGACTATGTGGTGCCATCACAAGGCCAGCTAGCCAGCCTAATGAGAATAGCAATCAGTACGTGGACCTTATCATCAATAATAAGCCCGCTCGTGCAATGGTGGACACTGGAGCAACTCACAATTTTGTGACTGAGGCTGCAACGAAGAGACTAGAGTTGAAGCTCGCTCCATCTAACTCTCGTGTCAAGACCGTGAATGCTGAGCCTCAAAATGCTCATGGTGTAGCCAATGATGTTAGTGTGAAATTGGGCGATTGGAAAGGTACGACAAACTTTACCGTCACCATTATGGATATCTTTGATATTATTTTAGGACATGAGTTCTTTAGACATTGTCATACTTTGATCGACCCCTACCTCCAAAGTCTCTTGGTTATGGAATGAGAAGGAGCTTGCATGGTGCCCATGTATAGTATGTCACACGGACATAACCAAGCACAACTTTCGACTATGCAATTAGTCAAGGGACTCAAGAAGGAAGAGCCGACGTTCATGGCAACCCTTGCAAGTTTGGAGGAAGATAAGGGTTCCCAGGAGACGTTGTCGTTTTGCATAGAAAAGTTACTTTAAGAAAACAAAGATGTTACGTCTGATGAGCTACCTAAGCACTTACCTCCTAGGCGTAAGGTGGATCACAAGATTGAGTTGGATCCAGGCGCTAAGCCACCCGCATTTGTCCCTTGTCGTATGATACCGCCCAGGACAATCAAAAGAGGGCATGCAACACAATTAACAGCCAAGCAACACATGAAGTTGGCCACACAGGGAAAGACAAGATCCAAATGTTTATGCAGCAACAATGCGCCGTGGTCGTCACAACATCAAGTGGGGGAGAGTGTGATGACTCGCCATGTTATCACGCCACCTAGGCGCCACGTGGCACAAAGTTGTCCATGTGGAAGGATTACATAGGAAATAGATTAGTCATTAGTAGAATATTCTAGAGAAATAGAGAGATCTCCTATGGAAGTTCCTAGAATTCCATGCAATTGCATAGAAGGTCCTTAGAATATTCTAGATATGCAGAGAATTCTAGAAGAAGGACTTATTTGTAAATATGTAGGGACTTGTGTAATAATTATTATTTACACATTAGCCCCTAGGTGAGTAGTATAAATAGAGGGGCATCCATTTGTAAATTCATCAAGCAAAATCAATCAAGTTCTCTACAATACAAATCTTCCTATTAATTCTCTTGTGTTCTTTCTACCATTCTCTTAGCGATTTCTAGTGTCTTAGGCTGACTTGACATAAAAAGATCGTGAGCAAGGTGTCAAATGTCGCACGTAAGCTTAGTAAAAGACTAAGGACGTGACATCTCTCCATGTAATATGTTATTCAACATTACAACAGCACAGACATTTGTGAGAAAGAGCAAATCAAATTGTTATTAACCTAATAAAGTAAAAGAGAAGAAGGAATGTCACATTCTTTTAAACCTAATCCACAATTAATTGCATAAAATGAATAAGGATCTTAAGGGGAATTATTAATTGACTAGACAATTATTAGTCCTATTAATCATTTTTTCTTTTAGAATCAGGAAGGTCAGTTCCATCAAGAAAATGCATGATAAGTGAAAGGGCTCTAGCTGCCTCATAGCTTGGTACTTGATGTCCTGCCCCTCTTACTGTAGCAAATGTCATGTCCCCTTTAAACACTTGTGTATATCCACCAACCTATAAATTTAAAAACATTGCAACAAAACAAATACAAAATCAATACAGAAACTTTAAAATAAGATTGAATTACTATTATACTAATGAGTATTAAAAAAATGGAAATTATATTAGAGTTTAATAATATGATTACCTCTCCATTGAGGAACCATGGATGCCATGGAGTTTTGATAGGAAGATTCATTTTCTTAATTGAGTTCTTGGTTGAGGTAACAGGCACCCTTCCATCAGTATCACCGCTGCATTTTCAAAAAAATAACAAAGTTTAAAAGCTTATTTTCAATTAAAAAAGCTCCTTTAATTTTTTGAAGAAGAAAATTGCTTTTATTTAAGAAAATTGGTATAAAGTTTCCCTAATTATTCAGATCAAGGAGGTTACAAAGACCATCTAAATTACCATGAATCTTATGTGTGTAATCTCACCGGTGGGGTTTGGGAGGGTAGAGTGTACGCAGACCTCGCCCTACCTTAAAAAGACTATAAAGTTGTTTACAATATAGACCCATGTAGATGTTGAAATTTTGTGGGACTGTCCAATCTTGTTAGGTTTTTTGGAAGTTATTCTACATGTTTCATGGAGGCTACTTTACCCTAAACTCTAGCTTGAGGCTACTCAACTTTTAACCTTAAATCACGCCTATTTAAAGGTTAGCATATTCTTTGAAGAGAGCATCTCGAGTATTTCATAAACTCATGGGATATTCACAAAGAGATCAAGGCGTCAAATGACACCTTCTCAAAGTATGGAACATTCGCGATCAAATATATTGTAAGAAAGTCCAAATCATCTTATATTCGAGAAACGCTACTAACAATCCTTGAATCACAAAAAAAAAAAAGAATCAAGGGAGAACCAGAATTATACTCACAAATATTCATCAATATAATTTCTATTTCATCATAATTTATTTGTGATTACAGTTTATTTTCTATCACTTTAAAATTTATTGCAAACACCCCTACTCTTGGTAAATTGCAATAAAGACAAAATAATAAATAAATAAATAATCCAAATAAAAGAAAATGGTGAGTGGAGGATAAGGTGGTCACCTGAATATCCACACTCGAATATCATTTGCCATAAACTCTCTGAGTAGAGGAATAATTGTTGATGGGCTGTCTGTCCAATTTGTTAGGACGTCACTGCAATTTTTATTTTAACATAGTTTCAGTTTAATTAATCCCTAAAAAAGGTATAAAATTAATCAATTATTATTTTCTAGAATATATTTGAAATATATAATGGCTAAAATTATTTGAAATATACCTGCATGGCTGCCAATCTGAATATTTAATATTGGTAACATTGGCATGAAGAGCCTTCTGAACATCAGGCCTATTCATATAGGCAATTGTGTAATAGTCACTACATGGATCGGTCACTGACTGCATTGTATATACGTCACTGATTAATTTTTGGACAAATAAACATATTAATGCTGAATTTATTCTTTCAATCAATAATTATAAATGTGAACAAAATATTCAAATGTGAAAGGAAAAAAGATATATAGTAAGGTCATAAGTTTCTGTTCATTTTTTTTGTAGCTTTAACTATTCTGTCTACCAGAATGATATGTAGCTAGTAAGTTTACTTGTATATTAGTAGTAGTACTTTTACTCTAATAACAAGATGAAATTTGATGTGTCAAATATGTAAGAATTTAAGTTTTACGCACTGAGACTAAATTATTTGTTATTTAAAAGATAATTATACACAATTTTGTATAATAAGTGGAGTATTTATTAGTAACTTGGAATCTGAATGAGTTTCAAATTTAGATCATAGAGATGGAAAAGTAGTTATTTCTAAATTTTACTCCCAAATTAAACTCCCGACTATAGATTTGGAAGTTGAAATTGAAAATTTTGAGTTTTGAAGTTTTGAAATTTGAAGTTGTTTTTGGATATGCATTTTACTTGGAAAAAGTTTACATTATGAGTGGAAGTTCCAAAAATTGGTTTGAGCTAGTTTGTGTGAATTTGAAATAATTTGAAGATAAGATTTTCAAACTTTGATCAAATTTCATGGTCAAACAGATATTTGAAGATAAATTTTCAAAATCTACTCTCACAATTTATGGTCAAGCGCTAACTACGTACGAAAAATTTTACATTGTCAGTAAATGAATATTTCCTTTGTTCCAATTTATGTGACATAGTTCGAATTTTGAGAGTCTAACTAGTTTAATTTTGACTGACTTCGGACATGGAATCTTTAAATCTCTTGAAATAAAATTTACATATTTGGAAACTACGTAAGAAGTACTATAAGTCACAATAATTAATAATTTAATATATTTAAAATAAATGAAAAAATTATGATCAAATAAAGATTAGTTTGAATCTCAAAATTTCAAAGGTGCCACATAAATACGAAGGAAATATTATTCAAATCCATTATGCAATCCCCTTTAAATAGTAGTCTCTTTGTTCCAGTTTATATGACTCACTTTCTTTTATAGTTAGTCTCAAAAAGAACGACACAATTTTATATTTAGTGATAATTTAACATTAAAATGCCCGTTTTACCCTTAATAAAATGATTTATAGTCACAAAAACATCTATGAATTATTTTAGATCACAAGCTTTATAAGTCTTTTTTTTTTTTAAACTTTGTGTCAAATTAAACTCACTCACATAAATTGAGACGGAGGGAGAGAGTATAAATTGTCTAGCTAAAATTGAAGTAAAAAACATGTACAATCTCAAAAAGTGACTTACAGAAGGCTTCTTGGGCCTGGCAGTGAGATTGGTATTGTGGCAGAGTGGAGCATATATGTTGTATATATCAATAGGGTGAGTAGCATAATCTGATATAGCTTGTGCCATCTTGCACTCATCTGATTCTTCACTCTCTGGGACTGTGAACTTACATTGCTTCTGAATTTCATCTCCAACTTCATCAGTAATTAGGGCATGATTTGCAAAATACTCATACATTCCTCTTGTATCTGTCTCATCATTAATCACTGCATTACCAATCTGCAACCACAATCATGCTTTATTAGGATTAGTTAACTGCCTGTTTGAATGAGTTTATAACTTATGGTTTATAAGGAGGTGTCACAAGTTAGAAAAACTACCTGAACTTTCACTTTGTAACATTTGTAACATGAAATTGCCGCTATAATAATTTTAGGCTTAATACATAATCAAGTCTCTTAAACTTATTAAGATATTCAGTTTAGACACTAGAACTAAGTTATGTTTTAATTGAACACATCAATTCCTAATAAAATGTTCTAATTAGAATTTTAAGGCTTAATGTAATTTAGAATATATATTTTTGCGTGTGTTCTCATTCGTCTAATAGGTAGATACGGTAACTATGTAAAGCATGTCATTTCTTTAATTATATGCATTCGCCTCAATAAACTATAAAACTCTAGACATTTTCTACTTGAGGTTGATGCGTATAATTAAAGGAGATGATATATTTTATGTGGTTAACTATCTAATGGACGAATGAGAACGCGTGCAAAAGTTTTTTCAAAATTTAAATGAAGAATGTCTAATTAGAACACTTTATTAGAAGTTGAGATATTTAATTGAAACATGTCTTAATTCGAGTATGCCTAAATGAAATATTCGGACAAACTATGTATTAAGCCGAATTTTAATTATTATCTACAAGTAGCTTCTGAAAATAGGACCCATAAGATTTACAGAAACATACATTACATCAAATTGGCCTTTTTCCAGACATTTATGACACTAGAACATTTTGTCATGAACAACAAAGTGATAAGTAACTTCAATACTGTCAGTATCTACACACTTTGAAAAAGATATATATTGGTGTCATTCATATTTCACTATCACTTCATAAAAACTAATAGTACTGTATATTTGATCCATCTGTCTTTGACAGCTATTTTCTTTCAAGATATATATAATGTGAACACCTTGTATAACATGATTCCCAGCTTGCTTTATACTTTTTCCATGTTTTAATAATTCGTGTGACATCATTTAATTTGATATAATTTTTTTAAAAAAAGATAGACTTTTAAAATTTGTGGTAAAAAACAAATAATATTTGTATGATTGTAAATTGTTTTATTAAGGATAAAAGAGAAATTTTAAAACTAAATTTTTTGAATTATTGAAGGATGACTCTTTTTTTTTTTGAGACAGACTAAAAAAAAAAATATATCACATAAATTGAAACACAAGTAGCCGTACTTATTATTAATCTTATTAATTTGTTTCTTAGCACACAAACAGTAAGTGCAGCTAAGCAGTTTACAGCTGTATGATCTGATATTACTTAAGTTCTTGGACATGCAATTTCTACTATAAATATATCTTTAGGAAGTAATTAATCATTTTGTCCCAATAAGTGGTAAATAGTGTTTTTAATAGACTAGGCAACAGAAAGAGTTGTTATGTCATTGTCTTCATGAGCTTCTTTAGCAATTAATCAAACTTAATAAGTTTTAGTCAGTAAAGTCCAGCTATATAATTTCATTTTAGTTAATTTTGCTTTGTTTCATTTAGTAATATGGTAATATGGCCTGTTGTCCCCTTTTTTCCCACCTTAGTTGAGCAAAAAATATTTTACATATATGAGATATAATAGGAACACTACTTAAAAATACATATTTCTTCGTTTTAATTTATGTGACATTATTTGACTAGACAAAAAGTTCAAAAAAAAAAGAAGATTTTTTAAAATTCTGGGATCTAAAATAAGTCTCAAACATTTGTTCGCTATAAATCATCATATTAACGATAAAATTAAATTATTTCTAAATATAGTAAGATAATATTCTCTTTGAAACGGATTAAAAAGAAATTTTGTGTCACATAAAGTGTGACAAAGAAAGTATTATTATCCCTCTGATCAGATATTTAAAAAGTTGATGGGATCAGATTATATTTTAACAATCAAAATTAGCTTAAGAGAGGGAGGGGGGAGGGGGGAGGGGGGCCTCTTTTTTCAAACAAAGTGGCTATTAATGGATAAACTAATTGTGGAGCATGGAGTGTTGCATGTTAAATAATTGAAGCTGGATGAACCATGTGCTCTAACTCCTAACATTCCATACTCTTGTGATTCTTTTCATATATTTTAATTATTAATCCATGTTAAGTGGGACAAAAATAATGTAAGATCTAAATCTAGAAATTAAAATTTATTATCTTTTGGTCTTGTAAGTCTCCAACATTATTTCAACACAAAGGCCAAAACAAAACATATAGACAAAAGTTAATTACATTGAAATTTGAGAAGATCAAGAGACATACCAGGATTCCTTTAAGATTAATAATATTCTTGTTGGCCTTTTTGTTGTGATATAGAATTGTATGTGCCAATTGAGGTACATAATGCCCAGCATAACTTTCTCCAGATATGTAAAAATCTCTATCTTTGTATTCTGGAAATCTTTTGAGCCAATTTATTAAAAACTGGTAATTATCATTAGCTGTTTTTCTATCTCCTCCAATTTTAACATCAGTTGATGTGTTAGAATAGGAAAATCCTACTCCAGCTGGTGACTCCACAAACAGCACATTGGCAGCTAATAATATTTATCAAAAGAAAAAGAAATTAGTACTAGATAGAGAGATAATATAGTAATTAATTATTTAGTTGGGTGAAAATTGAAATTTACCATGATTCCATGCAAAATTATTTTTGTGAAGTGTTTTCCCATCACTGTTTACTCTAAATGGTCCAAGTTCTTGAAAGGCTCCATATGCAAGAGATGAACATCCTGGACCTGTCAAATAAAATAATAATTATCAGTGGTGAAGTCAAGATTTTCGGAGTTCAAAATATGAATAATTAAGTAAACACACAATGAAGTCGAAGGAAGTTCAACATCTAGTATATATACATAAAAAATAATTTAATCATATATAAACAATGTAATTTTCTGTCGAAAGAGGTTCAGATGAACCCACTCAACACTACCGGGCTCCTCCCCCTGATAACCACATGTTTAACGAAATAAAAAATCCATTGTTCGAAATAAATTAGGAAGGATTATATATAATTAATTAAGTTATATACTTTGGCTCAGTGTAATTCAACTTGTGATAGTATTTTATCATGCTACCAACTACTCCAATATTTATCATAGAAATTTACCAGTAATAATTACCTTATAAATAGTGTAAAGCATAGAACTTAAACTCAAAATTGAGAGGGGAAAGAGGAAAAACTTGGATGGAGTATTTATGTTCAGATGTAATATTAGACATTGTAACATTATTGTTAGTACATAACAGCTTCAAACATGTACCAAGAAGAAAAATAACAACTTCAAACTCAAGTTTTAGGTTAAGATTTTAAGTTTTCCGCTCTAATTATGTAATTATTATAAATTTAATTTCTATATTAAATATTAATCAATAGGCCTAGTAAAATGGTAACTAACATACTATACCACTTTAAATTTCGTATAAATTTTACAGTATCAATGTATATAGACTAAATCCTTCTATTAGTTACCTCCATTAAGCCAAAGAAGAAGAGGCAAAGACTCCTTAGAACGTTGAGCTTCAACAAAGTAATAATAAAAAGCTCTACCAGCAGATTCATTGACCGTAATATATCCACCATACTGCTCAAATCTTACTGGAGGTTGTCCGGGAAGTTTTTGGATCTTGTCATTCTCTTTCAAACCTTCTTGAGAAATCTTAGATGCAATATGAAGATATTGTTGATCATCAATATTTGCTGCATCAAAATGGCTTTTGTCAATATTGGAATTTTTCTTAAACTTATAAAATTGGCCAAGGACTTCACTTTGTGTCTTGATGCCTTCTCCATTGATTTGAGAGATAATGGTTGAAAGGAAAAGAGTGACCAATAAAAGAAGAGAATTAGTTGTGGAGTTGAATGTCTCCATGAAAAGTAATATTTGTTTGTTTCTCTTTGAGAAACTTTTTATTGAGAAGTGCAAAAAGGGAGGGGCCTTTTGTGGGCTTTTATATCATTTCATATGTATGGGGTTCTCAACAGAAATGGATCATATAATAATACAAAAATCAACGATTAGATAGGGTGAGATATAAGAAAAAAGAGTTTTAAGTTATTAAAGAGTTTTTACCCTACCAAGTTACTTAAAAGGATATTTACAGATATTTTGGATTAAATTATTTATATCTTTATATTAATAAATAAAATTTATCATCCAACAAATGGTATTGTAAACATATGACAAACATCTTATTAACTTAAATTAATTTGGACTAATATAAATATTAGCAATAATATTATAATTTAAAGTTAAATAAATGTATATAACATATATATTTGTCTTTTTATCCTTGCAATTTAAAGTTATAGATTAATTATACAACATCTAATTCTCTTAATCCATCATTATTGTTTTACCTTTCTCATTAAATTTATTATTATTAGTGCTAAAACCCTATTATCTCGTCATTAGCAAGATATTACTTATCGTGCAAAGTAACCTGATAAATGATAATATTCTACGCCTTTGGGTGTAAATTACTCAAAATAAACATTAATTTGATAATTACACCAAAATATATTTGAAAGGTGGTTGTCAAAAAGATAAGGAAATATTATTATAATAAGGAGAGGTGGTTAAGGATTCTATCCTTATAATTAGAGTTTGTTTCAAAATAATTCATCCCTTTTTCAAAATTTTGTTGAGTTTGTTTTGACTAGAAGAGAACTAGTTGGATTATATCATTGAAAAGAGGAAAAATTCAAAAAAGAAAAAGTAAAAAAGGATAACAACCTAATGAACGTAGACACCAATAAAAGGAGAGCTAAAATCAAAAAAAAAAAAAAAAAAAATTGGCTGGATAACTTTTGTCCATTATATTGGCTGGATATTTTTTTGTCTTCCTCTTCAATATAAAAGAAATCAATAATTAACTGGTCCCTTCTAATTATTTGTGCAACACAAACAAAAAATGATCTCTATTTTTATTTGGTGGAATATTCTTTCTTGAATTTAACTAAAGTATTTTTGGCCAAGATATCAAATTCAACTTATTTTGAGAAATATTTCTTATAAAAAGTACGCTTTTGTTAATAGTTTGTGTTTGATCAATATTTTCAAAAAGTATTTTTAAATGTACATTTATAGAGAAGGAAGTCATTACTAATTGATTTGGTAAAAGATGAATTTTTAATATTGGTAATTTTATTTTAGAAAAATAATATTTGTTCAGCTTGTGTTATTGCTCAAAAATAAAAATTATCAAA
The DNA here is from genome assembly GCA_003996215.1 of Jaltomata sinuosa. Taxonomy (NCBI): domain Eukaryota; kingdom Viridiplantae; phylum Streptophyta; class Magnoliopsida; order Solanales; family Solanaceae; genus Jaltomata; species Jaltomata sinuosa. The sequence continues at coordinate 632,111 of QJPP01007188.1, read as the reverse complement.
AGTTTCATCAAACATCTTTTGTTTTCTAAAAATCTATCTCGAATATGACTTTTTCATGTTTCCTTTTCAATTTTTTAGAAGTTCGACCAAACTAGCTATAAAATGTTATCACGATATATGGATCTTTTTGTTTATATTTCCAATTTTTCCAACGTACGTGTTTTTTTGTTTCCAGTTGGAAAACAGAATGTCAAACCAATTTTCAGCTCCTTCATATTTGCAAAATATTGTCTTCTATTCTAGTGATATATTTATATGCTTTCTCGAACAACTTCTTGTTACATACCAATTCTAATTAGACAGAAAAGAATCCAAACAGAATGCTAGTCATTTCTTACCATTTATAGCCTTTCACCTATACAAACCAAAGTTATGATATGAACAATTTGACCCCCTCTTGAATTATTTTTTTTTTTTATTTTACTTTCAAAAAAGGGTCAAAACTATTCTCGAACTATTTGAAATAGAGCAAATATACTCTCCATTTTATTTTGAATTCAAAAATACTCTTGCCGTTAACATAAGAGACGACAAATACCCTACAACTTGACAGCTCATTTTCTGTGATGATATGGCACCCGACGTGGCAAAAAGGTCACATGGCTGCCAACTAGGCATCGTACGTGGAATGAAATCCACATGGCTCAACACCTAAGCAATCCATGTGGCAGCCATGTGGATTTTAATTCCACATAGGATGCTTAGGTGGCAGTCATGTAACCTTTTTTTGCCACGTCGGGTGTCATATCATCACAGAAAAGGAGTTGTTGAATTGTAGGGTATTTGTGGTCTCTTATATTAACGGCAAGGGTATTTTTTTAGCCCAAAATGAAACAGAGGATGTATTTGCTCTATTTTAAATAGTTCGAGGGTAATTTTTGCCCTTTTTCGCTTTGTTTTAAATGTTCATATTTTCAGTAATATGCATGTGCCTCAATTTTTTCGATCCCCTATAAACTGTTTAGTGTTTAAGAACATCCAAGAAAAATCCACGAGATTACCCAGTAACCTTATAAATTAGCGGTATTGAACTTTTGATCTCCTTTTCTCCTTGGGCAAAATTTCAAGATTAAAAGTCAAAATTTGTTGAATTTAAATTTTTTCTTGTGGAGTAAAATGAGGTTAAAAGTTCAAAACTTACCATCTTCAAGACCATTCTTGTAAGCCTGTAAATCACCCCCAAAATTCCACTATCCAAATTTCCAAAAGGCCTAATCTGGGACCGCTAGCCCAATATAACGGGACAACTACACAAATGCCCTTTAAAGGGAGTGGATTTGTATTTTTGCCCCCCATAAAAATGGTCTTACAAAAATAGCCTTCCTTATTTTTTATGTATAGTGCAACTACCTTTTTGCCCCTCTACACCTCAAATATTTTTAAATAACTCTCAATGCTCATTTGTCTCTCAACTTTTATATATATTTCTTTTTCTCTTTTTTCTTTTCTATTTTTTCTTTTTTCTTTTTTTATTTCTATTTTTTTTCTTTTTTTCTCAACCTTTATTTTTATTTTATTTTTTGTTTTATTCTTTCTTCTACGTTTTTTCTTTTTTCTCAATCTTTATTTTTTTTATTTTCTCCTCTCAATTCTATTTTTTCTCCTTTTATTTTTTATTTTTTTAAATTTTTATTTATTTATTTTTTTATTTTTTTATTTATTTATTTTTCTCAACCTTTATTTTTTGTTGTCTTTTTTTTTCGTTTTTTTCTTTTTTTCTCAATATTTATTTTTTTCTCTCAACTTCTACTTTCTTATTTTTTTCTTTGGTTTTTAATTTTTCTTTTCTCTTTTTTTTAATCAATTTTTTTGACCTTTATTATAATTCTTGCTTTAGAGGCAAGACTTAGCCCAAAGACTTCCAAACAACAAATTACGCCCATGAGCAAGACTTGACACTAGTATATTGTGTCTTGATTTATGAGATGTTTTATAACACTTGCCTCAGAGGCAAGACTTAGCCCAAGGACCTCTCAAAAAATACAAGTTACGCTCCATGGGCAAGAGTTCACACTACTTCATTATGTTTAAATTTATGAGATACTCTATAACTCTTGCCTTAGAGGCAAGACTTAGCTCAAGGATTTTCAAACAACAAGTTATGCCCCACGAGCAAGACTTGACACTACCTCATTGTGTCTTGATTTATGAGACATTCTATAACTCTTGCCTTAGAGACAATACTTAGCCCAAGGACTTTCAAACAACAAGTTACGCCCCATGGGCAAAAGTTGACACTATCATAGTGTGCTTGATTTACGGGATGCTCTATAACACTTGCCTAAGAGGCAAGACTTAGCCCAAGGACTTCCAAATAACAAATTACGCCCCATGGGCAAGAGTTGACACTACCACATTGTGTCTTGATTTATGCGATGCTCTATAACTCTTGCCTTAGAGGCAAAACTTAGCTCAAGGACTTTCAAACAACAAGTTACGCCTCATTGGCAAGAGTTGACACTAGCACATTATGTCTTGATCATGAGATGCTCTATAACGTTTGCCTTAGAGGCAAGACTTAGCCCAAGGACCTCCCAAAAAATAAGTTATGCCCCATGGGCAAGAGTTAACACTACTTCATTGTGTCTTAATTTATGAGATGCTCTATAACTCTTGCCTTAGAGGCAAGACTTAGCTCAAAAAATTTCAAACAACAAGTTATGCCCCACGAGCAAGACTTGACATTACCTCATTGTATCTTGATTTATGAGATATTTTATAATATTTGTCTTAGAGGCAAGACTTGTTCCAAAGGACTTCCAAATAACAAAGCACGTCCTTAAATTTACTTCGATTTCAAATAAAGAAGATTCTCTTTGCGGATTATCCAACTTTTTGTTCATTAGCAAAAAATAATAGAGGTTAAGAAAAAAGAAAAAAAAAGAAGAAAGAAAGAGAAAAGGAAAAAATAAAGATTAAAAAAAAGGAAAAAACAGAAAAAAAAGTTGAGAAAAAAAGAAAAAAGAGAAAAAAAAATAAAGGTTGAGAAAAAAAAGAACAAAAAAAAAGTTGAGAGAAAAATAAAAATAAAGGTTGAGAAAAAAGAAAACGAGAATTAAAAAAAAATTGAGAAAAAAGAAAAAAAAGAAAAAAGATAAAAATTAAAAAGATAAAAGAAAAATGAAAACTAAGAGTTGAGAGACAAATGAACATGGAGAGTTATGGTGTAGAGGGGCAAAAATGTATATGTTCTATACATAAAAAGGAAAGAAGGGTATTTTTTAAAGACTTTTCTTATGAGGGGCATAAATTGAAGACCACTCACTTTTGAGGACACTCCATGTAATTTCCTGCAATATAACGTAACGATATTGGGAGAGGCCCAAATTCAAACAGTCCACCACAAAAAATTTTATTTTTAATATAGTGAATAAGTAAAAGTAAATGGACAAATCCAGTCAATTGAAAATTAGTCCATTACAAATTTTATTTGTATCCAGTGTCCACCATTGCACGAGCGGGCTTATTATTGATGATAAGGTCCACGTACTGATTGCTATTCTCATTAGGCTGGCTAGCTGGCCTCGTAATGGCACCACATAGTCCGATCACACCCAGCTGTGCGGTGATCGAATTCTCTCCTTGGATCTGCTCTTTTCGCTCGCGCACCATGGCACCAAGACTTTTTAAGTCAGGACAACTCTTGAATGCGTGAGGCCCTCCACATATGTAGCATCCCTTCTTCTCTACCTGTGATTTCTTTTTGACGCAGCCCTGGTGGCCAATTGACTTCTTGTTATCAAACTTGTTAGTATCTTGAGTCTTGCGGTGTTGTTGATGAATTTCCTTGTTGTTGCCACAGTCTCCTCCACCTCTAGCATTGCCACCCTTTGACTCATTGCCTCTGTCCTTATCATACTTCTCGTTCCTGCAATCTATCAAAGACTCGGCCTCCACTATGGCTTGGTCTGCATCCGTGACTCATCGGCGTTGCAGCTCCTGCTTAGCCCAATTCTGCAATCCGTCCATGAAGTAAAACAACAAGTCGTCGCCAGAGAGGTTGGGAATTTAGAGCATAAGGGTGGTGAACTCCTTGACGTAGTCTCGTATGCTCCCTGTCTGCTTCAACTCTCTAAGTTTGCGTCTTGCCTCGTAAAAGACATTATTTGGGAAGAATTGTCGCTTGAACTCGGCCTTGAATTGATCCCATGTGCTAATAGTGCACAAGCCCCTCTCAGCGTCAAAAATCTTTCTTCTCCACCATAGCATGGCAGTTTTCGATAGGTATAACACAACAGTGTTGATCTTGGCCTCGTCATCTCTCACCATGCCATGCCTGAAGTAGTTTTCCATGTGCCATAGGAAGTTCTCCACTTCTTGTGCATCACGAACACCCTTGAATATTGGTGGCTTAAGAGCCTCGATCTTGGCCTCCCTCGTCACAACAATATTGTTGGAAATTAGTCCATTACAAAAAAATTATTTTACGTCAACACAAGAAGGTTTTGAATAATGAGATCCATATGAAATTATTTGGACACTATCATTAGTTTTTAAAATATGCTCATATAGTTAATTCTATAATTCAAAGATATAATATTTGAATAAGATGTCTAGTATATTAATTACTACAAAGTAAATTAAATTTTTTGGGCCGTTAGTATACTATTTCTATTATTGAAAATCGCATCTTTTTTTTTAATTTGATTGATTTACTTTTCTTTTTAGTTCATTTTTAAAAATATCTCCTTTTTTGAGTATTTTTTTAATTTCAAGTTTTCACATGATATGTATGTCTAAGATCATGAGATCATTTAATATATTCTATATATTTATTGTTTAAGATCATAAAATTTAAAAAAGTTCTTTTATTTACTTAAATTTCAGATCAAGTCAAAATCAGATAAATAAATTAAAATGAAAGAAACAATAAAAATGAAATTAACTGAAAATTAATATTCTTTTTATTGAAATGTGGACCTTACATGTTGCATGCTAAGAGAGAGAAAAATGGCATGCACGTTAGGATATAAACGTTTGTCGCCGTTAGCCTAACTTTTGTTTTCATTATTTTTATTCATAATAATTTTATCATTTTCAATAATATAGAACAAGATTAATCTGAGCCATAGAAGATTTGGGTGGACAAATGGCAAAGATCAAAATTGCTATACAAAATTTGGTGAAATCTTTAATGATTTCAATTAGACTCCTCAATTGGACCCGTAATTCCTAAAAAAAAAACTCAATTTCTTCCAACCAAATCCATCACTGGGCCACTCCCCCTATCTTCATACATACACTCACATACATATATACTCACACAAGACTCATGCTCAAGAACAAGAACAATCAAACGTATCCAACAACAACATCAAAATGCAACATCAAAACCCACCAAACAAAGCCCCAAAATCTCAGAGCTTCGTGGCTATGTGTCGCTAATATGTGGCTATGTGTGAGCTGAATTTCTTTATCTGGTGAAAGATTTAAAATTTATTCAAGTGTTTTTTTTGAATTGCCCTCTATTCCTCTTTTTTACCCTAGAATTCCCCTATATAAAACTTTGAGACTCAGGAATTAAGGCCTGACTTTTGGAATCATTTCTTGAGACTTGGAGAAACACTTCTCTGTCTCATAGAAATCAAAAAGCTACAGTTTGGACTTAGCACCCTCATCAACAACATAATGATTGGCATGTCTATTTTATCATATTATTCCTATCAATTGATGTTTACTATTAGGTCTTGAAATTTTTTTTGAAAAATAAGTAATTAATATTAAGGACTTACCACCAGATTTTTATTCTTTTTCTTTTTTTCTTTATCCAATTACAAAATCTCTAATAAAAAATAAATTCAACTTCATCCTCTTATTGTGTTCTTCATAAGAATGATGCTCACGAAGACAGGAACAAACAATTCCAAACTCTTTTGTCAACAGAAAAAAGAACAAACATAAATAGCATGAGACACAAAGAACACAAAAACACTAATAAGCAATTCATAAATATTGCCTCAATGCTTCGCATCACATGAATCTGGATAAAGAAATTTGAGCAGAAAACCAAAAAAAAAAAAAAGTAGGAAAAAATTAGCTTCAATAAATGACGTTCTGAGGTCTAAGCCACTACTAATCCAATTTTGCCTCTTTTTTGGTGGGTCTTTGACTAAAATGGATATTTGGAGTTATTTTAGTGAGTTTTCTTTGATTTGCATTCAAATTTCCTTTTCATATGAATTTTTTGTTCTTTTCTTTTTTTGGTTACTTGGTGTTTCTGATTTGGTTATAATAGAGACTTATATATGGATAATTCATAATTCTTAGTGGGGTTTTCCGTTTGGATTTTGTGGTCATGACCTCATGGGTTATTTGCTGAATTTTATTATCAATCCAAATTTTAACTTTTTTTATCTTTAATTTTCCATGTGCATATTTCCATTTTTACATGAATCTTATTTTATTTTAATCAATTTTTTGTGTAATTTTTATATTTGAGGAGAGACAGAGAATAAAGTTAAATTTATTTTTGAATTAGAGGTTTTGTAATGAATAAAGAGAAAAGGAAAAAGAAAAGAAGAAGAAAAAAATTGATGGTGAGGTAGCATGCCACGTGCCGACCACCTCACCTAAATGTTGGGCTATATGGCATTTTAAATTGTCATGGTAGAAAAGTGTTAAAAGTAGAGATATTTTAGTTAACTTTGATAATAACAGGGGTATATTTAGCTCCAAAATATAACTAAGGGAAAACTTAGTCAATAAATTAATGTAAAGAGATATTTTTGACCATTTTCCCTATTAAGTATCATAGAATTAAATTGAAGCGAATGGAATATAATAGGCTCTATTTTTAATAATTAATGTATATGATGAATATTTTGTTTTATAATAAATATCTTGTATAGCAAAAGTGGATTAACCAATCCACCTTATGAATATAAAAGGATTATTTTCAAACATAACTTGAGTTAGACTTTAGTTGGATAATAATTATAATAATAAGGTGGAAGGAAATGAAATGTGTTGTACTACTATCTAATGATAGACCCATTCTTAATTCATATTTACATAATTTGTACTCTATTAGAATCGGTTTGGATTGACTTTTTGCTTTAGATTTATAAGTCAAGAGCTTATAATTTTTTATTTATTTTTATTATTTTGATTTAAAATTAATTAACCAAGTATTTATAAATACTTTTTAATTTTATTTAAATACTATAAAAATATTTAAAAGTTATTTTGACTTAAAAGTATTTATAATAAGTCAATTCAAACAGGCTCTTAATACTATATTGTAAAAATATTACTTCCTTCGTCTCATTTTACGTGGCACACTTTTTTTTAGTCCATTTCAAAAAGAATGTCACCTTACTATAATTAGAAAAAAATTAACTTTGAAATCTCTCTTTTGCCCTTAATAAAATGATTTATAACCACACAAATATTTAATGATTATTTTGGACCACAAATAAATTTTAAGAGTTTTTTTTTTAAACACGGTGACAAATCAAAGGGCGTCACTGGGAAGTATGTGTTAGCTTAGCAAGTTTGGAATACATAAACGTAGAGAAGAAGAAAACTTCATGGAGACGTGTGTGATGACACCTAACAAAGTACACAGATAATACCCTTTGACCAAACTGTCCCTCCCTTTCTCTGCTGTTTTCCAGTGCCGCTGATTCTGCAAATTGCTTTTTTTTAGTCATTTCTTCAATTAAAAAAATTATTTGGAATAAATTGTTTAAGCACTACGCCATGTCAAAGTTGACCCCGTGTCACACTTATCTTGTCACTAAACCAATCCTCCCTAGGATCGTTTGGTTCACCGAATAAGAAAAATAATTTCAGGATAATGCAATACTAATAATTGATATTTACTACTTTATTATATGTATCTTAGCATGTACTCTCACTACCAATTCAAATTTTTTTAATACTGGATGATACAACTAATTTAAAGGTTGGTTTAATAAAATTTAATTTTGAGAATAGATATTAACTTGAACATTTTATGAAGTTAACTTGGTATTTCTTTGCCCAAAGATAATGCGACTTAAACTTACACGGTTACACCTATCATATGATATACTCTAACTGATACTACTCAATCATGCGATGTGATGGTTATAATTAGAAGTTTAAAACTTCAGAATATAAGAAAATATTTGTTTATCCTTCTTTTTTCCTTAAACGTTTGGTATCTAAAATTCACTGACTTAACTAATCGTCATTTGCGCCATTGAAAGCCCACTATAGTATTTAAATAGAAAAACACCTAAACGAGTATAAACTTTTATCTTTTTATAAAACGTGAAATATGGTGCTCTAATACTTGGCATATTCCTCTACTCGTTTTACTTGAACACTGATAATTAGTAAATGCACCTGCAAAGCAACACACCAATTGCACAAAACAACTTGTCAACTCAGCCCACGTTTTCAGAACCCCACCACCTATATATAAATGAACCAAATTATTGACCAAAACCAAACCAACCCCCCCTTTTATTACTTTCCATAAAGGAGAAGAAGCCAAAAAAAAAAGTCCCTTTTATTGTTGTTGTTTGATATGGTACTCTTGGTTGAAAAGATTAGCCATTATCTGAAAAATCCCAACAGGATGGAGAATCATCATCACAATTCAGAAGCCTTGTTGGCTACTTCTTTGCAAGGTTTTCGATCCGATGTATCGAAAATCTTGAACAAAGTCTTGCCAATTCCAGAGTCAGGGACAGAACTGGAATTCCAGTTCTTGTCCCTGGCCTGGATACAGAAATGTGTTGATGTAATTCCATTGATTCATAGAGCTTTTGCAAAGCTTGTGGTTGAAATAGACCACCCAATGAACAGATGGGGAAAATCACAAGTTGAGGATTACTTGGACTATAGCTTGAATTTGCTAGAGTTGTTGAATTCTGTGACTTCTGGTGTTTCCAATTTGAGTCATGCTAGGCTTTGCATCTCTCATGGATTGAGCCTTATCGAAAAGAATTCCGATTCGTTGGCTTTAGAGGATTTGAAAGAGATTCAGCCTTATGATGTTGGCAAGGAATTCAAAGTTGAAAGGAAGATGATGATAACAGAGAATCAAGAAAGTCCTTGCAGTGGAAAAGATTTGATCATACACCAATCTTTGTGCATCCTGATGAGCATTTCTTCGTGGGTTTTCGGGGTTTTGTTATCTGGAATATGCAGTAGTGTTAAACCCTACATGGAATTGAGGAAATCAGCTGGATTGTTTGATGATTCTTTGATCAGAGGCTGGGATACTATATTAGCCAATGAAATTGCAGAAAATTGCGGTGTTTCGAAAGAGGTGAAGGAGATAAATGAAGTGGCAACTAGTTTGAAAGCAGCAGTGGCTAATGGTGAAGTTGATGAATTTGCCACTGAACTGAGAAGAAGACTGAAGGGTTTAGAAGAATTGATGCAGAAAATTGGGAAGAAAACAGATGGTCTGTTCTCAGAAGTTTTAGCTGAAAGAGGTAAATTCCTCGACAGCCTTCAGCACACTAGAAAGTAGAAATAGCAAGTGATTCTTTGGTAAATTTGTACATGTATAAACTGGTTTGAATAGACTTGCTGTAATATATACAGACTACATATAATTTCACATGAAAAGTATTGAAAGTTGTATGGATAAAGTTTGATGTCAATTAAAGCTTCACAAGTGTTGTTTGGTCTTATATTATCTTTATTTAATTATCCAGTATTCGAAACTCACTTACCAGACTAAAGGATTCAGATTCACGCTGTATAAGGCTCACACCGAGAATTAGTGAAAGAATTCTATCCATCCCACTTCTCTCCTTGGTGGTAAATATTTTTCTGTGTTTGGGGCACGGAGTTCCATGCTTGTCTCCCAGTAGGGTGTGGAATTCCTTCATGGAAAACAAAAAGGATGCAAAGATGAAATGGAATTTTATCTTTCACCCTTGCTGAAAAGCTAAAACATTGAAGAAATGGTAAAATTTAGAGAAAATATAAACAAGAGGGAGAGACTTGATGTATGATGACTAGAACATCCATCCATTTACTCAAAAAACACAAAGCATGATAGGGAGATGTGAATGGATCTAGGCACCAAAAGTCAGTAAAAATGGAGAACTGAACTACCCTGTTCTCCATCTTAAAACACCCTGTCAAAAGATATTGTCCAAAATCAAAATTTAACCAGCATCTTCATCTTGCTTAAGCCATCTAAGGGATCATTAAGTCCCTGACAAAATCACTGGTCCAGATGAACCTGTTTTTAACATGAAAACTGGTTCAATATCATTTGACCTGACATGTGCCTAACAAGTAACAAAGGAGGGGACGAGTCCCGAAAGACAACAGTCACTTTGAGCCAACTTGATTCTCTGAATTGCTTGAAGGAGAGTCCTGCTCAGTTTTCTTTCTCTTTCGACCAATAGTTGGAAGCCTAAATAACACAGAATGCAAAGGACCATCAGAATCAATTGCGCAGCAAGAAAGTTTATATAAATGCCAAGAATTTTGTTAATAGGACTCCTGCAAAACTTATTTACTATGTTTTCAAGTTGGAGCTTTCAGGTATGACAACACATGTGACGTATTTAGCCAGCAAAGCATGTACATAAGAAGCAACAAAATTAACTCCTAAAAGATAATAATAATAACAATAATAATAATACCCCAATTGCAAGGTTGTGTTGGAATCTTCATTGTCTACTCCATCTTCACATGCTGTGTCTGAGTCCAGACTCTCCTCACTCTCTTTTAAAATTGGATACTTCTTTTCCAATGGATGATGGTATTCAAGATACTGTGGCGGTAAACTAGCACAAGGAAATAACCCTCGGAGCTCTTCTACCTGCAGCTCATGAGATGGCAGAAGCAATTGTGTCAGAAAGTAACCACCCTGAAACATAAACACAGGGAGTTATTGGCTGTAAGGGATCGAAACAAAAAAGAAGGATTCTCTTGCCTGTCTGCGTAAGGTCTCACACTCCAGCGCAGACCTCTCCTCCTTGATAGGCATCACCCAAGAATAAAAGTCAGCAAAACATGAGTCAAAAAAGCTCATCCTGTACTTTTAATCTTTCTTTCGTTGGCCAAAAAAGATGCTCAGTATATATACATTTTACATTTCAACTGTACGGTGTAGTTTACCTGTTTCCTTGAATACTCTAGTTGCTGTATCAGCAATTCCTCCTACAATATAGAATACTACGGTTCAGATTTCCAAGATTCAACAAATGGATACATTCCAGAAAAAATGAGTGGGGGAAGATACATTTTGGAAAAAAGCTGTCTACATCTTGCGGCACTAATAAGTGAATAATGAAAGCAAACTTCACACCTTTCTCTCCTTTATGGCTAATAGTCCTTCATTTAGTTGATGTTCAAGCAGCCGTAGTTCATTCAAACCCATACCACTAAGGTCCTTGCCTAACAACCGCCTGAAATAAGAGTCAATCACATATATGAATTTTAACCATGTTCAAGCTCTGAATATCCTTGAATAATGATTCGCATAATTAACAGAGCCATACAGCTGTTTTGTCTTGAGCTTTGAGAGTTCGTCTTTAAGACTGTCCACCTCTTTCTGTTCCTGCTTCAGCACATGTCTCTGCTGCTGCGACTGTGGCTGCTCGTTGTCCTTGTTCAAGGAAAAAGGAAAAGAGAAATTCAGAAACCTCTACTGAGAAGACCATAGCCCTAGATCCGCGACTGTTTTAGACACGATTAAGTATTCAGACTATCACCACACCCCAACCCCCCACAATGGTGGAAACAAATACATGCATCTATTTGTGCATGTCAGTGTGTATAATACACAAGATAGTAAAACTTCTACGTGTAAAAACAATCATTTTTATCAAAAAGTACTCCATACAAATCAGACATGTACAGATCAGACATCAAGATAAAGTTATATTCTCGACAAAGTGAGTTATCAGACGTGCCTGTTGGATAATGCAAAAACTCCAGAAAATTTGAAATCATTTGGCAAGCTTCATCTCCCAGTAAATAAATTTAAATGAAGCTTTTCTAAGAAATTTTATCTTTTCAAGAAGAGAGGAAGGCTTTGGTGAGAATGTTGGCCAACTCATCAAATCGCTTGTAATTCATTGTCACTGTGGATACAGAAAATTCAAGTGATTACAAATTTACTCCTTACTATCTGCAGCAAAGACTAGCTGGGTTCAAACAAATGCAATACACTTGTCATTAATGACAAATATTCACCTTTACGATAATAAGACATCGCTCAAAAGGAAAAAGAAAAAAAATCCAATTACCATCAGTTATCACAAATAATTAACAATGAAAAGTTTTTGAGACTGAAGATGGATATTTGAATTTTTAACACCACAACTCCTTTACCTACTTTAAGTTGTCCTTTATTGCATCTTGTCCTTCAATAGCGTGAAATTTCCATAGATATCGTAACAAGATGAAAACCAGACAGCTTGAAGTTTATATGTTGAGTTCCTCAAGAAAAACATGGCAAACTACCTGATTCCAGTCTCCAGTTCATATATTTGCATTAAAAGCAAAAAGCAGAGAACACAAATGTCATACTTCCTAAATAGTGATTGATAATGTATTTATATTTTTATCAGAAAGGTGGAACTTTTGTTGCTGTATTCCAGCAAGAACTAAGCGCTGATCCAACCAAATAACAGTACGCTGTATATTTGATGAGTTAAAATCTATACTTTTAATCTCATTAATAATGCTCAGTCACCAGAAAGAAGCCAAAACAAAGTCAGTGGACATCTTTTCAATTCAAAACAAGAAATTTTCACATATTACTCCGAGAGACAACTAAACGAGAAAATATGGGACATGCTATTGTCCACCAGTTGACCTGAGAGGAGTTGAGATAGTATAGACAACAGTAAGGAAAAGTTTTAGAGTGCGGCAAAATTGCCATCAGTTTCATTCTTTGAGCGCTGGGAGAAAGGAGGCAGAAAACCTCCTGGATAATTAATAATGAAGTGAAGAAGAATAAGAGATTATTACACCAAAAATCCTACTAAGGATACCCATGTTCCTCTAAACACAATAAGAAAGAAAACCATTGAGGAAAACCCAGAAAATTATGTAGCCTTAGAATTAATATGAACAATAAATCTGAAAATCCATGCACTTGGAGAAATGTTTCTTCTTCATACAAAAATGCAAACAGATAAGACCTCCAACATGTGCTTTTTTTAACATTTTCTACCAGAAGTTGCAGAAAACCCAGCCACCTTTTATCCTCCCCCTAGAAAAGAACTCTATGATATTGTACAATTGGTCAAAAAGCATGATTATACCAAAACCAAAAAAGAAATAAAAGTGAAAGTGCTCTTATTGGAAATAGTTCTTCTTAATGTGCTTATATAAGAAAAAAATACACCTCTTTGGATAGAATCGGGAGCAACAGAACTCAGAATATTCATTCTAAGGACATACATATTTGTTATAGCAAGTCATAATCATACTAAACAGGTGAAGATAGTCTACCTCTGACTTCTTCTCTATGGCAGAAGTCTCTGTTGAGGCTACACATCTGTTGTATCTCGAAAGTGTCTGTTTCATGCTGCATTTTAACAAAAATTAGTGTACCAAATTACAGATAAGTGATAACAATTAATCAGAGTCCCATCTTCCGTAATAAAAGCAAGGCTTTAATAACTGTCTGGTCCCCTTTCTGTGGGTTCATTCGTGTATAGTGTCACTAGTACCCAAGAAAATCACAGCAGTAGTACATTGAACTTCTCACCACCCCATACATCCAACAAATAAAAGCACAAAACACTTATACAACCGAGCTACTATTACAAAAATATTTGGGACAACTAATTTGAGGTTCAATGAGTACAGATCGCAAATAGCATCTTATACTTAGGCAAGTAAACGATTGGAAGGAAAAGCCTCTGGCTCTCTGAGGTGCAAATATCTCTTTCCATTTGTGTGGGTGTATAAGCAACTGAGACTATTGAATGTTCCTGCTATCGACTTGCCAACAAACCAGGCACTAATATATGCATTTCCAGCCTAATATGCCTCTTTTCCTATAATTACCCAATATGCATATGAAAAACTAAAATTCAATGCATTTTATTCCTTTCCGTGAAGGAAAGCACAACATAGGTTAGTCCCAAGATTTACTATAATACCATGCTACAATCAACTCGTCCGATTGAGCTTTACAAACAATAGCCGGTTCCGAACACAATACAAAAAGAGGATTACGTGGTTGACAGTCGACGCATAAATAGTTTAACCTCAACGAATGCTCTATACAACTAATGATTCATATAGCCAACCCAGTTTGGAGTTTAGGGGCACTTGATCGACTGTGTTACAACTTACAATCACAATCACTTGGAACATAGAAAATTCCATAGTCTAATAGATACATCATCAAAGTCAAATTTCAGGATGACTTTCTTTCCCTTTTCTTTGGTATAAAAGCACCTTCTTAAGTCCTGACTCGATATAATATGACCACCATGAACCTCAAGTAAATAGTACATTTTGCATAAAATGTATGGAAAGGAGAGGGGCCAATTAATCAGAAGACAGTATGAAACATTAAAGTAGATAAGAAACTTCCAGTTCATTATTCAAGTTCAATTGCCTCTAAAAATCAAAAAGAGAAGTGGTAAAGATAACATCATCTGAAATCTATAAGTGGAGAGAAAGTTTTAATAGGTTTTTTCATAGGATGCGCGGATGAGCCTGTTAACACAACATTGAGAAATGAATCAACTACCTTATAAGTCATGAAAAAGAAAAACAGAGTATGCAAAATTGCATACACCCACCTACATGATAATTTTATCTTTATCCTAAGCAGCAATGCAGCATTGCACTCGAGACGATCAGAAATTAAACAAAATCTCAGGAATAGGAAAACAGAAGGCGAAATTTATCAAGTGAATGTCAATAAAAAGTATTATCAGCATTTTTACAAGAAACAATTTTTTTATTTTTTGATAATTGTGGTGTCTAAGCCATCTTGTGCTGGCCTTGACTAATTCCACAGGATACCTGTCACCTCCCACCAGCAAGAGGTACTAGGTAACTCTGTCCACAAAGGCTAGAACAACAATTCCCATAGTGTGTGTTTCGTCTCTGTTAGGATTTGAACCTAAGACCTCACCGTGCTCAACCCACTTTATTGACCACTAGACCACACCATTGGGTGCTAAAAGAAACAATTTTATAGCAGCAGAATTGGAAATTTTGTAACAGATACACAATGGGGATTACTTCACCAACCAAAAATCAAATACTCCTATGTGAACTCAAAATACTTTAACAGTTTCATGGAAGTACCTAAACAACCTAAAAATTAGACACCCAAAATTCATGAAATCCACTGCCCCAGTCAATATTTTTGCTCAGTGGAAGCATGCATACACACACAGAAAAAAAAAGCCCATATCTTTCTACTATACTATTCTTACAAAAAAAAAAATCTAGACTCTAAGTCAACAAAATCTAGAATTAATTGCTCCTACGATATAAACAAGAAACAGCAACAGCCACATGCAAAGCCCTAAAAATCAAATCTGATTAGATACATGCAACAACTGAAAAAAAAAAACCCAAATTCTAAAGAGATGTAAAAAAACATACCTAGTACTGGAAAACTCAAAAAGCTTGCCAGTACTTGAGAAAATAATAACAGCAACTTCAGAATCACAAAGAACAGAAAGCTCGCTAGCTTTCTTCAACAATCCAGCACGCCTCTTTGAGAATGTGACTTGTCTATTATTTACATTCTCAATCAATTTTATGTCAATTTTCCCTCTACCCATCTTCTTTAATTTTTCCCTTCAAATTAAATGAAAAAAAATCTTCCCCCCTGCCCCCTTCTTCTTCGATTTTTTTTTTGGGGGGGAAGAAGAAGAAGGAGAAATTGGGAAGAGGGGTTTTTGCTTGTTGTGGAAAAGGGAAAAGGGGGAAGGTTGCTAAAAGGAGAAAGAGAAAGAAAGAGAAGATAGAGAGACGTGAAGTCCCCAAATGGCGAGTTTCTGGAAACGGCAAACTTGCATGGCCAATTCTATGCTATGCATGACTCTATCTCTCTCTCTCTCCTTTTTCTCTCTTATATTGCCACATTTGGCTATTCTTTTTCGGACCCCCCACTTTCCTTTTGTCTTATAAAAATAGTTTTTTTCTAGTAGTAGTAATTACTACTTGTACTAAAAATAGATTCTTTTTAATACATAAACACGTTTTTTCACTTATTTATTTTGATAAATTAAGAGAGTAATTAGTTTTTTTTAATGTAATTCTTATCATTAAGTAATCATTTCTTGAATTAATTAAAATGTTGTCAGTCAAATTTGGATTTAAAAAATGTCATTAATATGAATAATTTGATAAAGTAAATACTAAATTAATGATTTCTTAAAGTGGATACAAAAAATGCAAATTGAACAAGTAAAAAGGATTAAATAGAATACATATCTTCTTAGAAAATCAAGAGGAATTAAATTTTTTTTAGTTTAATATTAATATAGTCAAATAACTTTATTATTAAAATTCTTAAGGCACTCAAGAGTGTGGTCTACTGGTCTAAATTTTAATTTTAAGATATTGAATTAATCTAATCTAATTAATTAGTTTTAAAATTAGTCAAATTAACTCTCGAAAAGCAAAATATGATAACTAAAATGGAACGAAGGGAGTACAATGGAAGGTGACAAATGTCAAGGTGTGTGCAAACTGATCCAATCTTGACCGACAAAGTTAACCTAGTACAGTGAGAGATAACAAATATCAGATGAATGCAAATTGGTTTGAATACTACGATTATATTTTCAAAAAAGGAGTATTTATTTATTTCAAGTATTTGTTCAATATGCGAGTATTGGGAAATATTGTTAGATAGTTATTAGAAGTAAATTAATAAATAGGGATAGGATCTTAGGGTAAGATTTTTGTGTGTGAAAAAAATATATAAATATTTAAGTTAGTTAACTTACTATTTTTATGGTGTTAGAATTCTTCTTGCCTTCTTATTCTTTTTTTCTTTTTTTTGCCAATGTTAGAATTCTACTAATCTCGTCAATCTATTAGTGGAAGTTGTTCAATTGATTTTAAATTATTCCTATATAATGATCTTTATTTTGTTCCTCCTATTACATTTGGGATTTAACAGGGTGATTTTGTGAAAAATAAAACAAGGGTATTATTTCTTTGGGAATTTTCAAAAATTTATAGCTTTTGAAAATATTTACACGTAGTCCAATATATAATATTATACCTGGGAGAATGTATTATACGTAATGTAATAATGTATCAACCTTGTATAAAGTGTATAATATTATATAAAATGTGTTTATACACAAATATGACGAAAATCATGTGTTTATACGCAAAATATGAACTGTGTGGCGTAAAATATTTTTAAAAATAGATATAGAGCGTAATTTTTCCTAATTTTGGTGGTGTTACTATTTTAATAATTTTATTATTAGTTTGGAAGTTCTTTAAAAAGTTTCAAATTGTTCATATTTTTCATCTTTCATTTTATTCTTTCTATAAATAGAGTAGCAAGTGAAATTTTATAATTATGATTAATGTTAGTTTAAGGGTATATTAACTAAATATAGTGGATTTTTATTTACTTTGACTTGACTAATCTTTATGGTGTTAGAATTCTTCATTTCTTATTCCGATTCTTTTGGTAGTAGTTGTTAAAAAGGGTTTACATTTGTTGCTATATTTTCTTTTCTTCCTTTTTTGGTTTTTGCTATATTTAGAAATTTGGTTTGGCATCTCTATGTAATATTTTATTTCTTTATTTATGAAATATGCAAAAAAAAATCTCAAAATGTATTTATATATGCACACTAAAAAGATATGCATTTTCGTGTGCAATGTGGATCTAGTGGGGCTTCCAAAACAAAAAATATATGTCCTTCCAATAATCTTTTGAAATTTCATAAAGTTATACTTACAGAAATAATATCCTTTATAATTTTCAGAACATTCTTTTCATTTAAAATGTTATTGGAAAATCATATAGAAATTAAGTGTGAACGTAATAAAAGTAATTTACACAATTCGGTTTGTTTGTTTGATCCAATAATTAATTAGTCCACATTGAATCGATTATCAATCAAGGAATACAATTACACTCTTAAATTCTCAAGAGAGTTAAAATTAATTATCAGTCAAGGAGTGCAATTGATTCTTCTGAACCGTTTTGTTAAAAATAATTTTCTATTTTGCCCCCAAAAAAATCTATTCATTATAATTATACTTTCAAAAAAAAAACTTCTATGCTACATATATGTATCTTTCATTATTTTCAATCAAAATAAAATAAATCTTAATTATTCTCATGAGTTAGTTAAAAAAGGTCAAATTTGTAGTTGGAACTTTTATTAATTCAAATAAAAATATTTATAATTTTGAAAGATATTGTTATTTTTACAATATTAGCTACCAAAAAAAAATAAGGTAATACTCTTTAAGGAAATTTTATTAAGCTAAGAATTTCTCTAAAATGCAATTGAAAGTAAAAGATGTAGACGGATTAACTTTCACAATAAGAGTAGCTTAAGTCAAACAAATTGAAAAGCAAAATTGTTAGGGAATTGGAATTGAGAAATTTTTATTTGTTTATGAATTAAAGTGGTAAGCGATAAGTCATTTTACTTCTTTCAAGAGAAATACTCTCTACGTTTTTAAATACTTATCATTTTTTTTCACACTCTTTAAAAAAAATATTAAGTAGAAGGTGATTTTATTAAATTATCCTTATTTAATATTCTTATTAATTAAAAAAAAATTTGCACTATATTAATATTTCTCCATATTTATGACTAAGGTTAAAAGTGAAAACTATTTATAATCAAAAGTAAAAGTGAAAATAAATAATTAATTATGTTTTAATATTTTAAAATAATAAATGTTACTCCCTCCGTTCTTTTTTAGTTGTCATGTTGCGCTTTCCGAAAGTCAATTTGACTAATTTTCAAAGCTCAATTAGATTAGATTAACTTAATATTTTAAAACTAAAATTTAGATATTCAAAAAACTATACGAAAAATACTATAAGTTGCAATTTTTCTCATATCAATATGATGAAAAAATACATGTTAAAATGTTGATCAAACTTTATATTATTTGACTTTCAAAATAAAAATTATGACAACTAAAAAGGAACGGAGGAAGTATAAACTATTTACTTTTAGTAAGGATAACAATGATATTTAAGAACAGAGCGCTAAATGAATTTTGAAACCAATTTTTGGGTAAAGTGGTCTGTCACTATATAAAGGTGGAGTTATTATTTCTTGTGCATGACTTGTCTTTCTTGTTTTGTTGGAAGAGATTGTCATAAATACTTCTACATTTGGATTTTGCTATTATTGTTCCTAAAACGTTTCACTTTCTATTATGCCTACCTGTCAACTACTTATTGGTAGACATTTTCAAAAGACAAAATTGGATTCAATCGATATACTCCTTCGGTTACTTTTTAGTTCTCATGTCGTGTATTTCTAAAGCTTAAATAGATTAGAATAATTTAATTTTTTAAAATTAAAATTTAGATATTCAAAAACTATACGAAAAGTACTATAAGTTGTAATTTTTCTCATATCAATATGATGAAAAAATACTTATTAAAATATTGATCAAACTTTATATTGTTGGCTTCCAGAACTTCTTGGACACTCTTGTTAGGCATCAACTCAACTCCTAATTTATCCCGTATATCAAATTGAAGCTCCACTATACGTTCACTGGAAGGGTTAAGACCTGGATGGCCCTCAAAAATATGACTCTCAAAAAGGAAACTATGACAACTAAAAAGGAACGGACAGAGTATATAGTATGCGATTGATCGTGTTTCATTATGAAAATAGAAAAAATAATTTTTATTTTTAAAATGAAAAATAAATTTTTTTAAAAATTAGAATTGTGTTTGGCCATGAAATAAATTAGAGTTATTTTTAAATTTTTGTGAGTGATTTGAAGTGAAAATGACCTTTTGTTATTTTTGAAAATTCTTTTAAAAGGTGAATAAAATAAAAACAGAATCTTTCAAAATTTTATGGTCAAACATGTTTCTGAAAGTAAAAAAAAAAAAATTATGATCCAATGCCCCAATAGATATATTTATTTATTGAGAAAGATTAAAATTTATTTTATTTTTCTTTAAAAGCTTAGAATGAAACTCTTCGTGAATATACAATTGTTTTTCTATCAATGAAAGGGTTTAACTATCATGTACAGAGAATCTCTCACATAAGAATATCTCAATAGTTTATAGTAGATAATAAAATCGTAAATTTGTTCAATTATTATAAAACATATATCGACTAATAAAATTTTGTTATCTAATTGTATGAATGGAAAAATATTTTTCATGAGCTAAAATGATAACGCTCAATATTATCCTCGCTAAAAGGTAAAGCGATCGTCACTATACAGAGTAATATTTGTTACATGCATCCATACTTCATCTGATTCCAAAAGAACCTCTAATCTTTTTTATGTTCAGTTTGTGGAAAAATGTTTTAGTTTTCCTTAATCTTCTTTTTATTTTATATTTTTATGCAAAATTAATAAATAAATTATTTTATTTATTTTTAGCCGCAAGGGCCAGCTCACCCTAACCTCATGAGGCCGGAGTAATAGCCCAATTTCACCCATCTAGCGAATTGGGTTGGACTGACCTCATGGGTAAAACCCGTTTTGATAACTCTAAATTTATAATATCTCATAACATACCATATTATTTAAAGGAATGCCTTATTTAAACTATATTCTTTTTTTTCCCAAAGTTATTTAATTCATCACCAATGTTAACAAACTTCAAACCAAAGTCTATTTACTCCTCTTTCTTCTTAATAGGTGTACAACAAAAACAACAACAACCAATTATTTAAGGAAACTTCAACAAAAAAATAATCATCGTCTGATTCCGAATTCTTTTGCAAAATTTAGTTAATCAATATTTCCACCGTTCTAGGTTAGCATAAATAGACTTAATGCAATTCATTTGGCATCATGAGTTAGCATCAAAGCCTATTTTTAGCCATGAAAATGTACGTGTTCAACTAATTAAGAATTCACATTCTTCAAAGGAAAGAAAGATGTCATACAACATTTGGACTTGCACCAAATCAATCAACTGATTAGAATCTCTAACAGCAGACTTTAGCTTACCATCACAATCCACTAAAAAGACTTCAAAATAGAAAGAAAGAAAAGGTCCTTTATCTAAAAGTTTAGTTTGAAGTTGGGCATAAAAATATGCAGTTAGAGTTGGGCAAATCTAACTTCAGACATTTGAAACTTCAGACTTGCAATTCAGAAGTTAATATTAAAACATCTAAACTCACAAAAATTTATTAAGTTCAGCTATGAAAATGGCTTTAAGTTTAAGATCTTCATTATCATGCAGGAAAAAAAGTAATTCCGAACCGAGTCAATTTCCTTTCACCCTGTAGCAGAAAGAGTATAAATCCTCACAATCAACAAAACCAAACAATAACTCCATAACAGAAATGAGGGTACAAATAGCAGCATTGAAAACCAAATAGGCTTGTGAGTATGCCTGAACCAAATGAAGGTACAAAACTGAAACAAATATTCCATTTCTTTGCTACACAACACTATGAAGCAAAATTGTTTAGAAACTGATAATAACTATAGGGTGTCTATTACTTATTAGATTCACAACATAACCACCTAGCACAACAGCGTGGCACGCCCAAAGACACCTGGAGTAACTCATTCTGGCTTCTTTTTAGAAATTCTCGACAGAACCCCTGCCAAAATATTTGCCCCCTCCCCGTCTCCTGTTACTTGTTCTCACCCTAAAAAAAGGAAAGGTAAGAAAAGAGAAAAGATTGAACATCACGGGGGGTCAATGATTTCTGCCCATCCGTCTAAACCTTGGCGAGCAGAGTTACCCAATACCTGTTTCGGAGGAAGTTAAAGTTCCCCGTGGAATAACCAAGGTGCACCCAAGCTAGCCCGAACACCACCATTACCAAAATAAAACACGGAGTTCAAGAACGGCGAGGGAAAAAGAAAAACAAACAAATCCTCCCTCCCCCTCTCCCACCCCCATAATAGACTTTTTTTTCCTGAAGTATCCAATAAAAAGAAGATACACTAGAAGACTAGATAACAAGAGTACATCCTTCAGTAAGCATACATGGTTTCTGCTGATTTGAACACCCTGACTTGAAGAATCAATGCTCCCAAGCCGAGAACGATTCCTATAGTAAATCAGCAGTCAATGGATCAGCGGATTTGTTGCTCAGCTCCACTGATTCATCAATTTTTTTACAGATGTAAATAAAATGAGAATCTGGATCTTCCATCACATAATCTGCCGGAAGTCGGCCCTTCTCGTTTAGGGGAATAGGTTCCAAGCTGGACTTCACATTAGAAGGGGGATCACCAAGCTTTTGAAATCCTGGTCTAGCTGCAAAATGGGAGTAAGATGGTAGAAATAAGAAACAAGATTGAACTGGGAAAATAAGTAAGAAACTTCTTTTGCCTTCAGGAGGTAAATCGAGATTGAGATTCCATCAAAACATCTCTTATTCCTTTTCAGTACAAATGAACCAAAAAATAACTCCAGGAACTAATAACCAGATGTCCTTGATCAATAATTAAGGAACTTTTCACTTTCTAAAAGTAAAAAGTCATGAATTTTGATAATGAAGCATCAAACAATATCAACTCATTCGACAGAAGAGCTTCAGATTTCACTGCGAGATCAGACAGCTTAATTTTAGTTTTTAAAAATTCCAAAAGAAGAATCTTTCACAAATAATTTGATTTTAAAATGAAGCCTTTGCACATAGAATGCCAAAATCATGTTTCTCTTTCCACATAGAACCCTATCTTCCCGCAGCTCACCAGCCAACTGTGATCTCCTTGGAACTACCCAAATTCTTACGGCCACGGGTGATGGGCCTTACACATATTCACAATTAGTTCTCTTCAACTTCGATCTTCTCTACTTTATTGTAAGTTCAAGAAGTAACGTGTCTATTCTTGATCAAAACATCCTTACACATCTGTAAATGCTTCTTCCAGTGCCACAAAGCTTGTGTGAATGATTACTATTAAGCAGATTTGACAGAATATTTTTCTTTTCTTTTCTTTTATTTTAAATAATTGTTATGGCCAAAGAATCTTGTAAAAGATCAATAATCATTTCAATTTTGCACGGCCAAGTATAAAGAGTACATAGTAGGAAGAATCCCGGTATTCATTCTTGATAAAAGGTTAATTATATAATGTATAATCTTATATATCGGGGTGCACGGGATTGGATCCTTTTAAGAGCTCCAACTAATAGAATTTCACTTGGTTATCCCACTAGAGGCCAATTTTATCTGTTGTGACTGTTGCAATGTGATTACAGTAGAAGTTTTGAAACTGAGTTTTTAAAGAACTTTTGGTCCTTTGGGTTTGCTTTCGTGATAGTGCGCAGAGCAGTGGCTATCATGGCTATGGTTAGATACTAAGATCTAGTTCGATCACAGTAGAATCCACGTGGTTGTAGTTCATTAGTGTAAAAGAAACATTTTGAACCATTGTGGTCATAGTAGAACCAATGCAACCACAGTAGACGTCCTGAAACCGGGCTGTCGGTCCTTTGGGTTTGAACCACTGTGGTCATAGCAGACCACATGTAGCTAGTTTAACAGAACCAATTGATTTTTGTATTGGATTAGAAGTCAGGAACTGCGCTTTTTAGTCTATTGAGTTTGTTTAACCTCTTGCATACAAATTTTATGGGTCTAACTTATTCTAGATGTTTGGAGGGCATAAATTTAAAACTCATTCGGGATACTTACAAGAAGAGGAGATTTCTAAGCGTTCAACGTAAAACCCAACCCTAATTTATGGTATATTTTTGTGAATTCCAAGGGAACTCATCAGATTCATATCTATTACTCCAAAATATGGGCATCAGTAATATATGGACTGATATGTCAGAGCTAAAAATGTGACCGAGACTGGATTAGGGTAAATCTAATGAAAGATTTCCATATTAGATTCTGAGAGCATTATATAGAAATAAGTGGAGAAATCAAGGTTAAGAGAAGTTGAGGACCTAAGGCAAGTGACTTTAACTATAGTTTAGTTTTCCATTACCAGCATGAATTGAGATGAATGATGAGATTTCAAAATATTAGAATCGCTTTAAGACTGACTTCGTTGAATTCCATAGACAGGACAAGCCTATAGTGTGTATATGCACGTAATATGCTTGGAATTATTTCATGAGTACCATGACGAATTAGATTTGAGTTGTAAGCTATTAAGTATGATTTATGAGCATAAGTATGATTCCTTTGTTTGAACATGTTTAAGTGTTCATTGCAAGTTTAAAAGCATGTTTTGACTCGTGATGCATATAATTGAAAGATGTGTGCAAAAACAAATGATACTTCATATAATGAACAAATATGATAGGATCGATATGTGAGACACTTTGGAGGAAACCAAAGAAATATAAAGATGGTGTAGGTCATGCTTAGAAATATAGTACCTTATCAACACAACTTTTCCGAGGGACACTGTGGCTAATGTGATACAGTACCAGAGTTTCTATCCTCATCCAAAGGGGTGAGGTAGCACATAGATAGATTAGAAGTATAGTCCCTAGGCCATAAGAGAAACTATAAAACCGTTTGAATAAAGAGTAAAAGAGAAAAGGAATGGAAAAACTCAAAACAGTTTTTGAGATAGACATGAGCTTGACTTGTCCTTTTGACTAAACTGTATGTTCAGAAAGATTTAAGTGTAGTACTATGTGTCCTTATACTTGAATTTGTGAGAATGCATGTTCTGGAACTTGTAGCTTGTCCCTAAAAATTATAGATACATCCCTCCTCTTTTTAAAGAATGACAAATATTGAGCCAATGGACTCATTCCTTTCTTTTAATGTTTCAGATTCAGTTGTAGCTGACTGACGAACCCATGTATTACTTTGGTGGAGCTGAGAAGTGGATTCCCTCCCTTCAATTGTTTAGAACAGCTTATGTCTTTCCAGATATTCTGGCGTGCTCAATGCACTCCTTGACAAGATCAGGACTGTAGTTATGTTTTGAGAACCGTAATTTCATGATTGGTTTGTCAGTTTCAAAATTTCATGATTGGTTTGTTATGTTTTAGTTAAAGACTAAACGTTGTGTGTGCATGATAACTTGTATGACGCAAATAGTTAAATCGGTTGACGGATGTCCAGAGTTTTGCTAAAGATAAGTTAGTTCACTTATTGAAAACTAAGCCCATTGCGTACCACTCACGGCTCCCAGTTTGGGTTTTGACATATATCTACCCAATAAAATCCAGATTTGTGTCCTGAAGGTCCTTTTTGAACAAATACTACCCACTTAAATCAATTTTTTACAGCTCCAAATTCCATCTACAAGCGGGAATCCATAAGTAAGAGAATTACTCTCCTTTTCCTTTCATGAATCATGTGAGCTAAAAGATTTACAGCTATGATGAATGAGGGTGACAGATATGGTGATTCAGCCGTACCCCAGCCCCAAAGAAGGGCTGAAATATGCAAATATCAAACATAAGCATTTGAGAGTGAACAACTGTGCTTAATGCAATTTTAACCCCCTTAAAATTTGTACAAGTTTTATGCAGTGTCTAGGAAAACTTGATATTTTTCCTTCCCTATAACAATGCAAACAAACTTATATATTCTTTAAACTTTTTTTTGAGAAAGTAATTTTTTTTTTGAGAAAGTTATATATTCTTTAAACTTGCCATGACATCCTTTCACTATTCTACTTTCACATCACAAATTATGACAAAACACTTGCACGAGTTAATAAAATAATCCATCTAAACATTTTTCCTTTTAATCTCCACATAAAACAATGTCACTCATTTTCAATAGAATAGGAGTATTTCATGATCAGTGACTGAGATGACATCTTTTGACTAGTGCAATTCCCAAAATTATCTCAGGCACAAACTTACAATCTATACCTTGTATTGTCAGCTCAGGTATAGTTAATCATGAAACTAAACCATCAGCCAATCTTATTTCAGTTTAATGACAAATGAGGCAACTAAGTTACAGAAGAAGCAATACCAAAAAAAAAACAAGGCCATTCTGAATCCTATATGTCCCATCTTCAGCTCATATGAAATGAATAACCACAACGCAATTTCTTTCTTTTTCCTTAAATAAGTGAAAAATCTCCAAGGGCCAGTAATGCATGTTTTCGGAACTTGGTGGATAATGGGCATGCACCTATACCCTTCCCCACTTAAATACCGTGCTTTGTACACGGCAGAGTGCTTTGTACACGGCAGAGTTCAAACCCGCGACATGCGAGCAATTTCTAAACTTGGTGATTCATATTATACCAGACGTGTACTCCCTGAACCAAAAATTCCCACATTACATGAACTCAAGTTTACGATACCCTGAATTGCAAATATAATGTATTACATGAACTCATGTTGAATGTTTAGGACATGTCAAGGATCCCAGGTCATGAGTTCACGAGCTACAATGAAAGTCCAGAGAGCTCCATTCAGATTTTTATTCTACATTCCCTTCCACCCTTTCTGTATGCTAGTATTGAGTCAAATAGAAAGACTCAGATACACGCTATGTAGAAACAGGAAAACCAAAATTAATCTTAAAACCATGCCTTAGAATCTGTATAGTAGTTTTAAGTCCAGCTGATGGGCTTAACCACTTAAGTGTGGGCATAAGTCTAAGCAATGTTTTGCACAGAAGCCAGGATCTAATGTTTAAGATTTAAGTCTGAATGCAGTCCCATCAACTGTTAGAACAGCTCGGGCGAAAAGGTGCCTAGCAAAATTGGTCAATGTGCCTTAAATAGAGTTCATTGGTCATATATGGCCCCTATATGAGAAATACCAAAAAAATATAGCTGCATAACAAAACGAAGTTCAACATTTTAGGGGTAGGACATGATTGCATCATAAGAGCAGATCTAGAACTTTTGTTAGCTGGTATGGTTGCTTTTACACATCCTAATAACAATTTTGTGATGTTTATAACACATCATGCAAGTATGCTACACTAAATAGTAAGTACTTACCAGAAAATTGTACAAGTTATTTCACAAGTTCCTACTTTTTTTTAAAAAAAACAAGTTATTTCAAAAGTTATACTTGTCAAAAAAACGTAGACCTTATTTTAAAAGCTACTCAGGCTAAAATAAAAGGATTTTTTCAAGTAATTTATCTAAAAAGCATTCTTTACCTTCCCTTAAATTCCTTTGTCAAATATAGATTCCATTATTTTTCTATCTCACGTATATTTTGAGAAACTTCTAATCTGTAGCATTAAACTTTCTGAACCCCAACCCAAACAAAAAGAAAGAAAGAAACTAAACTATGTAGGTCTGCCTACGTGTTCAGGTTTAAATTTTCAAACTAGTATGCATGTATAGGTTCACAAATAAGCCTTTCTAGGATATTGCAATGATCAAGTAGTAGTCCAATAACCAAGCATAATAGACCGAGCAATTTTGGCATGACTTGCACGAAGAACTTACGTATGATGTATAACTCAATTTTCCAGTTAAACACTGGTCGATTCACATGAGGCATCCTTGCTGTAGGATCACCATATGTTATCTACACAGAGCAAAAACAAACAATTATTTGGTATTTCAAAATGTAGCATAAAAGTTACAAGTAGGAATCTATTTGGTCCTCTAGTTACCAACATATAAACACCTCCATTTTTGAGAACCCTACACATGAAAAGACAATTGCCATAAGTTCTTACTCGTCAAAAAGAACAATATTGTTGAGACAGCAAAGGAGGAACGGAAGTGAATAGAACGAATAACTAGAAAGAAACACAATAAAACGTCATAAAATTTCCAACCTGCTCACTTCTCCAAGCATTTGTGCAGCACAAATTGGAGCATTGCTACCACACTGAAAGAGTGTAAATCAGTTAGCACATCAACAAATTTGAAGAGGTTGGAGAGAGAGCAGGTCGCAACTAACCATTAATGAATCAAGTGTTCCTGTTACAGTAAATGACCAGATGATCCCACAAAAGATCAGAAAGCAAAGAAGAAAAGATAGTAAGTGAATGGAAAATAATTAACAATAGCACATGAGAAAGGGCGATATCATTACCCTTATCAATGACAGCGTCAAATGATTCATCAGGAAAGACGCTCATATCTCTGATATCCATTTGCAAGTCTGTTCAGTTACATAAGGAAAACTTTATAACAAAGATTTATCTCACCAGAATTGTAAAAAGGTTTCTAAATCAGAATTGAGAAGTTCTTCAGCTACCATACATTTCATCTGCGGAACGTGCTCATACTTCCTTTTCATCATATCGATAGCTACTGTTGATATATCAACATTCACTATTTCTTCATAACCATCCTTAACCATATCCTCCGACATCACTGAACAAAAAAAAGATCTTTTGATCTCAGTAAGTACATTAAATCCATAACATTTAACATCAAATACAGAATACCATAGAAAGCCTGATTGTAATCCATGAAACGTGATTATTATAACTTTTTTTTAAGTACGTGATTATTATAACATTTCACACTTTATAAAATACAAAGGCATCAAACAGAGAGCTATGGCTTTCAGCAAATTGAGGTAATTTTCTTCAAGTATCACATAACCAGGTCGCGCACAACATTAAAATCAATAAAACGAAAACTTTAGGCTCAAAAAGGCTAGAAAATCCCGGCTACAAGCCTCCATTCCAAATAGTGGTCCTCCGATCTAAAATGAAAAGCTAAGAAACAACAATTTCTTCAAGATTTCTTGAAGCATCAGAAAACAAGACGCAAAACAAAGCTAATCACATAAAACCCTTCACAAAAAATGCAAAACTTTAAGTCTAAATTAAGCAAGAAAATCTCTAAAGCAAGGGCCAACTGATATAAATTTCTTCAGGAATTCTTTCAAGCATACATACCAGGTAGACATCAAAGCAAACCAACTGATAACGTGAAAGAAAATTCAAATCCTAAGCTCATATCAAACAAGGAAATATCATAAAAAATCACATAACAATGTATTAACAAAACAACTTAAACGAAAAAAGTAAGCCAATTCTAAGCTCACATTAAACAAGAAAATCTTTACATCAGAGTCATAGTGGGATGATTTTCTCTATCGGGTAATAAAAGAAAGCAAAAACTCTGGAAAACTTAAGCTCAAACCAGAGAAACCCAAAAAAGGAGGGACCTAATAGAGATAAATTTCTTCAAGAATCACATATCCGGCTACAAAATAAAGCAACTTAAACAAAAAAAGTAAGCCAATTCTAAGCTCACAATTAACAAGAAAATCTTTACATCAGGGTCAAATTGAAATGATTTTCTTTATCGGGTAATAAAACAAAGCAAAAACTCTGCAAAGCTTAAGCTCAAACCAGAGAAACCCAAAAAAAGGAGGGACCTAATAAAGATAAAAAATTTCAAGAATCACAAAAAAGTGCAAAAATTTCAGCTCAATTTCAAGTAAAAGAACTAAAAAAAATCAATAGAAATGAAATAAATCCACAAAAAGTTCAATTTTTTTAGCTCAATTTTAAGGAATTACCAGCATTGCCACAGCCAACCATGAGGATCCTTGAGGATGTAGGAACATAGTTTCGAACAAAAGGGCGAAGAGCAGAGTAACGCTGGTACCAATCAAAAGAACCTGCTTCTTGAACATACCGTGCATCCCAGTAAAGGGCATCACCGTAATTGTATGTATTGCAAGCTGACACGTCACGCAACATCATTTTTCCCGGTGAAAAGAAGGGCGGAGAACGCCGCCGTGGACGGTGGAAATTTGGGGAGGGACAAATGTGTGGAGGTGGGGGAGAGGACAACAAGTGAAAGTTTAGGCGAGGCTTTGTGGTAGTTGACTTCGCCAAGCTTTTACAGTTATATATTACTCCCTCCGTACCATATTAACTGAATTGTTAAGATAATGCACACATTTTAAAGAAAACTTTTTCAGGATATATTTTGAACATTACTTTTTATTACTACTATTTTCATTATTCTAACAATATTCTCAAAAATAGAGTTAGTCATTATTCACTTGTATGAAAATGTAAAATCATAATTATGACTTTGTAAAGAGTGTAAGTACCTAGAAAATATAAAATACTCTTTCTTTAAATGAAGGGCAAAAATGAAAAAAAAATCAATAACTATCTTGATATTTGAACAATTCACTTATTTTGAATAATGAAAAAGGCCTCAATAATTCAGTTAATATGAGACGGAGGGAGTATACTCTCTCTCTCACTTCACTTTTACTCGTTCGTTCATGTGCACCTCCCTTTAAGAAATGTAAAAATAATTTTATATTTATTATACTTTTCTTTTTAATCGATTTATATTTTTTAATAACGTTTTAATTTTTACTTTTCATAAAACATATT
This sequence comes from Jaltomata sinuosa, assembly GCA_003996215.1. Classification (NCBI taxonomy): domain Eukaryota; kingdom Viridiplantae; phylum Streptophyta; class Magnoliopsida; order Solanales; family Solanaceae; genus Jaltomata; species Jaltomata sinuosa. The sequence continues at coordinate 601,758 of QJPP01007188.1, read as the reverse complement.
TAAAATCACAAAATTCTAAAAATTTCTTTATTTTCTAAAATTATAGGTGTATCCGTATGAAGAAAAATAATTTTATGTTTCCTCCTATTCATTAATAAAATTATTCGCTCTCTCATGTGACTATAAGAAAAAGTAATAAATTTATATATTTTATTCATTATACATATATAGATATTGATAATTTCTATTTTAATGAAGTAGTACAAAATATTTATATTTAGGTTAGATGTGAATCTTTGTCTTCATTTGAGATATATGTTCTTTCATCTTTTTTTAATATGCAAAATAGAAAGTTTTTGCATCTTTTTGAATATATATATTTATAACAAAAGTTTTATTATCACTAATGAATCAATTACAGAATCGTAGCTTAGCCAAATAGAATTAGCTATCTGAACTTACAGACAAGATTTCAAAGAAAACTAAAACTAGAACTAGGAATCTAGATAAGAAATTGTTATAACATGTCTCTTAGTACAGACTTTGCTCTAACATTAAAAACGAAAACAATCTCTCTAATTATGTTATCACATATCCTTCTCTTATGCTCAATTAGTTTCTTTTTATCCAGATGGCGTATACACACTCAGCAGTTAACATTTTGAGTAACATGACAGTAAGTGTCTTGTCCTTAAAATTCTGAACGGTCCAAGTTACATATTGGTTCCATGCAGTTGGTTGCCTCCTTTTCCCTGTATCCAAGTAAGTTGTTGTCCCATATTTGAGAGGTGAAGTCATATGAGAGGAATAGTTGATCTCGTCTCCTGACCTACACCAAAATATAAATTATTTATATGTACATAGTAGATGAATTTAGAGGTCATATTTTGAAATAATAATATATTGTATGAAGTTGAAAATATTATTTTTTATTTTAATTTTTTCAAATTTTTGTAGGAGGACCTGATTCTCTATACAAATTCTAATTTCTTAAAAAGAGCGGTTGAACTCCTATATTGTATCTTTATTAATACATTTGTTACTACAATTTTGTAAACATTAATAAATGTTTTTAAATTTATGAAAATGAAACGCATATGAATTATAATTAATATTTAAGAGTAAAAGTTATAAAATGAAGAAATAAGAATTATAAATAAGTTGAATGAATAATTTTATGAGACATTAAATATATTAATTATTATGCATTAATTTTATTTATAAAATTAAATAAATAAATGGTGAAAATATGGAGAAAAAAGTCAAAAAAATGAATAAAAATAAATGAGTTAGCTACAGGGATGTGTCTTGTTGCTATGTCAAAGATCATAATTATATAATATATAGATAATAGAATTTTTTAGTTATGTTGTTAAGGCATATAAAAAAAATATCTCACTCTATTATACTTATTAAAATAATTAAAAATAAAAAGGAAAAAATTATAAATACATTCAAGCCAAAAAATATAGCGATAAAAATAAATTGTTACATACGCAAAAGAAAAAATAATGACATCATAGAATTACTTTTTCATCTTTTAATTTATTTTTTACGAGAATAACAAAAATGAAACTCCTTATCATAATTTTTTTATATTAATTATGCTTCATAACAAAAATATAAAAATAGCAGAGGATCAAATAAGTAGTATTACCAATATATGTAGCTAATTTATTAACACAAGTAGTCCCTAGTTATGCTTAAAAAAATAAAAATAAAACCTTCTAATAGCGAGTAGATCCACCACCATATTTTATTCTTTGTGTCAAAATTTCTCATCACACGCTATTAACTAAATAAAAAAAATTATAAATA
>QJPP01007187.1:0-256601 GCA_003996215.1 Jaltomata sinuosa | reverse complement strand
TTATTTTCCTTAAAAATTAGGTGGCGACTCTGTACATAATTAAAATCTTTTAGAGTCCATAAGTTGTGCTTTATCTAACCTTGGTAAAAATAGGGCATGACAGAATGGCGACTCTGCTGGGGAAAAGAACCAGGTTCTAACCATCATAGACTCAATTTTTCAATTGAGGGAGGTATTTTTATTCACATTTTTGATTATTTAATTTTTCAATTATTTTTTGCACATTATTGTATATCTTATTTGTATTGTACATATAATTTTTTTTATTTTTGGCTTATACATAAATTCTTTATATTATTTTATGATTCATTATTTACTTTATAATGTAGATATATGTTCGAAATACTTCTACACATTATTTATTTAATTATCACCTCGTTTCTATTAAGTCTTGGCCGTACACTATCACACACTGTGGTTCACGCGAGGAGTGTTTCGCGCTCCTCCAAAACTTCTTTGGATTCCTTAGCTTCAGAGTCGGCGCGTTTAAATTACTATGCGTCTTCTCGCAGTTGTCCTAATATTCTTTATCAGTTTAGGTGAATCTACTCTTAGAATCCTTAGGCCGTTGTACATACGATCGTTACTTTAGTCGAATGAATTTTTATTCTTTATTTGTTATACATTTTTAATTGATACTTGCTCTTTAATTATTATATATTCTGCGTTTTTATATTTTTGTGCATACTTTTTGGTTTATACATATCTGTACACATGTCATTTTCGTCCTCGTCCATTTTGTCTGACAATTTTGGTTGACTTGTGTTGAGCCCGGGACCTTTTCAATCCCTCACATTCGTTCTCGGTCTCTAAGACCATTCTTCACAATTTATCATTCTTTCCCATGCCCATTTGTCGATCTTCAATTCCTCACATTCGTTCACGATCTATAAGACCATCTTTCATATATCGTTCTTTCTCATACCCGGTGTCGATCTTTACGATCACTCTTTTGGATTTCATCATTCTTTTTCAAGAAATTTTCAATACAGCCTTGTACATTCTTTTCATCTTTATACCGTACCTTTTTCTTGTCCAAACTCACTCATAGCTTTACTTTTTTCAATACAATCGTTCAAAGTAATTATACAACTCACATACAACTACGTATCTGTTCGAACTACGTTTTGACCTGATTCTTGTCCTGACAAGATACGTAGGCAACCTTACATAAGGGTTCGGTCTTCCATTGTTTCAAAATAATTTCTTCAGGATTTTATACCCTCTCCAAAGTCCTGTTGACAGTGCAAATCAACAGTTTTCCCTCAAATCCAAATCTCGCTGACATCAGTGTCAATATTGGCCTTACATTCAAACCTTCACTCGACTTTGATCCTAGAACATGGGACATAAGTTTCTTTTTCTCTCAATCATCGTAGATTATGAAATGTGACATTTTGGCCTTCACTTTCAAAATCAAGAGTTCAACACTCTCCCAGTCATTCAATTCTTCCGACAGCGGCGAAATAATATCAAATATTTGCCATGCTTCTCTTTCTTTGTAATATTTTCAGCGTATTAGAGTAGTGACAAAATTTTGTCTATCTTTTTACATCCGTCATCTTGATTGCCTGATCAGAGTAATTTCAAAGCTCATTGTCTTCAATCGGTCTCCTCTCAGCCGCCTGTCACACCATTCTTCAAGAACAACCACCAATTCATGACAATCATACATATCACACCCATGGATTCATTCTGAACTACGTCCTGACCTGATTCTCATCTTAGTTCATCTTGGTGAGATATGTAGGCAATCCTACATAAGGGTTCGGTCTTCCTGCTATTCTAAAAATGATTTTCCTAGGACTGCAAACTGGGGCAAATATTTTGAAACAGTCCGCTGACGCTCTCAACCTCAAAAAATAATTAAAAGCGTCAATCAATTCTCTGAAGTTCAAAATTCAAGATTATCAATATCACTCTTACCATAATCTCCATTCGACTTTAGTCTCAAATCTGAAGACCTAAGTCTCTCTTCAAACCTCTCAAATGTCGTAGGCCATGGAACTACGGTGAATCACTTTCACTTTCCAAATCTAAGGGTTCAACACAAGTTGGCTCATTTTCTTTGTAGGCACGCCTATCATAGGATATCAAGCAATAAAAAGAGAGGAGTCGAGTCGGAAGAAGTTAAATAATCTCTGAACTTCACATGAGATAACATCTGACCTCGAACTTTTTGAGGCATTCATATTCAATGAGACAGACAAATCAGGGGAGTTTTTTGACCATGTAATTATATTATTATTTTTTCATGACTTTCCTACTTTCCCTCCTTTCTTATTCCTTTACAGGAGAACCGTCCCCACTTAATCGGGGACGGACACACCAATGAGTGCCCTCGCAAGCAATCGAGAGGCCACAACATGTCATCTTCAAACAACAATTGGAGACGATCACGATAATGGACGATCTCCATAAACAATTGGGAAATCACAACAACGATCATCCTCACAAACAGTCGGGAGACACTCTCATCGAGGACATCACCAACACCCGACATACGAGGCATCGCTCCGAGTTTGTCTATATCTTTGCATTATTTTTATACATATTTTTTATATTCGGTAAATATCTTAATTTTTTGCCTTATATTCCTTCTAGAGGTGAATTCTTTTCTGCACATACATTTTCTATCCTCTTCACGAACTACGCGAACCTGATTCTCATCTCGATGAGATACGTAGGCAGCCCTTCTTGGGTTCGGTATTCCTTATTAGAAAAATAAACAAAAAAATGTGTACATACATTTTAGTTCGTATCTTCACGAACTAAGCGAACCTGATTCTCATCTCGATGAGATACGTAGGCAGCCCTTCTTGGGTTCGGTATTCCTTATTAGAAAAACAAACAAAAAAAAATGTGTACATACATTTTAGTTCGTATCTTCACGAACTACGCGAACCTGATTCTCATCTCGATGAGATACGTAGGCAGCCCTTCTTGGGTTCGGTATTTCTTATTAGAAAAAACAAACAAAAAAAAAATCTGCACATACATTTTAGTTCGCATCTTCACGAACTACGCAAACCTGATTCTCATCTTGATGAGATACGTAGGCAGCCCTTCTTGGGTTCGGTATTCCTTATTAGAAAAAACAAACAAAAAAAAAATCTGCACATACATTTTAGTTCGCATCTTCACGAACTACGCGAACATGATTCTCATCTCGATGAGATACGTAGGCAGCCCTTCTTGGGTTCGGTATTCCTTATTAGAAAAACAAAAAAAAAATGTGTACATACATTTTAGTTCGTATCTTCACGAACTACGCGAACCTGATTCTCATCTCGATGAGATACGTAGGCAGCCCTTCTTGGGTTCGGTATTCCTTATTAGAAAAACGAAAAAATGTGTACATACATTTTAGTTCGTATCTTCATGAACTACGCATACCTGATTCTCATCTCAATGAGATACGTAGGCAGTCCTTCTTGGATTCGGTATTCCTTTAAAGTTTTGACTTGGTTGGTACCAACATAGTTAGAAGTGTGCATGAGAAAGAAACAAATGGTATGATGGAGAGGACCAATTTCGTGGTAAACCATAGATCCTTTTGGTACCTCTTAATCGCACCTTAGTGACACTCGAAAAATTCTCTTGCATGCATCTAAGACAAGAACAAAACCAACCTCATCGTTTCGTGTGCATTGTGTGGCGAGCATTAGATTAATTCATTGCATTGCATTGATGATCTAGAACTTGGCCTAAATGTTTGTTGAGGCGAAATCCTGAGTTACACTTGATTTGGGAAAGGATCGTAGGCCTTCTTTGACCCGATTGAGCCTTTCATAACCTACCAAATGACATTATCCCTAGCATTCCCCCTTTGAGCCTAAAGCCTTTTCTTTGAACAACCACATTTCAGCCTATACCTTTCTGAGTGCTTACAAGCACTACCCTTTTTTGGCCCGACCTCCCTGAGCGCATTAAAATGTGCAAATTGCGGACAAAGATTCAAGATCAAAGATGCCAAAGGCAGAAGATGCAAAGTCCCAGAGGAATAAAGATGAAAATACGACTTTAAAGAAGGAGTAAAATTCCCCACAAATCAAAACATGGAGAAATCCCCCCCAAAAAAATATATAATGAAAAATACTCCAACAAATGTGGAGAAATTTCAAAAAAAAAAAAAAAAGAAGAGAAAAGAACTCCAAAAGGGGAAAAAGGACTCCAACAACGAAAAGAAGTCGATACAAATTCAAAGAAAGGGACTACGAAACAAAGAAGATCAAGCATCCAAATGCAACAAATGTCAAAGCACAAATATAGTGCATGCTCAAGGGAGGATTAGTCACTTTTATCCCAAATAATATCCTACCCATCCCCAAGCCTACATTACAAGCTGATAAAAGCCCTACATGATCCTATTTCAAGTGTTCTCACATTAGTGGATACTTACATGAAGGCCAAGCCTATGGTATCACAATTACATGCATTGAACATCCTTCTGAGTGTGAGTGCATTTCTCAAAATGTCCTAAAATCAAAATACTCATATGTGTGAAAAATAGGACTTTCTTTTGGTGAGGCACGTGAAACATGAGGAAAGGTATAATTCAAAATCTTTGTTTGAATCAAGATGAACAAATCTTGTCGATACTTAGGTACGTCTGAGGTACCATTTGAAACTATTGGAATTACCCGAAGTTGATCTCGGTTTAGCTAGGAAAGATGGTAGAATTCTTATGCATAAGACTAATTGTTGGTACCAACTGAAAGTCAAGACATGATTTTCTTTTCAACATTCTTAAAAAAAAAAAAAAAAAAGAGAAAAAAAGTTTTCTTCCTTTACAGGCGCCCACCTTCTAATGCGGGTATTTACATTTCAGTACATTTTACAGGCGCCCACCTTCTAATGCGGGTATTTACATTTCAGTACATTTTACAGGCGCCCACCTTCTAATGCGGGTATTTACATTTCAGTACATTTTACAGGCGCCCACCTTCTAATGCGGGTATTTATATTTCAGTACATTTTAAAGGCGCCCACCTTCTAATGCGGGTATTTATATTTCAGTACATTTTACAGGCGCCCACCTTCTAATGCGGGTATTTACATTCAGTACATTTTATAGGCGCCCACCTTCTAATGCGGGTATTCATTCAAAGCTCCGGCACACAAACCGGAGTATGCATCAGGATCTTGGTACACAACCCAAGATTCCATTTCATTAACGCTCCGGCACACAAACCGGAGCATGCATTGAGATCTTGGTACACAACCCAAGACTCCATTTCATTAAGCTCCGGCACACAAACCGGAGCATGCATTGAGATCTTGGTACACAACCCAAGACTCTATTTCATTAAGCTCCGGCACACAAACCGGAGCATGCATTTAGGATCTTGGTACACAACCCAAGATTCCATTTCATTAACGCTTCGGCACACAAACCGGAGTATGCATCAGAATCTTGGCACACAACCCAAGATTCCACTTTATTCAAAGCTTTGACACACAAATCGAAGCATGCATCAGGATCTTGGTACACAACCCAAGATTCTATTTCATTAACGCTCCGGCACACAAACTGGAGTATGCATCAGGATCTTGGTACACAACCCAAGATTCCATTTCATTAACGCTTCGGCACACAAACCGGAGCATGCATCAGGATCTTGGTACACAACCCAAGATTCCATTTCATTAACGCTTCGGCACACAAACCGGAGCATGCATCAGGATCTTGGTACACAACCCAAGATTCCATTTCATTAACGCTTCGGCACATAAACTGGAGCATGCATCAGGATCTTGGCACACAACCCAAGATTCCATTTCATTCAAAGCTCCGGCACACAAATCGGAGTATGCATCGGGATCTTGGCACACAACCCAAGATTTCATTTCATTCAAAGCTCCGGCACACAAACCGGAGTATGCATCAGGATCTTGGCACACAACCCAAGATTCCATTTCATTCAAAGCTCCGGCACACAAACCGGAGCATGCATCGGGATCTTGGCACACAACCCAAGATTCTATTTCATTAACGCTTTGGCACACAAACCAGAGCATGCATCATAATCATTCTTTTTTCCAGCAAGTACACAATCTTGCATCCCCAGCGTCTCACAGCTCGACATTGGGGCAATTTTGAAAGAGACATTGGGAATATGTAAATGCTTCTGTTCCCAAATAGTCTTTTCCTTTAATTATTTTTTCCAAGGTCGTCCACCCCGAACAATAGGACAAGAGGTGATTTGCCTCAACTTTTGAACTACACCTGGCCTGATCTTCGTGTGATTCGAGGTATGTAGGCAACTCTAAATCAGAGTTCGGCCATATTTTTATCATAATTCTTTATCGAGCAAAATTGGCTTCATGTCAACGTTTTCGCCCAAAGATTCTTACATCATCTTTAGTCGAAAAGGGGCAAACTGTTGACACCCAATTTTGGCTCTCCGTGCTTAAAATTAACGTCTTCAGGTTTCCTGATCGTTAAAGAGCACAAAATACATTTTTACACATTTTTCATGAAATATAATAATTTATTGATAATCATCCTTATTTTAGGAATTTTATCAATTTATTGATATATTTTTATTTCTCACAATTTATTGATAATTATCCTTTATTTTGTAAATATTAGGATTTTATCAATTTATTGTCATTATACAATTTTGATAATCGCAATATTTTTTACAAGTCATCCGCACACGTACACAATACAAATACTACAATTTCAATTATTTAAAACACATTACATTTTTATTTTATTTTTAATCACGTACCAGTACACACATTTTTGTACATTATTTATATTCTCTAATACATTCCGCAAGCACAAGAGGTCGGAGCAATTAATTCTAATACGCAGAGCAACAAATCAGTCAAGTCAAGGTCTTGTCACCTTTAATAAAGGTGACATTTGACATGACTGAATACGGCTATCGTCCTCTAGTTAATAACCTTGTGCATTGGTTAATAAATTGGGTCAAGTCAATGTCTTGTCACCTTTAATAAAGGTGACATTTGACATGACTGATTAGGGCTATCGTCCATCGATTAATAAACTTTATACATTGGTTAATAGAGTAAATAATCTATCGGATAATAATCAAAAAATAAAAAGGTTTAGTCTTTTATTTTTTGGGCAAAGGGAGGTTTTGTTTTATATTATAAAAGGGGGGAGGGGGCATTTTATTTTAAGGGGACAAAAATAACACACACACACACACACACTACACTACACACACATATTTTACACACACATATGCTACAGACACACACACACACCCCATCAGATATTCTCTCACTTTTCTCTCTCGTTGCTCTCTCCCCAACCCCCTTTTTCGTTGCTGGCTCGCCGGAGGTGATGACCGGCGAGCTTCTGAGCAGCCACCGCCACCAACGTCTGCTCTCTCTCTCCCCGCTCTCCCCTTTATGTCGCTGCCTCGCCGGAGGTGATGACCGGCGAGCCACCACCACATGGCCAATGAAAAAACTCCCGTCGATTTTTGAGGCCTCCACAATAAAAAAGACTGATACATATATACATATGTAGCGAGAAAAATAAGTTTGGGCGATGACGAAATCTTGTTATTCAAAGACGAAATAAAAAGTTTTATGATCCGCAATCTTGGCGAGGTGATCTCGGGTGGCCAACCGATGCTTCGCAGCCATGGCGTATCTAAAACTTAATACAACTACATATCTGAGCCCATACTATAATAAAATTATATTTTCTTATATTTACATACAATATATGTATTTCTTTAACTTATTTTGGTAAATATTTATTTGTTATTGAATTTGTTTACTAAGTGTTTATACAGGTACGTGAGGATGCTTCCCGAAGACGATAATTAAAAGGAGTTTGAAGATCTCCCCAAAATTCATTGCTTTATTTATATCCTTGTAATTCTTGTAATTGTACAAAAACTAAAGTATAGTGAAAACTTTATTTTCGGGGTGTCGGGTGGGAGTGTCCCTTATTTACTTATCTATTTTACGCGCTTAGGCAAAACTTTAAGTCGTAAATACGTTTATAAACAAATTAATTTAACTCAGATACTTAAGTTAATTAATACGTTACGCAAACATTAGGACGTCTTTTCTTTTCTTTTCTTTCTAATTAGTTTACTTAAACTTTACAAATAATCTTTTTACACATTCTTTTGTTAAAAATACATTTAAATTAACATTCCTTTCATCATTCTTAAACTCATTTTTTCTTGCAAAAGCGAAGCAATATTTACATAATGAAAAACGCAAGTCAATCGATGCAATTATTGTACAATCTTTTCAATACATTTCTTTTTACATTCCTTACTCAATGTATTTATTCTTACATTATTTGTACTTAAATATATATTACTTATACATTTTTCATATACATATATATATATATATATATATATTCTGTAGTAGTATTTATTCTTTTTATATTAACATATTTACATACTTTTCATATTAACATATTTACATACTTTTTTTTTATACATTCTTTTACACTCTTTTATATACTTTCTTACATATAAATTTTCATACATACTAAATTTTCTCATACATATAAAAAATACATTTTTCCATACTCTTAGGCACATATTTTTAAAATTATTGTTTGCACTTGTATATACATATTTATTACGGTTCATATTTATACTTTTCAAAAATATATCTTTTACCTCCCCTCTCTTTAAAAATTAAGTTTAGTCGGGTACCACATTTGTGGATTTCGAAGGATGCCTAACACCTTCCCTTCGGAATAACTTGAACCCTTACCTAGAATCTCAAATGGTTTTCGCAGATAAAAATGCGAGTTATACATATCAATAATCAAAAAATAGGTTTCCTTATTTTCCTTAAAAATTAGGTGGCGACTCTGTACATAATTAAAATCTTTTAGAGTCCATAAGTTGTGCTTTATCTAACCTTGGTAAAAATAGGGCATGACAAACGTTGCCGGTGTACGTAGTGTGTCCCTTTATCCTTCCTTCTCAAGTGACGAAGCAATTGAGAGTAGTGATGGGGAGTATGTGGCTGCTACCCCTTAGGATTGACACTCTTCTAGATTTTAAGGAGGTCGAAGAGACGCAACTTTTTGACTTACTGTTTCATAACATGTGAAGAGACATGCGATGCACACAATGGCTTGTGCATTTTGCACATCACATCCAGTTCTAGCAGACTCACTGGTTTCATGTGCGACAGACGTGCGACGTGCACTTCCTCTTGTGCGAACCACACATCATCCCGTCGTATCTGAAACAGTGCAACTTTTCAGAACCTTTGCTTCCTTTCTGAAGCAGTACTTTTTGACTATAAATATCTGATTCTTCCTCAAATGTTTTGATAATTTGTTGATATTCTTGAAGTTTTTCAAAGTTTTGAAACACTTTGTAGATCCTTATGGTGGATATATTATGTTAAAATTGATGTTTTTATATGATATTTAGTATGTTGTTGATGTTGTAGTTGTTTTAGGATTGATTCTGTAGCAATTAGTGTTGGTTTTTAGCTATATATTGAAATGGTTGCAATTTTGACAGGCGGAATAAAGAAACCTGGTTTTTTTTTTCCAGAAAAACGACAGTCGCTTTTCTCACTTTTTTTTTAAAAAAAAAATTACGTTTTTTTCCTTTCCTTCATAATTTAAACGATGTTTTTAATCGCATTGTGAAAATCGATGAGGTAATTTATCACGAAACTGACTTTGTCGCTTTTGGCTTGTAACGACCTATTCCGTCGTTACTGAAAATATCTGCGATCAAGGCAGGTGCCTCTCAATTCGTAATAAGAGTTAGGATTAATTATTTAGTATGAGAGTACATTTGGTATGTACTAAGGTCTTACAATACTCCTAGCACAAAGTTAAGTTGAAAGTTTCCTTACCAATTTAGTTTCGGGATAAGTTCAAACTAGGGTCAACTTCAAACGTGCATTCCTCCTAGAATATAAGGAGTTAGGAGTCCGAATACCTACCAAATTAAATATCTCTGAGTCTTCTTTCCAAAGCCACCGACCGTTCATCAATCCGCTTTCCGAGTAAAAAGTTATGATTATTTTACTGAAAATTATCTATGCTGAAAAATTTAGTCCGCTGTAGCGGGATTTAGGTCACTATAGCGGTACCGTCGTGGCGGTTGGCAGTCCGCTATAGCAGAATGACGGAACTAGAAAGCCCAGAAATGGATTTTATAATCTTATTCTCCCTTCTTTAGTCAAAAACAGACGAGGTTTCTCCAAAAACCCTCTTAGGCTACTCCAAAGCTTGAGAGCCATGGGGAGGAGGGATTCCGGCTAAAAGAACGTGAAACCATGGATTTCGGGCCTTTCATCCATCAAGAAATGCCTTCACGGAGCCAGAAATTGCATCGTGCAGCTGCTGGGCATCCAGGTAGGCTAGGTTTTTCGTTGAGTAGACTTTTGACCTATTTTCATTTCCTATTTATTGTGTAGAATGAAAAGAAGAATCCATGTCTAGGCCTTCGGGCACAGAGTCTGAAGGAAGATTGTTGGGTTGTTTGGTTGAACTGAAAATAGTAGATTTGTGACAATGCTTTGTGATATTCTAGTTGTATACTATTTGGTATGGTTTTGCTAATGAAATTTAGAGACTAGGATGTCGGGAAGGTTTGGGGAACCGGAAAGGGTTAGTAATTAACTAATGTGCAAGGAACGAAAGTTTCAGAAAATGAATTGATATAACAAGAATATCGTAATGGTTGTGTTTCTAAGGCTAGGGGAGGTTTTCCCATGTTGTATCTCGGTCATAGGAGGAGGGTCAGGAATAAAGGTACCTAATGGTATGTTTAAAGGGGTGATTCGGGATTAGTCTCCGGACGAGATTTAATGGTTCATAGTGTACCCGGAATTGGGTAGGTGATGGTTATTGATTCTTGTATACCTTGTATGTTTGTGTACTCCTATCTAAGTAATTATATGATGTTTGCATTGCTTAGGGAATGATTTAGTAATGTCTAAAGGTCCTGTTTAACAGTCTGATGAATTGAACTGTGTATTTTGCTTGTTGGTTTACAAATTGATTGTTCATTGTTTGTGACTGTGGATTGATTTGACATTTGTTTAGCTCGAGTACCACGCCTAGTACGGGAATACTAACGGTTGGCTCGGGTACCATGCTTGATACGGGATATACCAATGGTTGGCTCGGGTACTATGCCTGGTACGGGATATATTAACGGTTGGCTCGGGTACCACACCCTGGGATAACACTAACGGTTGACTCGGGTACCACGCCTGGTATGGGTTTATTTTATTGTATTGTTGCATCTTTATTAATGGTTCTCTGAGTGAACCGGGTTGTGTTTATGAATTGTGTTATTCCATTTTTGGTCCTTGAGAGGCCAGGTTATTATGTTGGTTATTAGTTTGGTCTTGGTGTAGGCCGGGTTATTATATTGGTTATTAGTTAGTCTTGGTGTAGACCGGATTATTATGTTGGTTATTAGTTTGGTCTTGGTGTAGACCAGGTTATTATATTGGTTATTAGTTGGTCTTGGTGTAGACCGGGTTACTATATTGGTTATTAGTTTGGTCTTGGTGTAGACCAGATTATTATTTTGGTTATTAGTTGGTCTTGGCGTAGACCGGGTTATTATGTTGATTATTAGTTGGTCTTGGTGTAGACCGGTTTGCCATGTTAACGCCTAGATGTGTTAGGGGGATCCGGATGGGTCCGGACTATGTAAAAAAGGTTATAAGTTCACAAATTATTGTCATTAAGTGTACTAATGGCGGTCAGGAATTATTGTGGTTAATAAGCTAAGGGTGGGTCTTGGTGTAAACCGGGGTAGTCTGTTGAATACTTAGGTGTGGATGGAGGATCCTTGGAGGGTCCGGGTTATGTGATGTAATAAAAGGGATTTAGATGTAACTATGTTGTTGTCATTGAAGGTGTCAATGGTCGTTAGTAGGATTCTATATGATTGGTATATTGGGAGTAAGACTGAGAGTCTGGGCTGAAAAGTTGTCCTAGAGGTCCTGGAAAGGTCCGGACAATGGCAGGTAATACTATGGGTATAAATGGTTTGGTAAGACAGTTGGCCGAATTAAGTCTGGATATTTAGTCAAGGTAGTTGACTGGGGTAAAGGTTAAAGTGAGACTTGGAAAGTCTAGGTGACAAAGCGACTTGAGAAGTCTAGTTATGAGTGAGACTTGGGAAGTCTTAGATGTCAGGGTCAAGGCTAGGGTGGTGGAGTTGGCAGCGAAAAGTTAGGAAGGTCGATTCCAAAAGGGAGGATTGATAAAAGTGATGTTGAAAAGGGGTGAAGCATTTACCTTGTGCATTTTATCTTGATTTTTATATGATGGTAGGATTGAATTCGGGTCAGCCGATGATGCCTACCAGTACGTGTGTTTGTACTGATTCTACTCTTGCTATACCTTTTTGGGTATAGTCTTGTTGCAGGGTTGGTGAAGTTTCACAGGTTCGGGATTGCGGTGATCTTACAGCATCTCCTACTTCCTTCTATGGTGGGAGTTGTGTCCATCTTATGTTATAAGCTCATCTTGTAGAAGCTCTTGTGCCAGCTTAGACTAGGTTCTAGGGAGGTTGTGTTATATTGTTAGTAAATTTCCTCAAGTTCTAAAGGTTGTTATTTTTTGAAAGTTGTTGTATAAAGATTTTTCAAATATTTGTAAAAGGATTTCTCATGTATAAAAGGGACTTACTTAATGGTTATTCTTTTCCGCATTGCCTGTTGGTTCGGATGGTAAGGATTCTCCTATCTAGGTGGATTAGAGTAGGTGCCCGCACGGTCCGATAATTGGATCGTGACATGGCCCTCGCATTTTGGCCAATTTTAATAGTGTTATTTGGGAAATAATTAAATATCAATTCTTAAACAAATAATAGGAACATCATTAATTAACATTTTTGTCTAATGTGAAATATGCACAAAATTATGTCTTACCGTTCCTACAAAACTTATGCCAATGGAGGCATAAGTTCTGTTTCAGAACTTACAAAGAGGCGTAATATATTCTTACAGAATTCGCAAAGCAAAAGATATGTCTCATAAGGCAAAAGTTCTCTAAACTTCAGCCTTGTGAATTGGATACTACACAAATTATGCTGGACAAAGCAAAAAATTCTCTAACACTTTGTCTTGCGAAATTAGGTCATAGTTACGGCATGTTTGAATGGCCGTTACCTATTGTATTGTATTGTATTGTATTGTATTATTAGTTTAAATATAATATTTATTTTGATTGTTACTTAAATTTTATGTATTATATCGTTAAATTTGTTGTTAGGTAACGATGAAAATTTTTATTTTGTGTAATGATCGGTTTGGTGTGATTGTGTCATTACCTTATTTCATTTTTCTTATTTTATCTTTACTTGTCATTTGATAATCTTATTTTATCTTTTACCTTACCTTTTTATCATAGTTCTACCCTATACCTTACTTTTCTTGTAGGTTTATCCTTGAAATTATTGATGTGGGACATTATGTAAGGATGAAAAATAATACAATCTATCCTAACATTATATTTATTATAATAATACAGTACGATACAATGCCACACACAGTACAATACAATACCATATATTATAAACAATATGTAACAACCATCCAAAAAGAGTGGTAATGATACTTTGGCACAAATTTCTATCAAATGAGAAGCAGGGGCAAAAATTATAAATCATCGATTTGAGAGGAAATTATGAAATATCACCCCGAAATAGGGGAAATTCGTGCAACAGTTTAAAAAACTTTTGAAGAAAGATTTAGAAAATTTGATTCAAAATATATGATCAAAGTCTAGCTTAAATATAAAACCTATAGTCTTGCCTCTGATTGGTTCATGTGAGTCATCAAGCTTATCACAAATGCTATGTGATAAGCTTGTGATTGACCAAAATATATCATTTTGAACACTTAGAAACATTTGATTGGTCATTATTTTGACTGGGAATTTACCACGTCATTTGAATACGTGACATCATCCGATTGGTCTTGAATTTGACTGGGATGCCAAGTTATATTGACATGACATGTGTTTGTACCTCAAGATGAAATGAAGCTTGTACTTGAATCTAATAAAATGAACCTATTTAATTGTGTAGTCCAAATCAATTATTCAATTCAAATGAACATGAACTCGGTGTTTTCAAAGGCGTTTTCGGGGCGAGTCCCGGTACGGGGAATATCAAAAACGCTCCGGAGCATAAATTAAAGGCGTAGACCCATAGGGCGTACGCCCTGTAATTTGGGGCGTAAGTCCCGGGCGTTAATTTTTATTTTTTATTTAAAAAAAAAAAATTACTACAAATCATATTTTTTTATTATTGATATAATAATATTTATACTTTAAAGATTATCTCGGTTTTTTATTTTTTGTGTTGTTACCTTTCCCAAATAATAATTAGAATATTATTTTCTATATTATTGGTGATTTATTTAAATTTATTTGCAGAATAATTAAAAATTATTACTTTTACATATTTTCTTAATAATAAAATTATAAAATTGAAGCACATGAGATATACGCCTCGTAGATCCATATGACTTACGCCCCATGTCTCGGGGCTTACATCTTGCCTCATGATATGTAAAACGCCTCGCCTCGCACCTCCGCCTTTTAAAACACGGCATGAACTTAATCCAAATTTTGTACGAATTTAACCCAATAACTTTATGTGTCTACAAACGTAAAAATTTGAAGTTTTACTAGTGAAAGTGGATTTCTCCCAAAAATTGATATGGATCATTTTGTGTAACGTCGTATGTATGATAGAGGTAATGCGGTGATTGACGTCAATGCTAATGTTGAAATTTTTTTAAAGATAAATTTTATGAAATGAGAAGCAGGGGGTTCTTCAATAGAACAACCATGAAAATCCTAAAATTTGAAAAAATTTCTTCCCTCTTCTCTCAACAAAGTCCTTCAGTAGAACAACAGTAAGAACACCTTTCTATCCTACATGGATCCTCAAGAATCAACCCCACTTCAGAACCAACAACCCCCACCCCCACTCACACATGGCCATGAAACAATGGATGCACCCCCAACCCCAACCCCACCACCTCAACAACAACCACAATAGCAAACACCCCCACATGGCCATGGAACAATGGCTGCACCCCCAATCCAAACCCCACCACCACCCCAACCCAAAAACTGTTAGATCAACTGATGATGCTACTGGGCTACTGTTGATTCAGCTGTTGGGGCTACTACTGTTGTTGGTGATATTGATGAGCCATCTAGGAAGAAGAGAGGTCGTCCAAGGAAGTCTTCTGCTGATGGTAACACTGGTGTTGTTTCTGCAGAAGGGCCCTCTTAAAAGGTCCGTGGGAGGACCCCGAGCTTCGAAAAGAAGAAGCAGCAGCCAAAAGATTTAGGTATATATGTGTCTTCATTATTGCTTCAGTTATGTATCTACCTTTTAATTTGGGAAGGATTTAACTTATCTACACTGATAACTTATCCAAAAGGTCGAATGAAAATATTTTAAGATATTGGTCAAAGTTCACTTAGTTTAAATCATGAAAAATTAGAAGTGCCAAATAATTGAAGTTCTTTATCAATGTTTACCAAATTAACACCTGCATCATAGTGATTATGGGTTTCTTGATGGTTGGCAGGTTCAGTTGGATTTGGATCTATGCAATGCGTAATCCATGTGAACATCGGGGAGGTAAAATATGTTTTGCTTATTGATCTTTGGGCTAAAGCATGCACAACATGATTTACAAAACTCTGATCAACCTGTGTATTTTACAAATGCACTAGTCTGCATAGTTTGTGTTGTATATTGTTGTTCTGCAACAGGCTCGAGTTTCGAATT
Organism: Jaltomata sinuosa; assembly: GCA_003996215.1. NCBI lineage: Eukaryota > Viridiplantae > Streptophyta > Magnoliopsida > Solanales > Solanaceae > Jaltomata > Jaltomata sinuosa. The sequence continues at coordinate 240,831 of QJPP01007187.1, read as the reverse complement.
TCATACGAGATAAAAAGGAAGAAATTAGTTTACTTCTGTATTTATTTTTTGTTGGCTTCCTTTCTTTGTCTTTTGGGTTGATACACCAATAATTGATTGATGGACAAGCATTCTAGGATGAAATAAAAGAACCAAACCACAATAATTGATGAGTTTCTTTGTCTTTTGGGTTGATACACCTGTGGTTTAGGAAGGCTCACACATTTTTTAATCTTTTTTAAGTTTGAAATTGAAGTATTCTTTTTGATAAGTTACCTTTTTGTGTTTCATGAGCTAAATTAGGAACTGTTGTCAATTCATGTAATGCGTTAGAGTTTCGTTTGTGTGTTCCTTCCAATCAGCACTATTCTTTTTCCTTGTATTTGCTTAGGCTAAATCCTGGTCCTTCCATCTTAACGTCTCCTTTTAGTTGCATTTAATTTTTGTTTTTTCTTGGCCTCCTTATGTTTTAGGAAACCTATACTATTTTTCATCTCAAACATTTTAATGAATTACATAGAGGATGTACTTTTCAGTCAGATGTTGTCAAAGTTGGCTTAGTATCTTGGTGATTGAGTTTCTAGGTTAAACGTAAAGTGGGCTATGGAATTGTCATTTGGCTATAGAAAGTGTAAAGTTACTGGAGGAAGAAGGTGAATGACTTGTGTCGATTGGTGAAGAAAAAACAGTGAATCAAACTTCTTGTTTAAGGCTGACGTGAATTGAAGTCCAGTCTTGTGATTTTTTTGGTTGACTTTACTAAATGATGTGAACATGTTACCTTGGTCGCAGGACATTGTATCTAAGATAATGACTTTCTTAGAGCAAGGACCACCGGCAGTTTGTGTTCTATCGGCAACTGGATTCGTATGTAATGTCACCCTCCAGCAGTCTGCAATGGCTAGTGGCACTGTGACGCATGAGGTCTGTATGAGTTTCAGCTTAAAGACACTTACCTTTTCTGTGGTCTTTATGTTGAGGCATGCGTGGTAGCTTACGCGTAGTTAGTCTATGTGTATGTTGCAGTCTTTTTACTGGAGTTTACTGGCTGTGTGATCTGGAAATTTGAATTTTTTGGCATTTATATATGGCTCTATCATATATACAATGCACAAGTAGTTGGATGTACGTCTATTGCAAAAGTTGTGAAGTTTCTTCTGTATACTAATGCTTGAATTTGATAAAGGTGATCATTGCATATACACTTATTGTCTTCTAGCATATCTATTTGGCATTGGTCATCAAGCATGGTGTTGTTCTTTATATGCAGGGTCAATTTGCCATCATCTCGTTATCAGGGTCATTAATTCTTTCAGAAAGTAATGGTAGCCGTGACATTATAGGTGGTCTAAGCGTGTTACTGTCAGGGCCAGATAGTAAAGTTTTGGGCGGTGTTGTTGCAGGAATGCTCGATGTTTCTCCAGTAGAGGTGCTATTCTAACTACCTCTGTCCTTGCGTTCATGCTTTTTTTTATTTACTTTTCCTTTTGGATAGACCAGTAGTGCATAACTCGAAACTCAATGGATAATACTCCCACCCCTCTATCCATCACTTAAGTAGCAGACTTTTGTATGTGATGGGGTTCAAACTTTGAACCTTATTGTGTGCGTAACTTGCACATCACATGCTCTCTTATCACTAGATCAAAGCCTTGGGCAGTTCTTGCCTGATGTTTGAGTGCATATTGTGTACTTGCTAACAGTTTTCAGTTTACTACCAGGTGGTAGTGAGTCGGCCTCACCTTTCCCAGGTGTACTCTCAAGCAACTCATCCGAATGTGAACGATGCTAGCCCTCTGACCAACGAACCAGGACCTTCTGGTAATGCTGCTCAACCAATGCATGGTGTGCCACCAACTTAATGGGGCCAAGCAATGTGAAAAATCTCCCTTAATGGACATGACGTTCTCAAGGGTATTCGACTTGTTGATTCCCCTACCGAGTATGCAATTGATCACAAATTCCAGCAAGCAGATTTTAGGCATTAGGTCGAGTTCTTGACTTAAAAACTTGCTTGCCATTTTAGCCTTGGTATATGCAAGGTGACATTTGGCTGAAATTTATGAACTCCAAGTTAGAACAAAGCTAATCGATGTGTTCGATAAGGTGGACGATGTTTTTCAATTTTTTCATGTTTGGTTGATCAAAACTTTTGGAAAACTTTTCCTTTAAAATAAGGAAAATGACTTATCTAATGAAAGTATGGAAAACAAGTTTAACGAGTAGTTTCCCACATTGATTGTTTCCTTTCCACCCTCCAACACACCTCATCTTCACTCATCCATGTAGCCCCCATCCCCACCAGCCCATACTCCTACACTCCACCCCTACCTTCCATAGTATTTGTCTAGATCACATGTAAATTCTTTTAAGATAATATTTTTTGTTTACGTATCAGAACACAAGAAAATAAGTAAGAAATCAACTTATTTTCTTGAAAAGTATTTTCCAAGAAAGTATTTTTCATGGAATACATTTTCCTTCGCACCAAACACACCCCAATTATTGACTTTTTTCTTTTGTGCTAAGTTAAAAGTTTTAAGTCATGTCTAGCTTAGGATGCATGAGAAATTTGATGCAGTAGTTGGTACATTTAGATCTTTTTTTGTGTACAGTCATACCTCTCTATTGTGATAGCATTTGTGTGAACATTTTATGGTTGTCATAGTGAGGTGATATTATATATGTATACTGACATTTGATATTTTAAATCTCATTTAGCTCTTATAAACAAAAATATGCAAAAAATTAGTTTAATGATTTTATGTACCAAAAAGAAGAATTGTATCTGTTAACCAATTTAACCAAAAAACATAGAAATAGTATGAATATAAAAAGACAAACATCAGTAGTTTTTCCTCGTGAAGTTATTATCATAATTGATGTGCACCATTTAAATATAATTTATTTCTTTTAGATATTCGTACTTGAAATTTACTATGTGTATAACATTAATGATAAATACATTTTATATAATATAATATATTTTTTATAATATTTGAGTATGATTGTTATATATAGAGGGTAATTTTCTGAAAAGTGTACCGTTATAATGGATGTCTTTGTTGCTATAGGTAGAATACTATTATAGAGAAGTAAAATATAACATGAAAAATCGATTCCGGAGAAAATCAAGTCATTATAGTGAAATATTGTTATAACGATTAGCCGTTATAGAGAGGTTTGACTGTATGGAAGTGAATATAAGATTTGATATGGAATGACACCTTATCCAAAAAAAAAAATGTTGATTGAATTTTGGCTTTAAACATCATTATGTGTTTATATGATTTAATATTGCTAACTTTGATTGTTTTCATGTTAAGAGTGTGTTTGGTGCTAAAGTGTTTGCTCTTTGGAGTAATTAAAATTTCAGTGTTTAAGCAAACTGCACAAATAAACTTCCAGGTGAAGTCAGAGAGAGCAACGTATTATTGCTTCAATTATGTATCTAGTTTCTAATTTTGAAAGGATTTAACTTGTACAAATTGATAACGTAAATAATCAAAGGTCTATCAGAAACAACCTCTCTCTACCTCCCAAGGTATATAGGGGTAAGGAATTTGTGCACTCTAACCTCCTCAGACCCCACTTGTGGAATTATACATTGATAACGTAAACAATCGATCGGGTCTATCGGAAACAATCTCTCTACCTCCCAAGGTGGTAAGGTCTGCTCACACTCTACCTTTCCTAGACCTCACTTGTGGAATTACACTAAGCATGTTGTTGTTGTTTTTATACATTAATAACGTAAAGAATTTAACTTATATACACAGATAATTTTTAAGAAATAAGAAACAGGTAGAAGCTTTAGGTATACATGTTTCCATTAATATTGCTTCAATTATGTATCTTAGCTTTGAATTTGAGAAGGATTTTATAGAAGATGAAAGTTCATAACAATTCCTTATTCTTGGTAGATTCCAATTTTACAGTATCTGGATTCTGTATTCAATAGTGTTGTTCTTTTGGTATGAAAAATCAGCTTCTTCATGTATTTAGCTTTGTGCAGGTGTGGGAGAAAATGGCTACAACATAGTTGAATGGGTTCGTTATATCACCAAAGCTGGTTCTTATGAGATTAGGCGGCGATCACGAGCGAAAACGTGTGGAAGTAAAAGCCCTTAGGATTATTGAACATAAATCTGCTAAGATGAAACAACTTACGTGAGTTTGAGGTCGTGGAATACTTTATTTGAGGGATGCAATCATATCAGCACTTATGCACCGGATCCTGTCAGGACTTTTAACATGCTTGGGCGAGAGAAATACTTGCATGGGTGACCTGCGGAGAGTTCTCGTGTTTCATCTCTTGCTGATTCCGACTTGTTTGGAACTGAGGCAGAGCTTGATTATCATTTTTGTTTTGATTTTTTTGTTGTGGTGAGTTCTTTATGAGAGACTAAGAAGGGACCTTTAGTTAATACCAGAGGCTAGTGTATATGCAGACCTTACCACTACCTTGTGAGGTCGAGAGGTTATTTTCGATAAACCCTCGATTCAGGTAAAAACATTATCAAGCAGTTCTAAAAAGGAAACAACGAAAGAGAAGTCAATACTAAACGGGGAGCAGTCACTACTTGGCAGAAAAATATATATTCAGAGAAAAGGATGACGCCACATTCCAAAACCTGTACTCTTTATTTTTGCTAATCAATGCCTCTCACCACAATGGTGACATTTTTTTTTTCTACAAAAAAAAGGAAAATAATACCTCTTTTTCCCCCAAGACCTCCTGTTACAAGCTCATAATGATTTCTTATAATTGTTTTAATAAAAAGTTCCAAGTACACATGACATTCATATGAAGATTTCAGGTGTCTATTGTACAGGGGCAGCTCTATAGGCTTAGAAAAGAGGCAAGCGCCTTAGGCCTCAAATTTAAGGGACCTCATTTTTTTAAGCAATAATAGGTCAACATGCTTTTTTTAAAAAGTGTATTATTTGTAGAAAATATAAAATTTTCATATAAGAGGAAAAAATTATTAGTAAAAGTTTGATAATCTAAAATACTATGTTTCAAAAAAATGGATTGGTTATAATGACTTCCTTAAAAAAAAAATTAAAGTTTAAGTCCTCCACTCAATTTTAGCTTTAGGCCATTGATGGTCTTGAGCCGCCCCCGGAACTGTATTTTAGCATGTTAACAGGGTTGCCAGTTAGATATTAGAATTAACTAGTGTCACATGTACAAGAAAGTATTAACACTTTTTTTTTCCTGAGAGAAGGATCAGATCAGTAAATCAGTATCAAAGCATGAGAAACCACAAAGAAATAGAAATCCAGTAGCAGAAAGATTACATTTCCTGGTCTAAAATCGTCCAGTAGAATTTCAGTGGTAGTAAACAATACTGATACAAGTGAACCACCAACCACCTCTTAAAGTACAGAAAAACAATGGCATACACAGGTCATGCTACATAAATTAAAATGTTCAAAAAGAAACCCATCCCGGCATCAGGCGGAAAAGACATGTATATATACATTGAGAGTAAATGACCTGGTTGCATTAAAAAATCAAAGTCACACAGACAACCCAACAGCAAACGAGTACTCACATGTGCTGGTATTCGGGATTAAATGCAAGACCCTCCCTGTAAATCAGCTCTTTCATTTGTTCCTCAGTAAGGGCATGTTGTTCAAAATCGAAGCTAAAAGGAGTCATGCAAACGGGCTCGTCACTAATATCATGAAGCGATGTTAGGTATGGATGTGCAAGTGCGCCTTCAACTGAAACAAGAAACAAAATGCATAACCAAGGAATCAGTATGTAGCCAGATGTAGGCTGTTAAAGGATGCAAATACGGAGATTTGATTTCAGTGTGCCTTTTGACAAGTGCCAAAGATAAAATATATTACAAGACGAGTGTGTACACTAAACAATGGAAGTTAGCCATGACGCCTATCAAATCATGCTGCAAATCACTTGAAACTGTCCCAGTGTACTTTAAATCATAGCTATTTTTCGAACAACGAAACCACACAGTACCCACAGAAAAAATAGTAGCACTTCCTCCAGGCTAGCTCTAGCATTTGCCCCATCTTTAGTTCACAAATGAAGAACGTACAACTCTAGGTTTAACAATTCTCCTTTCTTAGTTCATACTGGAAATGTTACTGCAAATTCTATAGAAATTCCTTTTTTTTTAATTAAGTGGAAAATCTACGAAGTTCCAGCCAATATTTAGGCCTAGGGTAGGATGAGGTTCATCAAAGCCTTCAATATAGAAGGCGCTTTAAGATCTCAAGCATATTAAGCCAGAGTACTGCTGGCCAGGACTGAAATATAGGTTTCATGCTTTAGCTTTTGAGTTATTGTACTGTTGTAATGTAAGCACGGTCAAGTGATAAGATCTATCCAGCCCCCAAAGCTTGCAAGCTTTAATAGTTCTTCATTAGTATAATACAACAGCATAACTGTCAGGCGTCAGCCATCCAATGTTGACACCACCCCAATCTTGTTCGTCCTTTATTTATTTGTTTTTTGCCCTTTTTTCCATAGAGTGAGTTGATCTTAGTTCTTACATTAGAGCATGTTTCAACCCGACTTTCACCGAAGACAGCCTTTACTCCATACCTGGGTGATTTTGCTTAAACCCTAGTTGGTGGGCTGGCCTTTCCTTGGCCAATTTTTGTCCAACTAATGAATCAGTAGCCATTCAATCTCAATAACTCACGGTCAAAAGAGTTTAAAACTAAGTTATTGTTAATGATATGGACATAGAGTTACTAAAAAATAAAGAGGTGGGCGTAATGAATTGATACAAGATAAAGGTACACACTACATAGAGAAAAAGCATAGCTCCTATTCAACAACATATTTTGCAATACCCTAGGTAGGACAAACATTTATTCACAAAACAAGCATGTTATGCATAAACACCACATATCATGATAATTATCAGCCATACTAGTTTCTACTTTTAGAGAAAATAATTCATTTTTGGTCTATAGATCAGTTTTGCTTTTTGTTCCAACCTATGTAGATCTAATCATATGATTAACAAAAAGGAAAAAGCTCAAATATGCCATCAAACTATCAGAAATGGTCTGCCACTCGTTAATAGTTGGGTATAAAAATTCCCCCGTGTGACATATTTGGCATGTTCGTGCCACTAGCCAGTAGCCACTAATGGCCCTCACATCCGGATTTATCAGCCAAATTCTTGATTTTAAAATACCAAATTTCCACGTGTCCTCCAATTAAACCACCCACATCACCTAACTCATTCCATCTATTTTAACTCATTCCCTTTTATTTTTAACCTGCCCCACATTATAACCCAACCCAAATTCCTTTTTACCCAAACCCCTAATCCCTTCTCAATTCCCTTATTCGAACAAGTTATGCCAATTTGAAGAAGATGAAACAGCCAATTTTATCACTTCCAAAAGTGGATAATGATCCTTTGTTTTTCAGTTCTTCAGATTCAAGTTGTGGTGCATTTTTATCTTCTTTTGAAGCCGAGTGTTTTAACTCAGCTAAATTCCCAAGGATGAAATCAGTTGACCAAAAAGTAGGGAGAAGGGAAAATCATGGATCCATTGAATTCTTTTGCTTGACGACTATCAAAATAAAAAATATAGGGAAATCTTAAGAGAGTTTGACCAAATCCAAATGCAGGGCTTTGAAGATGAAACAACCAATTTCACCAGGTGGGCGTCTTTCAAGTTTCATAAACTTTCTTTTACAAATGGAAATGGGGAAAAAACAAAGACCTCGAGTTCGAATAAGACAGGATTTGAAGATGGAAATATTACTGAGAAAATTTCAAAATCAACTTGTTCTTGAGCTTCTTGGGATTTTGAAGAAAAGGATTTGGGTGTGTTCGAATGAGGAAAATGAGGAGAAGGTTAAAAATAAAGGGAATGGGTTAAAATAGATGGAATGGGCTGGTGAGGTGGGCGGTTTAATTGGATGACACGTGGACAATATGATATTTTAAAATCAAGAATTTGGCTGATAAAACCGGATGTAAGGGTTATTAGTGGTTAGTGGCACGAACATGCCAAATGTGTCACGACAGGGGCATTTTTATGTCCAACTATTAACGAGTTGCATGGATAGGTCTTTTCTGATAGTTGGATGGCATATTTGAGCTTTTTTCCTTGACAAAATAGCAGTTGCAATTTGCAATTTGTCACACCTAGCCAATGATTATGCAGTAAGAATGATATTATAAACTAGAAAAATTACTTATATTATGGTTACGAGAGGACAAAAATTTACTTTCAGCTCAGTTATGACACAAATAATTTGCTCCTTCCACTTATACTTCATCTCCACATATCTATGTACTGATCATGCTAACTTAATTTTTTTTTGAGATGGTATCAGTTTCAATATCATTTAAAAAGCATAAAGGCTATGCAGGCCATAACTACAAACTATAGAACCACAAGAAATAAAACCTAAGCAAAAACTATCATCGTCCTTACCAAGACTCTAGGACTTCTAGTAGACACTCAGTGTCATTTGAGTATTCTTGTTTAGACCAGAAATGGAATAGAAAAATGCAATTCAGTTTTATTTTCTGAATAGAGTTGTTCTTTGCTTCAAAGCATCTCGAATTCCTCTCCCTCCATATAGTCCACCAAATGCAGCCTGGGACTACACTCCATGTTCTTTTCTCATCAGGTGATCCTCCCCTTCAGTTCCAGCTTGACAGCAGTCCAAGGCATTTCTTGGCATTACCGAACTCATGTCTGCCATAGCTTAAAAGATGTTCCATAATCGTGTTGTCACTTTGCAGTGTAGGAAAAGATGACCGTTTGTTTCTACATTTTTCACACAGAGATGACAAATAGAGCAGAGTTGTATAACCCTCCTCAACAAGTTTTTTTTTGAGGTAAAGGTAACTAACTCCTCTACAAGTTTTCCTGGGTCAGACAAGCCTCTTTTGTAACCAACCACACAAAACATGATACTTTGTATCGGATCTTGACATTCAATATATGTTTCCAAGGCCATACCTCAATTTGGTTGTCAATGTGGTTCAGCACCGGATAGGATGAGTTAACAGAAAAGTTTCTGGAGTTGTGCCCTAACCACCATAGCCTATCTTGATGGTTTACCCCTGTAAACTGGTGGATTGCATTTGATTCTACATTTTTCCCACATAAATGGAAAACAGAGAAGAGTTGTATACCCCTCCCTCCTCTTCAGGTTTTCCTAAGTCAAACAAGCCTCCTTTGTAACCAAACACAAAAAACCATGATACTTTGTACGGGATATTAACTTACCATATGTTTCCAAGCCAACAACTCATTTTGATTGTCAATGTGGCTCAGCATTTGAAAGGATAATTTAACAGAAAAGTTTCCAGAGTTGTGCCCTAACCACCATAGCCTATCGTGATACTGGTTTACCCCTGTGAACTGGTGGGTTGTGTTTTGGAATTCAGCGAAACTTGCAATCTCTCAATCATTCAAAAGTCCCCTGAAACTGAGATTCCAACCTTGTGCAGTCCATACTTCATCAATAGTAGTCTTTTATTGTTGGCTCAAGGTGTGTATATCAGGGAATAAAAGCTTTAAAGTGCTTTGCCCCAAGGTTGTCTTCACAAAATGATGTTTTTTGGCCATTACCAACTCTGTAACTAACTTTATTGCTGAAAATTAGCCACGGAGCTCAGATAGCCCTCCAAACACTAACTCCATAAGCAGTGGTCACCCCATTTTTTCTCCATCGACCCTCATCTCTATATTTCTTCTTGATTACTTTCTTCCAGAAGGAGTTATCTTCCTTGGAGTACCTCCACAACCATTTCATGAGAAGGCTTTGGTTATGTTTCCTCAAGTTCCTTATGCACAGAACCGAAACCCCCCACCCCCCTTTTTTTGGCTCAAAATGACTATTTTCTATTTGACAAGATGGAAGGCGCTTCTTACTTTGTTTCTGAACCACGGGAAATTTCTCCTTAAGTGTATCCATCTTCCTTTCAATCATAGGAGGTATGGGGAAAAGAGAGATCATATATGTTGGAAGAGCATCTAGCAAATTATTTATTAAAGTCAATCTGCACCCCAAGGATAGATATTGACTCGTCCATCTTGAAAGCCTCTTTTCACATTTCTCCAAAACTCTATTGCATGTCTATTGACCTGCACTTTGCCCCTAGTGGCACGCCAAGATAGACAGTTGGTAAAGATCCCATTTCACCTCCTAGTATCTCAACACATTGTGGAAACTGTTGTACCTCATTACCTCATTTACTGGGTAAAGTAGGCTCTTTTTCAAGATAATATGCAGCCCTGATACCCCTTCAAAAATTGTTAGGATTACTCTTGACATCTTCAGTTGTTCCTCTTCTGCATCACAAAAAAACAATGGCATCATCTGCATAAAGCAAATGTGAGATCTCTATGTTCCCCCCTTGTCTGTTATTTACTTTAAAACCACTGATACGGCTGTTGCTTTGGGTTGTTTGTAGCATATTATTTAGACCTTCCATGGCTATTATGAAGAGAAGAGGGGATAAAGGGTCTCTTATCACAAACCTCTATGTGATGGAAAAGATCCCTCAGGTGACCCATTGATCAGGACTGAAATTTTGACTGTGGAAATGGAAAAACTGACCCAGTTGATCCATTTTGTGCAAAAGCTCATCTTCTTCAATATATTAAGTAAGAATTCTCAGTTCACATGGTCAAAAGATTTTTCTATTTCCAGTTGACATAGTATTCGTGGCTTCTTCTCTTCAATGCGGAATCAATACATTCATTTGCAATCAATGCAGCATCCATTATATGTCTTCCTTTGATAAATGTCATTTGATGTGTATCAACCAACTTATGTATCACCACCTTGAGCCTTTCTGTCAGCATTTTGGAGATAATCTTGTAAACACTACTTACCAAAATGATGGGCCTGAAATCTCTCAATTCTTTTGCACCATTCTTTTTTGGTATCAAGGCTATGTAAGTGGCATTTCGATTTTTTTTTAAGAAACTCCTGGCTATGAAAGTTCTGAACAGTTGGCATAATGTCTCCTTTGATAATCTCCCAACATTTGATGTAGAAACCCATGCTTTTTCTATAACCAAATGTTGATAATAAATGTAGAAACCCATGCTAAAACCATTACGACCAAGAGCTTTATCAATAGCATAAAGTTTTATGCTATGTAAAACCTCATGTTCCTCAAATGGTCTTTGGATCCAGTCCTTATCCTGTTCATTGATTTCAGCGCCTCCAGTTAGATTGCATCCTCATCTAAATGCCTCTGGTTCAGTGTACAATTGTGTGTAAAACCTCCCTATTTCCCCCTTGATAGATCTAGGTTCCTCAAGTGTATTTCCATCAACCACCAGTTGATCAATGGTGTTGAATCTTTTATGTGACTTTGTTGTCTTTTTGAATAAGGTGGTGTTTTTGTCTCCCTGTTTCAACCAAAGTGCTCTGATCTTTGCGTTCAATAAATTTTCTCATTTTTACTACTACAAATTTTGTGGAAACACTTGCTTTCAGTGCCAATTCTTCTTCATTCAAATTCCTCTATTCTTGAACTGTGTCCAGTTCTGAGATCAGATTGAGGATGTTTTTTCTAATCTCCAGACTCCCTTGAGTTGTGTCAAATTCCACTCCTTTTTATTCATTTTTTTTTTGTGCTTTCAGTTTGCTTGCAAAATGAAGTCTGGCCTACCTTCTACTTCAAAGGATTCCCACTAACTTTTAATCTGATCATTGAACCCTTATACTTCTAACCATCAATTTTCAAATTTGAAGAATGAATTTGTGAAGTTTCAGTTTCCATATCTCAGAGGAATTGGACTATGATCTGAAGTCACTCTTGGCAAAATGGATTGTTTGATGTTCCTAAATTCCTCATCCCACTGGGGAAGAAGAGGTATCTGCCCAATCTGGAGGAGGAATTTTAATTTTCTCCTCCAGTCCATGTGTATATACCCCCATTGAGGGAGGGGTCTACAAGCCCCGTATCTTCAATGAAATTTGAAAGATCAATCATGTCTCTTGTTAAAGAATTGACATTTTTCTTTTCTGAGATGAATCTGGGGTATTGAAGTCCCCACAAAACCACCCATAAATCATCACAAAGACCTCTGAATGCTCCTATTTCTTCGCACATACCTAGCCTTTCTCACCTACTGTTTGGGCCATAAATCCCGGTCAAATGCCAATTGAAGTCTTGCGTTACAGCCTTAAAACTGCAAGCTAGAGATTATAAGCCCTTACATATGATTTCTCCCTTCCATATTCTGTTGTCCCACATTATTAAAATCCCTCCTCTTGTGCCGCTTGCCTCTAGACATTCATACTTCACCCATCTATTGGACCATAGTGGCTTTACATATTCACCTATGTTCCCCTCAACTTTGGTTTCCTGGAGACAACAAATATTTGCTCCTGTGTATCAAGCCATTCAGAGTACTCCTTCCCCCCCCCCCCCCCGTTAATACCTTTAACATTCCATGATATAATATTTATCTTCATGGTTCATCCTCTGACATCAAAATCTTCCTATTTCTCTTCCCATTGATTTTAAATTTTATATCAAAGATCAGACCTTTAAGTTCATATAGGCCTTTTCATTTTGGTGTCTTACTAGCCTCCAGGATTGGTTCTGGCTTGTTGTTCTTTCTTCTGCTATCTATTTTCATGTCATGAAAAGAGCTAAAACCTCCTTTTCGCATCCTTGAAAATCTACACCTAACTGACTGCTCAATTTTATGATGTTCCTGTGCACCATAGAGTCGCATCCACTTCGACATTGGGGGAATGGACTTCATAGGTTCTGCATCCTCCACCAAGCAAGGTTCCCTCCAGTTCTTTCAATTAGTTGCATGTCTGCTGCCGATTGAACCCTTTGGAATTGACATCCTTCAACCTTGTCTTCAACCCTCATGAATTGTTCTTTTTCTTGCAGAATTCTTGGCTCCAATGATTTTTAGCTGTCAATAATCTCCTTCTGTATATTAGCTGCATCGATGGTATCGGCCTGGGTGTTTGGGAAGAGAGCATTATTTTCCTGAAAATTATTGCTTGTGTTTCGACATTAAAGGGATCCTCTGTTAAATATTGATCAGTTCTTGGGCTAGATAAAACCCAGCCTCTGGTTTTTAAAGAACCCTACTCCCACATGTTTCTACAGTCTCACGTGCCCCAAATTTTAAATTCCCCCTTCCTTCGATGTGCCCACACGTTTCAAGACAATGCCGAAATAGTCCCATCACCCCCTTCTTTATAGGGCATGATAGCCCTATTACCCATCGGAAGTTCCATAGCTTCTTTTCCAGTCGAAACTTTGGCCTTCACCGTCGCTGGAATTTGGCACCATATCGGAATATTATATATGAAGCCATCACTTTCCACCTCATGTCCTTTGGGATTTCTGATCCATCTCCCTTTACTTTTGTATGGGTCCAGTGTAAATGATTTTTAAAAGTGGTTTCTTTCTCTATCTCAATCCATCATCCATAGGAATCACCAATTTCATTGAAAACCTTTGGAGACCATAAGGACAGAGGTAGCCCCAAGAGACATATCCATACCCAGTTCCTTGACACATCTTGTGGCCAGCAGCAAACAGTAGGAGCCCACCAGTCTAAGGTCAATTTAAATTTCTTACATCCCTTTTCGCCTCTGAGAATATGTTCAGCAGCTTTTCTTGTTGGAAGTTTAAACAAAAACTGAAAGTCATTCATTTTGTATACAGAGATCCCATGTGAAGATTTCCATGTGATGTTTACCCATCTGCGGATGTCATTAAGCGTTGGTGTTTCCTGTGATGGAGCCTGAACTGATCATGCTAATATAGGCAACCAATTCCCAGAAACAAATTCTCTTATTCCACAGAATTAATTTTGTTCCATCCTTTCTAACTAAGCAGATTTCCAATCTAATTAACATCAACAGGAATAACAAATCATAATACGCCTATTATTTTCCATAGGCCATCCAATGGGGCCATATAAACTTCATATACTTCCTCCAAAAAGTAAATTTTCACCACTACATAGCCAGGGGCTACAATAGGTATCTAAACCGAGCACTTGAAAGAATAGATACCTTAACCCCTTGTCAAAAGGCAGAAAAATAAGAACTTCGAATGGAGCAAAATCTGTGTTTTTTCTCAAGGTAACAAATTTAATTAGAAACGACTGAAGGTGGGTTTCGACCCCTAGCTTCAACAACAAGATAACCACAATTTACAATAATAAACTGCATGCAAAGCAGTGAGTGGATTGTTAGAGGATTATTGTTATCCATCAAGAAAAATTATGAGAAGGTAAAAATCTTACCACTATATCCAGATAAGAAGATATGCGTCTAGGTGTGATCTCTCACAATTATTATCACCTAGAAACTTCATTTGTCTGACAAGTAGATAAATATACATACTAGCAATTCCAGTTCAAGAAAAGAATACATACTGGCAAAATTACACACAAGTATTCTTCTATGCATAAGGGAGAAAAATTTAACAGAAATGAATAATGCAGCTAGTTAAATAAAAATACTTAATAGCATGGCGATACATTTATACAAACAGAGAAGCATTTCAGGGGTTCCTCACCAGTAAGTCTCCTTCTGGGATCAAATGTCAACATTTTCTCAACAAGATCAATAGCAGCAGGGTTTACATGTGGAAATTTTTCGACAAATGATTGTCGACGGTAAAGAGGAAGTTGTCTGATGTATCGCTTTGCATTCTCATTCAAAAACTCCATTTCAGCCTCAGACGGGGTGCCAATCAACTGCAATGAATTCCCTCATAAGAATAACTTAAGTATGAATAATCACATCTGAGCATGACCTTAAATATAAGAGAGTGATTCTCGGTCAATGCAGCAAGGATTATGAAATTAAGTACACAAATAATGAATGCTTAATCCAGGAGTCAAATCATGTTGTCAATAATTGGAGAGGTCTCACTCAGAAACTCTATTTTGGCCTCGGAAGGAGCTAATCAACTGCCAATAGTTACCTCATTAAAATAAATAAACATGAACAATAACATTTAAACGTGAAACTAATACTAGAGAGTGCTCTGGGGCATTGCAGTCACGTGTATAAATCAATAATTTTTTATGAGATTGGTAACTGTGTATTATATCCACCAGAAACAGTACTTAGGTAGCACCGAAACCATATTTACAAGGGAGCACTCTAGTTCTTCTCTCTTTTTCTAAAGTGAGTCGAAAACATCAATGATAGGCATAGTATCCCTAGAGTACATCTGGTTACACCAAAATTTAACAATAAGATAAAATTAAGCTTGATCTTCTGCACATCATTTTCGATTCCTTCATAGCATCTGGCATTCCTCTCCTTCCAAACTGTCCACCATATGCAAGCAGGAATCACCTTCCATCTGTTTTTATCCTTAGAAAGAGCACTCATTCCTTCCCAGCTTCTTAGTGCCTGCTTCTTAGTGCCTTTGAGACCTTTCCTGGCATTACCCAAGCAATACCTTTGAGGCTTAGGATAACCCTCCATAGCTGTACTGTGAACTTACAATGTAGGAATAAATTATTTAACTGTTTCTGTTGTTTCCTTGCACATGAAGCAACTAGGACAAAGTGGCAGTCCTCTCTTCATCAAGTTATCCAGTGTGAGAACAACGTCTCTAGCCAATAACCATACAAAACAGTTCACTTCATATTGTATCTTTACCTTCCAAATCTGTTTCCATGGCCAGTTGGCTATCTGTTCATTGGACTTGTTCAATTCAAGATATGTTGCACTAACCTTGAAGAGGCCCTTGTTGTTACCAATCCACCAAAGAGTATCTTGCCCTGTGTGGAGTCCATTGAACCTATTGAGAGTACACAGAAACTCAACCACGCCTTGTATTTCCCAATCATTGACCTGTCTTCTAAGGTTGATATTCCATCCATGTGGTGACCACATTTCTACTACTGTCCCTTGTTGGAAGAGGGAAAGGTTGAAAATATCATAGAATACATGCTCCAGTTTGCCCACCTCATGCCATTTGTCCTTCCAAAAGCTTGTCTTGTTCCCATTTTGCACTTTTATCCTTGTATAAGTTCGAAGTTCATTCCACAGGATCCTGATTGACCTCCAAAGGCTAACCCCATAAGGTGTGGTAATCTCCTTAGTCATCCATGTCTCCTTGCTCATATTTAGCATTGATTACTCTTCGCCACATCTGATGTTGTTCATTAGTATATTTCTAGAGCCACTTCATCCTGAGAGCTTTACTGTGTGCTTTCAAAATCTTTACACCCATGCCTCCTGAGTTTTTTCCACAGATCACTGGTTTCTACTTGACTAGATGGAATTTTTTCCTTTCTGAATTACCATTCTACGAGAAGTCTCTGATGATGCTATCTAACTTATTGATGACCCCTACTAGAACAGGAAACAGGGACATCAAATATGTTGGAAGGGCATCAAGTGTAGAATTGACGAGTGTCAATCTTCCTCCCGGGGACAAATACTGTGACTTACATCTGGCTAATTTCTGTTAACACCTTTCTATAACATTATTCCAAATTTCTGCACACTTCGATTTAGCTCCTAGAGGCATCCCCAAGTAAACTGTAGGAAGTTCCCCTATCTCACCTCCCAGAATAGCAGCCAACTGCACCATATTTGCAACATCATTTATGGGGTAGAGAAAGTTTTTTCTCCGGTTGATATGTAATCCAAAAAGGCCTTCAAAAAGAATTAGAATCACTCGGAGATACCTCAGCTGATCTTTTTCAGCCCCACAGAAAATAAGAGTGTCATATGTATATTGCAGATGAGTCACCTCTAAAATGCATGTACCAGCCCTAGCCACTTCAAATCCACTGATCCAACCATTCACCTTAGCTGACTTGATCATGTTGTTAAGTCCTTCCATAGCTAACACAAACAAAAAAAGGGATAGAGGATCCCCTTGTCTTAGCCCTCTCTGTGAATTAAAGAAGTCAACAGGGTGCCATTTATGAGTATTGAAAAGTTGACCCTTGAAATACAGAAATACAGAATTTGATCCATTGGATCCACTTGTAACTCAAACCCATCTTTTCCGAGAGGTTTAGCAGGAACCTCCAATTGACATGATCATAAGTTTTTTCTATGTCTAGTTTGCATAGAATACCATGCTTCTTCTCCTTCTGTCTAGAGTCCATAGCTTCACTAGCTACTAGGAATGCATCCATAATCTGTCTCCCTTTAACAAATGCCATTTGTTGGCCATCCACCATTTTGGAAATCACTCCTTTGAGTCTCTCAGTGAGAACCTTATACAATATTTTGTATATGCTGCCTATTAAGCTAATAAGCCTGAAATCTCTAAGTTTCCTTGGCAACTTTCTTTTTAGAGATGAGAGCTATGAATGTAGCATTGAAACTCTTTTCAAAGGCACCTAGCTCATGGAAGTTATGTATGACTTTCATAATATCCTACTTCACAGTCTCCCAACAGTTGATTAAAAAAACCATAGTGAAACCATCAGGGCCAGGAGCAGTCTTGTCTGCTGCACACATCTTCAAACAATTAAGAACTCCTTCTTCAAAGTCTCTCTGTAGGTTCCCTCTTTCCTCCACAGTTAGAAACTGGAAAATCTGGACATAAATCGGAAGGTCTCCAGTGACAACTTTTGATAGGACTCAGTAATAGCCTCCTCAATTCTTGCAGGCTCCTCTGCTAGCTCTCCTTGGATTACCAATTCATCTATGTTGTTGTATCTTTTATGAGCATTGGCTACTTTGTGAAAGAACTTAGTGTTCTTATCACCTACAGCCAGAGCGCCCTAGACTTCTGTCTCTAAGATATTTCTTCCTTTCTGATTAGCTCCTCAAAGCTAAGTTTAGATTGGCCTTCTTAATTAATTCCTCCTCGGTAAAAGGTGTGTTGTCTTGCCGTGGTTCTATTTCTGCCAGTTGTTCCAATAGAGATCTCATTTGTATTTTCAGATTGCCATCCTCACTCAGGCTCCACTCCTTGAGTTTGCATTTTAGGGCCTTTAGTTTACAGGCAAGGATATAATCTAGCTTCCCAGAGAAGATGAATGAACCCCACCAATATTTGACTCCATCACTGAACTCAGGTGTGTCAAGCCACCAGTTTTTGAATTTGAACTACCTTCTATTGTTTTTCCAAACTCCTCCCTGCAGAACTACTGGAGAATGGTCTGAAGAAAGTCTTTGTAGTGTGCTTTGCTTTATATTACAAAAATTGTAATCCCACTCCTCTGAGATCAGAAATCTATCTAATTTTGGAGTTGAGCATCTATAAGGCTTATGTCTTCTATAAAGTCAGAAAACTCCTCCATTCCTTTTGATCTTCTTCTGCAATTCCAGTTTTCTGAGATAAATCTAGTAGTGTTGAAATCCCCACAAACATCCCAAGGCCCTTCCATCAATCCCCTAACATTTGCAATTTCCTCCCATACCTTCCTTCTTTCAATGAAGCAATTTTGCATATACTCCAGTGATGTGGCAGTTGAAGTTTTGGTATTGAGCCTCAAATTTGCAAGACAGTGTGTAAGCTCCAATTTCTAAAACCTCTCCCTTCCAAGCTCTATTGTGCCACAGCATAATTATCCCCCCTCTAGTGCCACTGGCCTCTAAGAAAGCATGTCTGATCCATCTTCCTCCCCAAAACTGTTTTATCATATATGTGAACTCCCCTTCATTCCGAAGATTTTTTTTTCCAGGCTGAGGATGTCCTCCTCCTCAGGTCCGCCAGTGTAGGTGATTCCTTGGACTCCTCTGCGAAGTTCCCAACTAGGCATCTCTTTAGGGGTCCAATGGCATGACCTGCAACTTCTGATACAACTATGTTGCCCTTGTTACGGGTGACCTCTGCCTCACGAAGACTCTGTGATTGTCATTTGCTTTCCTGAACCTCCTTAGCATAGGGGTAGTCGGTGTCCATTAGTGTAGGGAGGGCTTCCTTGACCAGAATCTTAGAGCTTTTAATGAAGCTGTCTATCTTAAATGCAATATCCTTCCGGCCTGCATTTGATGCTAGTTATGGAACAATTAATACAGATCTTCCCCCTTTACTTAAAGAAACAAAACTCTGAAATCTCCCAAATCTGTTATGTTTCCTATTGCAGAAATGCTCGGCATCCTGCTCCACAAATCTCCATCTCCTGAGTCTGTTTTCTTTATCACTAGAGGCCTCCTTGAGTGTGAAGCTTACCCATTCAAAGCATTTACTACTTATAGTAGACCTTCTCATCAGTTTCCGACTTTTCTCAACCCACTCATACCAAACAACATTGTCCGAGCACCATCTGGTAACATCAAAAGACTTCATTCCCTCATTGAAGTAGATTCTGTTTTCCCCCATGGCTGGAAAAAAGAAGTTAGGAAGTAAGAAAGCTGAGGAAGTTTACACAGATGGTGAAAATTTGGAGGAAGAAGAAGAAAGACAAGAAGACTATCACAGAAGGTGATTGCCTGAGGAAGAGGAGAAGAAAGGAAGAGAAAGGTTTTCCGGTGTAAGGTCGTGAGAGAGGAAGCTCTCCCTTGTAGGAGGGAGGAGAGAGAACTATCTCGAAACCTGTGCTTGAGAGCATTTTTTCAATCTTACACTGCTATTTCATAAAGCAATAATTTTAAAAATGATGATTAATCCAAAAAACAAATCATCCTGTCAATAGATGGAGAGGGGAGAGAGGGTAGCAAGGTTAATTCATTGCATCTTGTCCATATTTGGAGAAAAAACTCAATGTATCCATATCCACTCTTCGAAGAAAAATTAACACATCTGATTGCTCCTTATTCTTTTAATGCTCTAGATGAGCAAGCTGTTCAAAATATAAATGCTCGTTCACTCCTGCAGTACCTTCTGGTTTCCTAGATCTACAACATGATAGTTTTCTCTGTTTCTAGCTAGATTTGCACGTAACTGACAACTAATTATAAACACTGAAGCGGTGACACAGAAAAAAGGCAGAGAGGTATACGACACAGATAAAAGTAAATCTTTTGAGGGGAAGTTTGGATACAGTTTGATGATGAATTTTGACAAAAAAAAAAAATACCTCCATAAGCAGACGTAGCTGGTGTACATGATCTCTACCAGGAAATAGAGGCTTTCTGTCCATCAATTCCATGAAAATGCAACCGACTGACCAAACATCAATAGCTGCAGTATAGTCAGAAGAATTTAACAACAGCTCCGGAGGTCGGTACCATCTTGTCACAACATATTCGGTCATAAAGTCAGTTTCAGAAGTGACACGAGCTAGCCCAAAATCACATATCTTTAAATCACAATTGGCATTCAAGAGGAGATTGCTAGGCTTCAAGTCCCGATGCAAAACGTTTGCAGAATGTATGTATTTCAACCCACGGAGGATCTGATACAAGAAATACTGCACCAAAAACATAAAACTAGTTACTATACAGATGAATTTTGGCAGAATAA
The DNA here is from genome assembly GCA_003996215.1 of Jaltomata sinuosa. Classification (NCBI taxonomy): domain Eukaryota; kingdom Viridiplantae; phylum Streptophyta; class Magnoliopsida; order Solanales; family Solanaceae; genus Jaltomata; species Jaltomata sinuosa. The sequence continues at coordinate 220,492 of QJPP01007187.1, read as the reverse complement.
TGCACCATAACATATATGTATGTATATATAAAGCAACACTGACTGTTATAAAAGATAGAATGATAAGAAACAGGAGTTTATAGAGTCCTTCTAAGAAGAATATTGGACAGATGTAATTAGGTACCGAGTAAATATGGCTTCCAGCACAATCTTTGTTTTGATGAATGATGAATATATTGTTACCTTTATAAGAAAAATAAAGAGAAAATACATAAAAACACCCTCAAACGTGGCAGCGAAACTTACTTTAGCACTTTAACTTTACCGGCATTTAAATACCACCTATTCTAGTTTAAAGTGATTTAAATACCATCCTAAGATTATAATACCACTCATAATGTGGGTGCATTACACACGCGCAACGTCACAGCCATGTAAGCACCACACCACGTCATTAATTTTCTTTTCTTTCTTATTTCATTTTGCTTATTCACCATTTTTCCTTTTTCCTAAACTCTTTTTTTGGACGTATATACACTAATTAATTAATCCCTAATATCATGTGGGCCCATCTTATTTAACAAAGAGCTTCATCATCAGTAGCCTCAAATTGAAGCTATTTTCTTTCAACAATGACGGTCAAAAATTAGCTTAAGTTAATTCCTTTTAACAATGGCGTCATCAACTATAGCCTCAAGCTCCACACCTTTCATCAACAAGGTTTGTGTCTACACCAAAAGTAAAATCTTGATGCTTACAATCTTAAAAATGTAAACTTTCTTGAATTTTGAGTGATCCATTTTTTGATATTATTTATGGTGCAAAAAAATGTGGGTCTATCAACCTTCATTTTTCATTTGAGCTGCCAAGAAAAAAATGTGTTCCAAGAAAATCCATTGATGAGGTTGAAATTGTAAAAGCTTTAATTGGATCTGAAGCTACGAAATGTTTGTCTTGGCAATGGGTATTGTGGAGTTGATGGCGTGGGTGTTGTGGAGTAATGGCTGCGGCAGTGGTATGGAAGTCGTAGGATAGGGGTGGGGATGAAGATAGAGAAAGAGAGGTAGAAGGAGTAGGTTATGGGCTTCAATGAAGAAGAAGGTACTTGGGGAAGACAACACAATAAAGAGAAAAAAATAATTAAAAGTTAAAAGAAAATGGGACCCACAAATTTCATTTATCTGAGAATAAAAAAATTTACATAATTCAAAAAAAGTTACTATATCAAGAAAAGAATATTAAAAATATTAGTTATATGTCGGCCAATAAAAAAATGTCATGTGTACGACTTTGTCAATTCAGATTTGTTTTTCTTTTTTCACACGCTTTTAGGAGAGTGAGTGCACTCTCTGTGCCATGTCACCCTTTAGGGGGGTATTTAGTTCACTTCAAGCTAGAATAGTGGGGTATTTAAATGTGAGTAAAGTTAAAGTGCTAAAGCAAGTTGCACTGCCAAGTTTGAGGGTGATTTTATGTATTTGTTCAAAAATAAAAGAAGAAACACAGACAAGATATTCGACATATTTCTTCATTACAAATACAAAGAGTAACCTTCTGTATTGTTCAGCATAACAGCAAATATAGGCAAGTATATGTTCTTGCACAAGGTTTTCACCAAAAACTAAAATAACCAATTTAAGATGTAGCACTTAGACCAGATAAAGCAATGAAGTGTGTATTCTTGGATAATGTTTTCATCAAAAACTGAACAATAACCAATATAAGATATTAAACTTAGACCATAGTTCCACTTCCACAACTAAACTCTATTACACATTTCTCAAATTACCAACCTCATAATATTTTCTTGAAAAATAGTAATTGTAGTATTTACATAGCACCAAGAAGGTGTTGTCAAAAGTATCTACAAGTCATAAACCAAAAGAGAGTACTTATTATACATAGTCAAGCATTTAACATTCACATTGTTTAGAGTGTCTTATTGTAATTTCGCGCGTGTTCTATAATGAAAAAAGAGAGTTAAGAAATGAGATGACCTTTTATACTCATTCTCTAGCCTCTCACTCTTAACCTAAACTCTTATTCTCTTTAAAGATTTGTCGTTGACCCCTCTACTGTGGTTGTCCCCTCTTCTCTTCAAGCTCTATTTACAGTCTTCAAGAGGTATCTAATGTTACATCTGGAAAAGAAATATGGTTTTTATGTTGTTTGTGCACCAGCAATACATCACCGTTACACTTTTTATCAAGAAAGTACACCATAAGTTTATTCCTACGAGGCAAACCGATACCAAGAATACATCTGACAATAAAAATACAATTATGACAAGTACATAGCATCAAAAACTAGTTGGTTTTTTAGTAGAAGCATCAAAGTCTAGTTGTTGATGTTTTCTTTAAAGAAAAGTAGTATGATTAACTCACAAGAGCAAACAACTAGAAAAGTTATTAATTTAAGAACACTTCTTTGTATGATTTGTATTTTCGGTAAAGAAAGAAAACCTTCTTTTATAAACGGGAAAAGGGGCAAATATACCCATCAACTTGCGATTTAGAGCAACTATATCCCTCGTTAAAAAAGTGGTGCATATATATCCCGTCGTCTAATAAATGATGCATATTAACGCTTTTCTTTAACAAGCCTATATTTACTGAATATAAAAAAATCCTAAAACTGGTTTTTTAATTTCAAGAATGTCACGTGACTTTAAAAAATTACCTCACATTTTTCTTATCCCTCCATACCCGACCCAAATGAAAAAGACCAACCCCTCTTCTCCATAGTCATAAATGGGTTTGGGTCGGGTCTAAATAAAAGAGGGATTAGGTATTGTTTTAGTTGGTCGAGTCTGAATCGGTTCTGGAGGTAATTGTTTAAAGCCACATAGCATTTTTGAAATTTAAAAACCAATTTTAGATTTATTATTTTTTTTAGTTCAGTTATTAACGAAAAGGGTAAATATGCACTATTCGTTAGACGGCGAGAGTATATATGCACCACTTTTTAACGAGGGATATATCCGCTCTAAATCGCAAAATTGAGGGGTATATTAGCCCCTTTCCCCTCTATAAATTTTGGGAAGACCAGCTAGGAGATCAAATTAGCATATGTTTTTCATTTTATACACATTTTTCCGATGCACCCTGGTGTTGAATTAAAAAAAATTAAGTTTTTTTTTAATTCTTTTTAAATTATACATAGGGGATAAGGGGGAACGGGGAAGGGGATTACAAGGTGGGGAATCGAACTCTCACCAACAAGATGAAAGTCCACGTAGTCAACCAACCAACTAGACTAGTAAGATTCCCCGTTGGTGAATTACTAAATGATATTTGACTTGTCAAGAAAACAAAAAAAATATCCCAAGATGAGCACTTTCAGATTTTTCTTTTGTCCACTATATCCAATAGCTTCACCTAATATCCAATTATACATTAGTTAAGCATTTTCTTTCACCTCATCGTTCTAGCATTTGACTTATCTTTTGACATACACTTCCACTATTATGTTAGTTACACTCTGCTTTATCTCATTTCAGCATTCTAAACACTTAAACTTTTCCTAGCTTTAAAAGGGTAGCAATTTTACAAAAACTCCAGAAAATGATGATATAATCTCAGTCCTTATCCCTACATGATGCATGCTCTGAATGCTAGAAGCAATAAAATTTGCCTTACTTTATCCCAAAAACAAAAACTATATGTTCCTGTCCAAATAAGAACGAAAAAGAGAATAATACTGATCAAAAAGAAAAATAGAAAAGCACCCAAGAGTGTGGCCTAGTGGCCAATGAAGTGGGTTGAGCATCATGATGTCTCAGGTTAATCCTAGCAGAAACAAAACACTAGGTGATTTCTTCTAATCGGTTCTAGCCTTGATGGACAGAGTTATATGATAAATGTTGATTGTTGTTGGTGGGAGGTGGCAAATATCCCGTGGAATTAGTCTAGGTGCGCGTAAACTGTTCCGGACACCATGGTTATCCAAAAAAAAGATAGAAAATGATCGAGAACAGCACATTGTTGTGTCAAATTGTCTATGATTAACCATTACCACCAATTTTCACTTGACGGTCCTAAGTGGATACACTAGATTCCCGGTCACTAAGGTTCACTCTAAAAATGACAACAAAGAGCAGTCTAAACATTGAAGATTTCCTAGCTTTGGGAGAGGGTGGTGGAATTAAGGCTAAGGAAGATTGTGACTATTTCCGAGAATCAGTTCGGCTTTATGCCTGGACGCTCGACTACCGAGGCTATTCACCTAGTGAGGAGGATGGTGGAGCAGTATAGGGAGAGGAAGAAGGACTTGCACATGGTATTTATCGACCTAGAAAAGGCTTACGACAAAGTTCCCAGGGAGGTTCCTTGGAGGTGCTTGGAGGTTAGAGGGGCACCGGTGACGTACACTCGGTCGATTAAGGACATGTACGATGGTGCGAAGACTCGAGTCAGAACTGGGGGCGGAGATTCGGAGCATTTCCCCGTGATGATGGGATTGCACCAAGGATCGTCCCTTAGCCCGTTTCTATTTGCCTTGGTAATGGATGTTTTGACAAGACAAATCCAAGGTGAAGTGTCATGGTGTATGTTGTTTGCGGATGATATTGTTTTGATTGACGAAACTCGTGAGGGAGTTAATGCCAAGTTGGAGGTTTGGCGACAAACTCTGGAGTCTAAAGGGTTCAGGTTGAGCAGGACGAAGACAGAATATTTGGAGTGCATATTTAGCGGCATGTCTCAGGAATCCGGTGTGGAAGTGAGGCTCGATACGCATGCCATCCAGGGGAGAGGTAGCTTCAAGTACTTTGGGTCTATTATCCAAGGAGATGGGGAGATTGACGAGGATGTTACCCATCGTATTGGTGCAGGGTGGATGAAATGGAGGCTCGCTTCCGGAGTCTTGTGTGATAAGGTGCCTCCTAGATTGAAAGGCCAGTTCTACAAAGTGGCAGTTAGACCGGCTATGTTGTACGGGGAAGAGTGTTGGCCAGTCAAGAACTCTCATGTTCAGAAGTTGAAGGTAGCGGAGATGAGGATGTTGCGATGGATGTGTGGGTTTACTAGGAGGGATAGGATTAGGAATGAGGATATTCGAGACAAGGTGGGATAGGATTAGGAATGAGGATATTCGAGACAAGGTGGGAGTGTCTTCAGTAGAAGAGAAGATGCGAGAAGTGAGGTTGAGATGGTTTGGGCACGTGAACAGGAGATGCAGGGAGGCCCCGGTGAGGAAGTGTGAGAGATTGGCTATGGATGATTTCAAGAGAGGTAGAGGTAGACCGAAGAAATATTGGCGAGAGGTGATTAGACAAGATTTAGCGCAGTTGCGGCTTACCGAGGACATAACCTTAGATAAGAAGGTGTGGAGGGTTCGGATTAGGGTAGACGGTTAGTAGGTAGGTCTGCTTCATACTAGTAGGTAGGGTTGCAGTGTCTTGTGCACTAGTTAGTAGTTGTAGGTCTGCTCTTGTAGTTTTTTGTTCTTCAGTTTTTCTGCTTTCTTAGGGTTTCATGTGGTTCGGGTATAGTACTATTTTGTTATAGTATACTTCTGTGATTACTTGTTGTCCTTTTACTGTGTATATCTCTTGTCCTTTTATTTCGACCTCTTATGGTCCTTTTTGGTCTTGAGCCGGGGGTCTATCGGAAACAGACTCTTTACTTCATATGAGGTAAAGGTACGGTCCGCGTACATTCTACCCTCCCCAAACCCCACTTTGTGGGAATACATTGGGTATGTTGTTGTTGTTGTTGTAGAAGATTACTGATTTCCGAAAATTGATAGAGATTAGAGATGATAATATGATCTAATGTACTTATCCGAGTAAGGGAAAAAATGAGCATACTGCCCATGAAAAGAGGAGGAAGAAAAGCACAAACAGCATACTGCTGGAATTAGATTGTCCGTGGTTGACCATTGCTACCAATTTTCATTTGATAAGTCCAAGTGGATATCGTAGATTTGCAGTCACTAATGTTCACCCTAATATGACGACGAAGAGACCTCCTAAACATTTCATGTTTTTCCTAGCTTTAGAAGGGTACTGATTTTCCACAAAATAAAGATGATAATGCAATCTATGTCCTTATCTAAAATCTAAAGAGGAGGAGGAAAAGAGCATACTACCAATCAAAAGAAAAAAATTATGAACAGCATATTGATGAAAGCAAATTGTCTATTATTGAACATTACTACCACTTTGCACTAGATATAGTAAATACAGTAGAATTGTGTATCCAATGAAGTTCATCCTAGAAATTATAACAAGGACATATAGAAGTGGAAAGGGCATGGGTTTTCATTCATACACTTTAGCACTCAAAAAGAGGATGAACATCATTCCACTGAATGGGAGAATGTTAATTCCTGATGTTTCATGTTAAAACGTTGTAACCATGCATAACGAATATGGATCATTAAGATTCTTGGAAAACAATATACTACACGGTTAAAAGGAAAATTTTATCAAAAACAATGTACTACAAGTGAAAGCTGTTAAAATGACACCGACAGAATAGTGCTTACTCCCAACAATACAATAATTGGTAAATGATTTGAACAACTCCAACACAAATTTGATAAACTTGTTAGGTTAACCAATTTTCGAAGAAGTAAATCTTTTCTCTGGCAAAGGTTAGGTTAACCAATTAAATTTTAATCAAGAACAAGAACCACTTTTACAAGCTTCTAAATAATTGGATAGTCCCATATCAGTAAAGCTCTAAATAGAACCTGGAGAGAATAAAATTATCCTAATAAGAACCTGACAATGTTCTTCTGATAATCCCTGATTAGAGCGAATAATTTGATGGAGATCAGTGTCCATAAGCTCATATGCAATATAGACATCATTAAATGCTTCTCTTTGAGGTGGTGGAATTATATCTCTGATCGCAACAATCTGCAAGGCAAGATGCTAAATTAGCTTCAAAATTTTCTTTTATACACACACACCACATGATCTAAAGTCTCTTTCTTCTTGTGAAGCATTATCTATCTCCCATTGTTAAAATCTAAGTAGGTCCCTCAATTACTTGAAAATATATACTCCCTCCGGACCACTTTACTTGTCACATTTTTGGTTTACACGCCCCTTAAGAAAACAATTAACTAGAGTGTAATTTGACTAAACTATTCTTATTTATTACTTTTCAACATTTAATACTTCTCTCTTTTGTACTACATTAATATCTCTTCATATTTATAACTAAGGGTAAAAGTGGAAACAAACAACTAATTAGTAAGTTGCTCGGACTCGGGTACAGGTATCCAATACGGGTGCGGATCTAGAGGTCGGATCCTTTATGATCTGAATTTTAAGATTCGGGGATACGGATCCACGTATGGATACGGGTGCAGGGATTCGGCTAAAAATAATTCTAATATCAAAAAATAGAGTTATAAAACCTAAATTATGAGATAATATGTGGAAAACTTGAGGAGAATCCTGGAAGGAGATAAAAGGGAAAGGAGTGACATAGAAATTACTATATACAAGGTATTCAATTTTCTTCAATTTCACCTTAGCTTTTGTGTTAATTACCGAAATCATTGAATTTGTCCGAAATCTCCCTGTCGATTTGGTCAAAGTACCCAAAATTGGTTGACCAGATTGGGTACGAATCTCACACCCACACCCATGTCGTGTCGACACGGGTGTGATACCGAAAGTGAAGAGTCCGAGCAACTTAGACTAATTATACCTTGATTTTTTAAAATGACAACCATTTTGGACCATCTATTTTTAGTAAGGACGACAAGTAAAGTGGTCCGGAAGGAGTTGCACTCCATGTTTGCACACAAAACAAAATTAAGACAAAGGTAATCTACAGTATCATTCAACTGAAAAAAAGGAGGAAAAGAAACCCAAGACTTCGTGTGGGGCGATACTAGCTACAGACATTACTCAATCATTATGTCTTGAAGTAGAGAAATAAACCATTTATTATTCATTCTACCCATAGTAAGTCACAATGTACCATTGTTTCCTTATTATTTAAGTAGTTCATTAACCTGATAACATCGAATCAAGTGAATACATTCAACATCACTACTGTTCCAATTTTATCAGACATCCCGACAGGACAAGCGAATAGTTCCAAAATCACTCTTTATTCCATCTGATTGAAATACAATATAAAACAAGCATATATTTCCAGACCTATTCCACAAATTTAATTTTGACCCAACAAGTAAATCATATATAAAACAAAAAAAAAACACTCACTGACATTTTCATGATCCATATGTCGAAGAAGCTTGATCTCACGCAAAGTTCTCTTGGCATCGATTTTGTTATCAAAAGCATTCGCAATTTTCTTTATCGCAACATGCTCATTCGTCTCCGAATTCAAAGCAGAACTATCATAAAAACACAAAATCATAAAAACATGTCTCATCAATCAAAAATACCACATAAATTATTACCAGGGCAAGTCAATGGTTAAGGCAAAAGCAAGAAAATTTTACCAAACAATGCCATAAGCTCCTTTACCGATGGGCATAATTGGAGGCTTATACTTTCCAGTAACTTCAAATATATTACCAAATATGTTATATTGAATAAACCGGCCACCGTGACTCAACGTTGCAGGAATATTATCGATTCCGGCCACCGGCTGCTGAAACGGCGGAGCTGGTTGTTGTGCCGCCGCCGCCTCCGACATCACCGTGTCCGTTTGCTGAGCTGAACCATCCATTTTTAACCGAAAACAGTAAACCCTAGAATCAAATTTGCCCTCTTTTTTTTTCTATTTCAGTTATTTAGCTCTTTTCTCTGTGTGCGAAATGAAAAATGTGGTGTGTTTTGGGGAAAGTGAAGTTTGGGGTCAAACAGATCTGAATCGTAAAAGATGTTTGATGAAGAGAAATGCCGTTTGTTGTTTTGCCTTTTGTCTTTTTCAACTAATTATGAAATATTTATATGATCTAATCTTAAAAGGGAAAAAAGGCATAAAATCCCCCTCCAACTTGTCCCAAATTATCAATTATATACTCATGCTTTGGAGGTCCTATGACCCCCTAAATTATTTTAAAATGAAATTAAAGTATGTTGAATTAATTTATTCTAAGTGTTTTTAAGTTAAAATAATTTTTAAATATTTTTATAGTGTTTGATAAATTAAAAAAAATGATTATAAGCACTTAATTTTAAGATAAAATGATAAAAATAAGTCATAAGTTAAAAAATTTAACTTGTGACTTTTGTTTTATAAATCAAAAATCAAAAGTCAATCCAAACAGACTTTTATTTTCCTCTCAAAACATCATAACCAGAGTTGTGTTACATGGTGAAACACACTCGTCCCTATATTCCACTTAAAATCCCCCCCCCCCTCTCTTTTGTATTAGCTTATATTACCTTCGCCTCTATATTCTGCCAAATAACGATGATGTCTCGTCAAAAGTCTTTTGACCCTAATAAAGTATGAATTGTAAATTTAGACTTTGCTAACGAGAACATAACAAAAATTGTAATATCCTTATAATCGTTAGACGTTGACTTTACTTTGTTAGAAAAAGAAAATTATATAAACAATTTCTTAAAGATTAAAGTGACCAATTTCCAAGCCATTGTTTTCAGAAAATGGCTAGAAATGTCATTTTTCTGATGAGGTATTCATATGTAACTATTACACACACACTTCATTTTTTTCTTTTTTCACTTCACTTTTTGCACTTAGGATTCACTCTTTTTCATTCTAACTTTTCCTTTTCAAAGACCACTTTCAGAAATCCATCACTATTTCTTGACCCAGATAAGCTCTTGTCAAAATTTAGAAATTTTTTAATTTGAAAAAGATGAATTAAAATAGAGAAAATCAATCATAACATCAAGGAAAAGCTAGTAAATCATCTGCTTTCAATCGTGAATTAGTGTTTCAGAGCTCTTCAAAAATGAAGAAAATGAGAAAGCTCGAGGTTTGCTTTCAATGGCTACTTTAATACGATTGAGAAAGAAAACCAGGTTGATGGATGAAAGTGAAGTCAAAATAAAGACAATGGGTTCCATCGGAACATTTTCTTATCTTGCTTTTTTTTTTTCTTCACGCGCTTGGGTTGAGTAGATACACTCTTCATGCCATGTCGACATTTAAGGTGAAAATAATTTCAGTTTAAAATAGTTTAGAAGGGTTATAGGACCTTTATAAAGTAAAAGCATGTATTTGATAATTTGAGATAAGTTGAAGGAGGTTTTATGCCTTTCCCAATCTTAAACCAATCAACCTTTTTCTTAAACAAAATCAAATGAATTTTATTTTTCAACTAGTGAAATTGTTTGTGCTAAGCGCGGTTGTAAAAAACCTTAAAAGTAATAATAACTGCTTTAATATTCATATTAAAATAATAAATAAAATTTTAACTCTATATAGACCGAAATATATATAATACATGTAAATAAAAATATAGATGGTTCAAGTTTCAATACAAATTGATTTGTATTGAATCATCGAGAGCAAATAGAGATAGCAATGTAATGTAATCAATATATAGTAAGTACAATTTTTTAATGGCTTGGAAAATTATTTTATACTTCCATAATAATAATACCTTTTAATTGTATAAGCAGCTTACTTTGTTTGCAATAAGTGTGTAGTTATTACTTCATAAACTCATTTAAAATGAAAATACTTTGTCATGAAATAATATTTGTAATCAATCTTATTCTGTAATAAGGGATGTTGTTTGAGAAGTAAAGTGAATCTTTATTCTTCATGCTTTTTGAAAATCTACTCCTCGATTCCTCAATAATCAAAATTGAGAATAATATATATATAAAAATTATCTCAGGAAGATACTCACTATCTCTCAATGTATGTGTTATTGTATAACTATGTACAATGTAGAGTTTGAAAAGAAAGAACTTTTGGTCTAAAATAAATCATTAAGGGAAATGAAAATTTTAAAGTTAATAAGTGTTTCTATATATATAAAGATATCATTCAAAAAAAGTGTTACATAGAAGGAAACGAATAGAATATGATAAATTCATTTTAACTAGAAGAAAAGAACATTTCTAATGATATCACGAGCACTATCTTTTATTGTTCTTCATCAGTTGTTCTTTCGAAATACTGCTGATTAGTTACAACTCTTGAAAAATTAATGATTTCAACTAAGCTCGAGCATAATTAAATTGTTGGAATATGGGAAGTGAAAATAACTATTTTTTAAGCATGAAATATGTAAAGACTATCTCTTTATAGGAGAATTATTAGGAAAGAAAAAAATAAATGAATTGTTGAGCTGACTTGACAAGAGAACGCCTTACAATTTTATTATAAGCAGATTTAAAAATTAAAATTAGCATTAAGGGTATGCTGGCATATTGCTACTTGGGCTGATTCAATTAACACTTATCATTTATTACAAAGGTTATTTGGTACTGCTATGTAGATTGAATGTTATATTTATTATAAGAGGCTTTTATTAATTCATTAGTTAGTAGCAGAAATTAACCAAAAAAATAGGAAGAAAATGCCAAAAAAGAGAGAAAAAAGAGAAACACAATTACTCGTGATAGATAAGTGTCACATCCTTATATCTATCCCCAACTTTATATGTATATATAAATACTCCATCTAAATTAATTTTAATTTATAGAGGAGATGTTTGACTGATCACAGAAATTTATTAAATATAAAAATGTGTTACAATATTCAATTTTAAGAAAACTTTTTTTTTTAAAAAAAGAATAGTCTAAAAGGTTTATTGGTCATGATTCATTCAAAATATAGGCCGTGACACTACAATTATCAAGCAAGAAATATTTATTGAACAGGAAGAAGTTTTTATAAAACAACTTATTTTAACTTTAAATAATAACACATAAATTGAAATAAAAAGAATAAACTAGGTAATAAAGTTATTTTATAAATATTTTAATGTCCAAACAAATGTATTTTGCTTGGAAGTTGTAGTGTCACTACTCATTTTCTAAATGAATCGTGATAGACAAACCTTCTTAACTACGCTATTTTGTTTTAATTCTATTTAATGTCCAAACAAATGTATTTTGCTTGGTAGTTATAGTGTCACTACTCATTTTCTAAATGAATCGTGATAGACAAACCTTCTTAACTACGCTATTTTGTTTTAATTCTAAAATGTCATACAACCCAACATATTTAAAAAGCAACTTATAAAATCTTGTTTGAAACTTGTTTAAAAATAGGCCAAATACATAGGCAAACCTTTAAAAAATTTCCAATATGTCATTTAGTCACCTAAACTAAATTTATGACCATTTAAACACTTGACTTTTACTGAAATTGTATCACTTAAACACCTCTTGTTCAAGCAATTAGCATAGTAGATTGTTTGTACTTCACACGTAATAATGTGGCACATAAACCAATTAAATAACGCCGGATGGTTTCTGATCTCAAATAAATTTAGTGGGAGATTGACCATGAATTTTTTTATTTTTTTCGGAGTTGAATTTTGAAAAAAGTGTTTGGCCATGAAATTTTGAAAAATTCGAATTTGAAAAACAAGTAAAACTTGTTTTCACTTTTTTCACTCCTACTTCTCTAAAAAAAATCAAAAATAACTTCAATTTATATTTATGACCAAACACAACTCTAACTCCAATTTGATATTTGGTTTTCATGACCAAATGGGATCTTAAAAATTATTGAACCAAAAATAAAATAAAATTGACTCTATAATATCTAGTCACAAAGTTTTCATCTCCTTTACGTCTTCATCCATCTAATAGACCCCAATTGTACATATTCACTAACTCTCTCCTTCACCATGGATAACCATCACCCACATCTTCCTCATTTTTTTAAAAAAAGGGATCTTATCATCCTTTTTACATTCACCCATGTCTTTCCCATTCCAAATCTGTCATTTCTTTCCCAAAACAGAAATGCCCAGGGCGGTGTCACAATCCGTTCGACGTATAACAATGTATTGGACTAATTCAATAAGTCTGTGAGTGAGATATCCAGCGTCTAGTGTTCGTACAAGCAACCTATTTCATACCCTTTTAATTCGTCGTACTTCCTCTTCTCTTTCTCTTCTTTCTCTCCCTGCCGAGCTTGTTGGAGTGTCATTGCCGATTTTTCCTGCCTTTGTCTATTCTGAAGAGTTTAAAATAGATTTAATCTCATAATGACTTGATCGTTTGGAAGAGCAATTAATTCGATTAGAATAGTGGAAGTATTTTTTTTCATTTTACCACAGTACCTTCGTCGGTTCCACTGCCTTTATCAATGCTATCTTTACTCCCTATGTATTAAGGGGTTAGCTGCCTATGTATTCTGCCTTAAAAATGCACAGTAAAAGTCATGTTAGAGTGTTCAAGTGGAAAACAGCTCCATTAAAGTGTTCAAGTGGAATATGTAGACTAGTTTAAATAGCTGTCTATGGATTTCGTCTTAAAAATACTATGTGAAAAACAAACTTATTCTTCTCTACTTACTGAAACACTATAGAAATATAATGCAAAGTGAAATTCAATATCCAATTTTACTACTAATGTTTATGAAGCCTCGTCTTTTTGGAAGTCTGGCTAACTGCACAGGACACAAACATCCTAGATGATCCTTAAAACAAATGAACAAAATAAAGAATAGTCTATAATTAGAGAATAAAGAGTCTCCACGATAATAAAAATGGAGTTCACCAATTGACTTCCAAGCTCAAGTATTTAAAACAGTGAAAATATTTGTACCAACGTAATGCTTGAAATTTTTGAAAACAAAGTTCTTGAAATATTTGTACCATTAATGCAAACTAATTTTGATTATGATGTATCACTATATGATAAATATGACAGACATTCCATTTTGATCATCCGATCCTATTCCTGCCCTGCCTCACAATTTAAGATTCGAGCATGCTCGCATTCTATGTCCTACTGCAATAACTCGCATAGTCATTTTGTGCTTTAGTGATACAATATCGAAAAGCGGAAATTAAAATCATAACTCTAAGAACAATAATTAAAGATAGAAGGATAGAAAGATTGGGATAAGTAGGGATTAATTGACAATAATTATATCAAATGATGTAATAACGAAATGCAAAAATTGAAATCCTAAATTCTAAGAACAAGAATTTATAATGGTTATATAAAAATTAAAATCTTCAATTAAGAATCTGTTAAATCAAGAAAGATTCTGATTATTGACAGATATGTGAAACACATGCAAGGAACAGGTTGTTATGACATGTTTCTTTCAGGCCGAGTCCAACTAAGACAAGGAGAAGGTCAACCACGCGAAGTTTCAAACTGCCAAGGCTTTAAAGCGTGTGGATGAAGCGTATTTATGAAAAGAGTCCAGCTTGCATAAAGTTTTCTTTAATAAGAAGAATCCTACAAGGAAAGAAATCAAGGTAGGTCGGCATGACAAGTCCTACAAGGAAGAGGATTCTCTATATGGAAGGAAATCTGCCAAAATAAGGAGAAGGCTCTCAACTACAAATATAACAAAGGTTTCACAATAAATCTTACGCACTCATACTAAGAAGAAAAGGCTAAACACAATCAAATAGAGGGAGTTCATATTTGAGAGAGTTCTAACTAAAGATCTAAGTGGGCCTAATACAAAGAACCAGCTTGACGAACCTGTTCCATTGTCATATGTTTTACAGTCTTCGAGTCTAGTTCTGTGTATTAGAAAGAAATCAATCGAGTTGTAATTTATTGATTTCCTAGAGTTGTGTTTAGGGAACAATATTGAGTTTGTATTGAACTTCAAGTTGGGGATAACTTGAAGTGAGATCAACGATCTGGGAGATTATTGAAGTATAGGAATTAGAGTTAGTTCCTAGGTTGCAATTGTTTTGTAATCTGAATTTCAAGTTGGGGAACTTGAAGTGGGATTCATGGGGAGATTGTTGAATATTAGGAATTAGAGTTTATAATTCCTTAGGTTACAGAGTTTGTAATCTTTTGTTGAAAGGCTCATTGTTTTAGTGGAGTTTGGGTTAAATCCTACAGAGGTGTAGGTCGTGGTTTTTCACTCTTTGTGAGCTGGGATTTTTCACGTAAAATATTGTGTTATTACTTTCTCACTTTATTTCACATAGTTCAAGGAATTGACAAAGGAACAGATAGATTAACATGTTCCTTGGACAAATTAGGGGGTCAGAATTCCAATAGAATTTAAAAACAAGCACCTAATCAATAGATGCACACACAAGAGAAATGATTCCTCAAGCATGAAGTCTATCACTAAGATAACCCTCAAGAGGAATGATTCCTCAAGCAAGCAATTCCATCAAGATTGTTTAGCAACAATGGCCTTAGACACACTCTCACAAGAGTTCCACTCTCCAAATTCATATCATTTCGTAATAAAGGGTGAGAAAGTGAGCCGGATCATAGTAAATGTTTAGAATATAGTGGTCACTGGTGATGATGTTGATGAGAATCATCAAAATAATCTCAAAATAATCTAAGTTTAAAGGAGCTATTCTCCATCATTTATAGTCTAGCTAATTATTACAAAATACTCTTAATGATTTAAGGGTCTTCTTAAGCACGGGGCTTGTATTTTAAGAATAGCCTCTTTGCATACATAGCCCCTTTCTCCTTTCTTTAAGTAGTCTTCCAATTAGAGCCTTGTACTTCCACTTTAGCATGTTCTCAATCTTCAAACCTTGATTCCAAGCTCCCTCCTATCTCCCGACGTAGTGACTTGATGATAAGCTCTTGAATACCTTAACTTGCCTTGGTGTGCATGCATCATTCTCCGTTTTTTGAAAAGGATTCGTCCTCGAATCCAAACCTTGCAAAATCATAGAGAAGGTAAACAACAAGAAGGACCTCATTGCATGAGGGGTAACACAAGGGTTAACAAATCTACCCACATGCCAAGTATGTACAAACTTATGATATAACCAAGCATCAACTATTCTCATGAAGTACAAATCCTCACATGTAGCACAAAGTACTTGGCTATTCCACAGATCAAGAAATAAGTATATCATCAAGGAACCAATGATTTTGAACTACCAAGTAGGTACAAACACATTAGTTCTAGTACACATGAAGTACAAATGATCTTCTATTTCAAGACAAAACCACTTTCGAGAGGGATCCATGACCAACTCATATACATGCAAAGTGTCACTGGGGTCAAAAGGGAAGAACATCCCCATATTTTAGTTAAGAAAACAACCATTTTCCCCCTTAAGACTCTTCTCCACGTAAGACATGCTCTCAATAAAAGAATGAGCATCATAATATCCAAATAGATAGTAAAGGAAGGCGTCACACAAAACAACTTCATCTAGGGTGTTTTCACCTATAAGATCACTAGTAAGTTCAAGAACACAATCAAGCACATTGTTAGGACTTTGAACATACAAAGAAAAAGTAGCAATTTGAAAGCAAGAATCACCTTATTTTTGAACATCCCATAGTGGGTTATCATACAAGATATAGCCCTCAAGAAGAGATACATTACCATCACATTTCACACCACTAGGAAGTATAATAAGAGTGATCTCATCATCATCAAACAAGACATAATACTTAAAGAGAGAATAATCAATCAAAGGTGGAGAATTAAAACATGTAATCTCATTCTCAAAAAGACAAATGTAATCTTTCAAGGCGGTTTCAATCATATGAGTTCTATGAGCAAAATAAGTAATAAGATCTTCAATAAAAGATATATTCAAAAAATCCACTCCTTCTCAAATGACCAACTTTATCAACATCATTAGCTCATAAGCCACGTAAGAAAATCTCTCAATTAATGTATTAGAATCATAAATATGTTGATCAACACAAATTTTACATGATAATATACTATCAATCACATCACATGTGTCAACACTAGGTGGATATAAATCGATCTTATAAGAAAAATCAATTCAATCATTTATAGAATAAACTAGTGTATGAACACTCTCATCAAAGACATTGTTAATATATGGTAATTTGACCCCGTCTTTCGCTGCAACAATCGCTTTCTCGCTATGTTGAGACCACTGTGGCGAGACTTGGCTCGCTACGGCGAGCTCTGACGGCCTGCCAGGCTCGCTGTGGCAGAACTATATCGATATGGCGGACTCGCTATAGCAGGACCTCGTCGGCTGCAGTGGTCCCAAAAACCAGAAACTCTGGAACTCGACTCAAACTCCCTATTTCATAATACACACCTTGATTCTAGATATCACGAATCAATTTCAACGCGGTAACCGCTATAACCGGAGTTCTATGAACCCGTTTATTATCTTGAAACTTCCTATGGGACTCTACAATACTTGATCCAGATATATCAATCAACTTTCATCAATATATATATATCAATGATCCAGACTCAAATCGGAACTAATAGTCAGTAGCAATGACCTAGACTCGAATCTGGACCAAAATCATGTGTTTCTTTCAATCCAAACCTTTCAAGGCATTTCTTTTCAAAAATCAAATCAAGTCATTCACTGTGTCTATGAACAATAAAATGCATGACTATGCATGAATACAAAACTAGATCAAAATAAGATGCAACCGTTTATATCCTAAACCTCAGAATCATGATTATTCCACGAGTACTGGCTATAAGCCTTGATATTAAACTAGGAATCCAAGTCTCATATCACAAAACAATATAAGACTCAAATCAGCCATCACAATAATAACCATCTTATTTTTTTGTCAAAATTAACACAAGCCCCCACACGAACATCACAATATTATAATTTAATTCAATACACACCCTCACACGGGCATCACAACAATACAAAACAACTCAATTACTATTATAATCACTAAGTCACCCAACCCCTAGCATGCTTTACACGATAAGTCCCTACCTAAGCAAAGTCTGAAAGAAGTTAAGTTATAACCTACCTCAAAGCTGAATAACAGACTCTACAAGATCACACATGAGATTTTCCTTTAGAATAGCATCCGTATGCAACTAATCTACCAATAATAAGTTCTACGCATAAAGACGAGTTTAATGGTACCCATATTGCTAAGGTTTAAATTCGGATCCAAAAAGTTAACTCAAAATCAACCCCGATCCTACAAGAGCAAAACTAGATTTTTTATTGAAAAATTAATTTATCCAAATCTTAAGGAGCTCAAATATAAAATTTTATCGAAAATAAAGTTAAAAATCGATTTTCAAATCATCAATTTATCAAATATTAACTTTACCGGGAAAACTCTAAAATTCCAAGTTGAAAAACCAAGATTTGAAGGTGAAATCATAAAATAATCAATGAAAAATATATAAAAGTAGTATAAGAAGCTTACCCGATAAAGAATTCTCGATAATCCTCTTTGAAATCACCCAAAATCGAGTCTAGAGCTCCAGAAATGATGTAGAGAAGAAATAGGGTCAAAAAAAAGAGTCCACTGTTTAAGTGGTAAGGGTTCCGCATGAGTGGACCCCTCATTGCTGTTGCATCATCGCTGAAGCGAAGGGGCTTCCCAATGGCAGAAACCCGCTTAAAAAGTGGGCTTTTGAAGTAGCCTTGTCCCGCAAGTGCGTGAGCGCAGAAGCGGTAAAATGCCATTCTCGTGACTCAACCGATGCGGATGAGCTCCACTAGAGCAAGGAGCTTCCAAACATCCCCGTACCGCGAAAGAGGAAGTTTTCTTGCTGTTGCACCTTCGCAGGAGCGACTCGGAGCTTACAGAAGCGGCTGCAACTCAGCGATCATAGCTCTGCAAGTGCGAAGCTTTGGCTGTAGGCGCGACATCACTGGTGCGGTGCACCAGACACCATCAACAACCATAAATTCTAAAAACATGGATTTAACCCTCAGAACGCACCCCAAAATCCCACGAACACAAACCAAATATGTTACTAGGCCAAAATCAACCTTCCAGACTTAATGGAATTGTCAAATTCACCAAGGAGGTAGTTATCAATGAATGTTGACCCAAGCTAATTCTAGGCTAAAACTTCTAACTTTCCAACCAATGACTCAAAATGCATTTGAATACCTTGGGACCCGAACCAACTAGTGCTACTAACCCAAAAATGGTATTCCAGAGCTAACGAAACTGATAAATTTTTTATACGATGTCTAATTCTCCAAATATTAACCAAAGTCAACTATATCAACTTCAAAATCTCTTAAAATGAAAAACTCACATAAAATCGAATCAAACACCTCGTGAACCATGCCACTCACTCCCACAGATCACAAATACTATAACACCACTATGAGAAACGACAAAATAGTCAAAACATATAAAAATCTTAAGATCACTATGAGGGTTGTTATATTTTATGTCAATGAAGGCAAAAGAGAGAAATGATGAAGATGATTCTAGACCCTTTACAATTGATAGAATAGATTTATTTTTATTTTTTTATTTTTTAATAAAGTAGGAGCTTTTTGTTTAGTTCTGGTTCGATTTAGGCCAGGTCATTTATTTGCTATTTTTGAATTCTTTTTATACATAAAAATGGCCCAAAAGGCCCAATTCATTTTAAAAAAACCTAGTGGACACATTCACGATAAGGTGTTGTTGGGTCCAAGAAACTCATACTTCAAGTGTGAATGAAGAGGTTTGAGCTCCAAGTTGGGTGGCTCAAGTGCATCGAATATTTCCTCATAATTTTCAATATTCTCCATCATATTCATCCTCGATGGTCATTCCACGTCCTCATCAATAGTATCAATGAGCGATATTACACTCATATCTCTCAGTTGTTTCATCGATTTACACACATGGAAAGTGATTTTCCTATCATTCATTCGAAACTTGAGCTTAGCACTTTGGACATCAACTATAGCCCACCCCATGGAGAGGAATGGTCTTCCCAAGATAATTGGGGCCTCAAAGTCCACCTCACAATCGAGAATGCTGAAATCGGCGGGGATGAAAAATTGATCCACTTTTACAAGAACATCAAAAAGTATTCATCTCGGTGTTTTAATGATGCGATCCGCCAATAGTAACCTCATAATCGTGAGTAGGGGAGTGCCCAAGTCCAACTTCTTATAAATAGAAAGTGACAAAAAATTTATTCTTGCACCAAGATCACACAATGCTTTGGAAAATTGATACACTCCTATCGTATAAGGAAAAGTGAAAACACACGGATCTTTCTTCTTCGTGTTCACCCCAGTGTTGTTAGGAAGGGCAACCTTTTACCTTTGATTCAAGGTGGATGAGATATGATGTCACGACCCAACCCGTCGTGAGTGGCATCCATCCAACCCCCGAATGAGCGAACCAATAGAGTTCAACCCTTGCCTAGACTAACAGCCTAAAATCAGCAAGCAAAAAGTAAACTAACAATCAAACAATTCAATAACTAAACGTAATTATTATCTTGTGGAAAATCCCTCCTAGGAACTGAAAGTCATTGAACCAAACATCAATACCAATATCTAGAATACATGGATGCAACCCCAAAAGATAAAATGAAATAGTTTTAAGTCAGAAGCAAATGGACTGAAACTCTAAGATAACCCAAGGTAGCTCGAAACAAACAGCTCACCCTTGAAAGTTAGAAATCATCGGTGCTAGATGCGAGGTCACGTCTCAGTCGCTGGTAGATTGCCTGTACTCACCAAAAGAAAGACAAGTACAGTATCAGTACACCACCACTGTGTATTGGTAGGATCATCAGCCAGTTTTCAAGAAAACAATATATATAACTGTACAACATATACAAGTAAATATATGGAAAACATGCAATAAGTATACAAGCCCTAGACTACAGTCTCCACCTACCTTGTTCCCGCATGAAGTCCATCTCTTACCGTTCTATACCACAAATATGTACCAATAACCATACCTTTCCGTCTAGCCCGGACCCACCCTGGAATCCCCTCTAGACAACTACCAAAAGTAATGATTCAACCCGGCCTAAACCAAGACCAACACAGCAGTTAAACAAGTTCTCGAAACCCTCAAGGACCACCAACAATAGCACTTTTAACTAGATAATCCGGTCCACTCACGGAACCAATACCAAGTATCATATTCAGTAAAACAACCCGGTCCACTCACGGAACCAATACCAAGTATCACATTCAGTAAAATAACCCGGTCCACTCACAGAACTAATATCAACCAATGCAATACAATAGTCAATAAAATAATGCAAGATGCAATAAAGTAAACCCGTACCAGGCATGGTACCCGTGCCAACCGAATGTTATACCCGTACCAGGCGTGGTACCCGTGCCAACCATGTGTTATACCCATACCAGGCGTGGTACCCGAGTCAACCGAATGTCCATAAACCACAGTCAATATATGAACACACACAACTAGTAAAACCAACAAGTAAACACCGTTCAATCACAGACTGTAAACAGGAACCTAGACATTCCACACAACTTCCCTAAGCAATGTAATGCATATAATCACTTAAACATGAGTACATGAATATACACATTCACAGAAGATCATAAGCTATCGCCTACCTCGAAATGTTCCAAGCTCTATTTGACCCGAGCTTTCCCGTGTTCCAAATTCCTCTCTCGTTCTTGGTCTAAAAACAATACACAGGACATACAATTAACACACAAGGCCTGCACATTACCCGGATTATACCAAATCTCCAAACCCCAGGCCACCCATGATCATCCCACCCCTTTTCCAGGCTTTTCCACCATTAATTTTCCTAGTTCTATCATCTTTTAAGGATAAAACAGGGAATTAAACAACCTATGATCATAACAATGTACTTTAATCCATACCTAAGAACTCACATGCTTGGAATCCCCTTCCTTCCCCGAATTTCACCATCCCTAGGTTATTCTAACCTTTCCCAAATTCCCTCCTAGCAATTCTACTGCATAGGAAACATAATACAAAGATTGGGGAATGAAAATCTTACCTTAGGGAAGAATTTTGATGGAGAAAGGAAGAAAAATGCCTGGAATCGCCTAGCCCTTCTCCCAAAATGAACTTGAGAAAAACTGAATGTTTTGGGAGTTGTTTTCTGCATTAAAACCCGTTGGCCCGCTATAGCAGTCCCTGCTCCTCTATAGAGGTAGCTCGTCGCTATAGCTGTCTTAAGTGGATTGACTGCCCCTTGATCGCCGCTATAGCGGTAATTTCTACCGCTATAGCGGTGGCCGCTATCGCACGTGACCGCACTCGTCATGGACAGAAAGTCTGGAAATCTACCAGTTTTGGCCATTTCACAACACACCTATTTCCCCCGATGTCCTGAAATAACCCCTTCACGTCAAACACGATTCCGGGAGTTCTACTTACCCAAATGCGATTCCGAAAAGTCCCCCAGACTCCTTTATATCTTGGCTACGTGGAAAACTAGCTCAATCCAAGACACCCTAACCCATCTTTACCTGGATTTCCCTAGACTCTACCTCACTCTAAAACTAGCCGAGGCTAGCCTAGCCCAGAATTTCAAACTCTCAAACTCAGAGTTTTCTAACTCTAAAACTTGGCATGATTGAACTATCCGTAACGACGGACTCGATCGTTACAACAGATTCCAATTTACCCATCGTTCATCCCCGAATGATCAAACCCAAAATTACAAAAATAAAAGGAAGGAAGTGTAGTACCTGAATCCTCAAATAGTAGAGGGTACTTGTCCCGCATGTCCTTCTCAATTTCCCAAGTGGCTTCCTCAATCGGATGATGCTTCCACTGAACTTTCACCTATCAATCACCTTTGTCCTCAACCTTCGGACATCCCGAGCAAGAATCAAAACTTGTTTCTCCTCATAACGAAGGTCCTTATCAAAAAGTACCTCATCTCACTTGATGATGTAGTCCCCATCCCTATGGTATTGCTTGAGCATGGATACATGGAATACCAGATGGACGCCCGACAAACTAGGTAGAAGTGCTAACTTGTAAGCCACTGGCCCCACAATTTCAAGTACTTCAAATGGACCGATGAACCAAGGGGTAAGCTTGCCCTTCTTACCAAATCGTATAACCCCTTTCATTGGCGATACCTTTAGCAATACTTGTTCACCAACCTGAAAGTCCATGTCCCGGACCTTGCGATCTGCATACTCCTTCTGCCTGCTTTGAGCAGCCAACAACTTGGTCTGTATGCCCCTTACCTTTTCCTGTGCTTCCTTCACTAAATCTACACCCAGAGGCTTCACATCACCTTCCTCAAACCACCCAACCAGTGATCTGCAGTTCCTCCCATACAGGGCCTAGCACGGTGCCATATCTATACTGGAGTGGTAGCTATTATTGTATGAGAATTCGCACAATGGTAGAAACTGGTCCCAATGACCACCGAAGTCCATTACACATGCTCTCAATATGTCCTCCAGTACCTGAATCGTCCTCTCCGACTGACCATCAGTATGAGGATGGAAGGTTGTGTTAAAAGTGAGTTGTGTACCCAACTCTTCATGTAACTTACCCCAGAACTTAGAAGTAAACTACGTACCCCTGTCTGAAATGATGGACAGTGGTACCCAATGCAGTCTCACAATCTCCTTCACATAGATCTTAGACAATTGCTGGGAATTGTAATCTACTCTGACCGAAATGAAATAAGCGGACTTGGTCAGCCTGTAAACAATGACCCAAACTGAGTCATACTTCCCCAATGTCTTGGGAAGACCCACCACGAAGTCCATGGTTATTCTTTCCCACTTCCACTCTGGAATTGGCATTCTCTGAAGTAGTCCTGTTGGTCTTTGGTGTTCATACTTTACCTGTTGGCAGTTCTGACATTTGGACACAAAATCTACTATGTCCCTTTTCATCCCGGGCCAACAGTAACGCTGCCTCAAGTTCCTGTACATTTTGGTCACACCCAGATGAATTGAGTACCGCGAACCATGAGCTTCTGTCAAGATTTTCTGAACTATATCATCAACCCGAGGAACACAAATCCTCTCCCTAAAATGCAACACTCCACCAGAGTCTAACATGACATCTCTCGACTCCCCGGATATTACCTTACCTCGTAACTTACCCAATTTCGGATCCTGAAACTGTTTTGCCTTTATTTCCCCTACGAAGGTGGCCTTGACCTCAATGCTGGCCAACAACCCACCTTGATATGAAACACCCAAGTGCATGAACGTGGCCTTCAAAGCCCGAATTTCCTTTGCTAGTGGTCGTTTGGACACCCCCAAACAAGCCAAGCTACCCATGCTAACAGTTTTTCGGCTCAATGCGTCTGCCACCACATTAGCCTTACCCGGATGGTACTGAATTGTCACATCATAATCCTTCAATAACTCCATCCATCTCCTCTGCCTCAGATTCAAATCCTTCTGAGTGAAAACGTGCTACAGACTGCGATGATCTGTGAATACCTCACACTTGACACCATAAATATAGTGTCTCTAGATTTTTAATGCAAAAACCACCGCTGCCAACTCTAAATAGTGAGTCGGGTAATTCCTCTCATGCACCTTCAACTGCCTGGATGCATAGGCTATCACATTCCTATCTTGCATCAACACAGTGGCTAAACCAAAATGTGAAGCATCACAGTAAACAACAAAGTCTTTACCTTAAATCGACAAGGACAAAATAGGGGTTGTGGTCAAAAGTGTCTTGAGTTTTTGGAAGCTCTTGTCGCACTTGTCGGACCACACGAATGGTACCTCCTTCTGTGTCAGCCTGGTCAGGTGAGTGGAAATAGAAGAAAAATTCTTAACAAACCTCCGATAGTACCCCGCGAGCCCAACAAAACTCCTCACCTCAGTCACAGAGCTAGGCCGAACCCAACTCTTGACTGCCTCAATTTTCTGGGGATCCACCATCACCCCTTTTTCTGACACTACATGCCCTAAGAATGCCACAGAAGTCAACCAAAACTTGCACTTAGTGAATTTTGCATAAAGCTTTTGGTGCCTCAAGATATCCAGCACAATACGAAGATGACTAGCATGCTCCTCCCTACTCTTAGAGTAGATCAAAATATCATCGATGAACACGATAACGAAAGAATCCAAGTAGGACTTAAACACTCCATTCATCAAACTCATGAATGCTGCCGGTGTATTGGTCAAACCAAATGACATTACTAGAAACTCATAATGCCCATACCGGGTCCGAAAAGCAGTTTTCAGAATGTCCTCAGGTCTAATCTTTAGCTGATGGTACCCCGACCTCAAGTCGATTTTTGAGAATACTGATGCACCCTGAAGCTGGTCAAACAAATCATCTATATGGGGCAGAGGGTACTTATTCCGTATGGTCACCTTGTTCAACTGCCTATAATCTATGCACATCCGCATACTACCATCCTTCTTCTTTACAAATATGACCGGAGCACCCCAAGGTGAAGCATTGGGACGTATAAATCCCTTGTCTAGGAGTTCCTGCAGCTGAGTCTTAAGTTCCCTTAACTCTGCCGGAGCCATATAATACGGAGGAATGGAAATGGGATGAGTGCCTGGCTCCAAATCAATATAAAAATCTATATCCCTGTCCAGAGGAATACCAGACAAGTCCGCTGGAAACACTTCTAAAAATTCAGAAACCACTGGAACTGACTCAATAGGAGGAGACTCCACACTATTATCCCGGAGATGAGCCAAGAAGGCTAGACACCCCCTCTCCACTATCTTCCTAACCCGGACAAACGATATTATCTTAACTGGCTTAGGCCTGTACACACCTTCCCACTTAGTCTATCCTTACCCGGAATCTCTAGAGCCACAGTCTTGGTGTTACAGTTCAACAAAACATGATAAGGAGATAGCCAGGTCATACCCAAGATAATATCAAAATCAGCCATATCCAAGATTACTAAGTCTTCCCAAGTATGTAACCCCACAAAAATAACATAACGGTCACGATATACATGAGTCACAACCACCGACTCTCCCACTGGGGTAGAAATATAGATAAGGGAATCAAGGATATTACAGGTTAAACCCAGCCCCAAAGCAAAACTCACAGACACATAGGAATACGTAGAGCCTGGGTCAAAATATACTGAAGCCATTTTTTCACAAACAAGAATAGTACTTGAGATCACCGCATCTGAGGTTTCCGCTTCAGTCCTTCCTGGAAAAGCGTAGCAATGTGCCCGATCATCAATCCGGGCAACTTCCTGGGCCGGCTGCACCGCACCCCTGCCTTCGCCGTCATTCCCTCTGTCTCCCCAGCCTCCTTGAAAATTACCTCGCTCACCCTGTAGGCGACCCCTAGCATTACTGCCTCTGCCTGCCGGAACCACTGCTCTAGTCTGCTGCTGACCCTGATTACCTGTCTGTCTATTTGGACACTCCCTCTTAAAGTGGCCCAAATCACCACAATGGAAGCAACCACGGTCAAGAGTAGGTCTGTTAGCTGATGTATAGGATGCTCCCTGGCCTCTAGGAGCTCAAAATTAAGCTCCCTGATGACCATCTGTTATAGCTGGCAGAGCTGACTGAATAGGACGGGCCGGATAAGCCTGCTGATGCTGGCACCAGGAGTATGAACCACTATAGTTTCCCTCATTCTTGGGGTTCTTGGCTAAAGCCTTAGCCTGCCCCGCTTGCCTAACTCCCTCAATCTTCTTCACATAGTCCACCACATCATTGAAACCCTTTCCTGAAGAAGTCATATACATTGACAGCACCTGCAGATCGCTATTCAGACCTTTGATAAATAACTGGACCCGTTCCTCCTCAGAACCCAACATATATGTAGCAAAACGAGACAACGCATGAAACTTAGCCTCATAAGCTGAGACCGACATGCTACCCTGCTTCAAGTTCAGAAACTCATCCTTCTTTCGGTCCCTCAAAGTACGGGGAACATACTTCTCTAGAAACAATGCATGGACTGCTCCCAAGTCAGTGGAGGTAGAATGGAAGACCGACACTCAACATGAGACCTCCACCACTGCTTGGCATCACCTTGCAGCTGAAAAGTGACAAACTCTACCCCATGCTGACGTACAATACCCAACTTGTGCAACCTCTCATGGCAATCCAGGATGAACTCATAGGCATCCTCATTGTCTGTACCCTGAAACACTGGGGGTTTCAGCTTAAGGAACTTAGTCAGCATCTCATGCTCATTACCTGTCATCACTGGGCCTAACATTGGCCTGAGAAGATCATTTGTGCCCGAAGCTTCATCCTTCCTTGGTGTAGTAATGACAGCTGGCTGAGTATCCAAGGCCTGATTTGCATAAGCTGCGGGTATGGCTCCAGCACTAACCAACCCACTCAGAATATCTCACTCTTGCCTAAAGGCTTCCGGTGTCATAGTAGGAAGGCCTGTACCCTCAATCGGTGCCGCCTCCTCCTGAGCCCCTCCATCCTCTACAACCACTTCTTCTACATCCTCAGCCATATGATCTTGAGGTGGGGGAGGGGTTACCTCACGTGCAGCAGTAGCAGCTCGAGCTCCACCCCTGGTGGGTGCGGCTCCAGCTCATCCCCTGCCCCTTTCCCTACCTCTGTCTCGAATTGCCGGGCCTGCTACTGGGCCCGCTGGCCTTGCTCCGTTATTTCTTGTAGTAACCATCTGCGAACAGAAGAGTGAACGAGGTTAGATATCAATTTGTATAACCATATATCAATTGGAATCGAGTTATAGCACGAAGGAAAGAAGGAAGAGATAGTTTTTCCTAAAGCCCCATAGCCTCTCGAAGAAAAGTACGGACTTCTCCGCATCGTTCCGCAAGACTCTACTAGACCTGTTTGGTACAACGAGATCAACGAACCTAGGCTATGATACCATCTTTGTCATGACCCAACCCATCGTGAGTGGCACCCACCCAACCCCCGAATGAGCGAACCAATAGAGTTCAACCCTTGCCTAGACTAACAACATAAAATCAGCAAGCGAAAAGTAAACTAACAATCAAACTATTCAATAACTAAACATAATTATTATCCTGCAGAAAATCCCTCTTAGGAAATGAAAGTCATTGTACCAAACATCAATACCAATATCTAGAATACAGGGATGCAACCCCAAATGACAAAATAAAATAGTTTTAAGTCCGAAGCAAATGGACTGAAACTCTAAGATAATCCAAGGTAACTCGAAACAAGCAGCTCACCCTTGAAAGTCAGAAATCGCCAGTGCTAGATGTGAGGTCACGTCTTAGTCGCTGGTGATTACCTGTACTCACCAAAAGAAAGACAAGTGCAGTATCAGTACACCACCACTGTGTATTTATAGGATCATCAGCCAGTTTCCAAGTAAACAATATATATAACAGTACAACATATACAAGTAAATATATGGAAAACATGCAACAAGTATACATGCCCTAGACTACAGTCTCCACCTACCTTGTTCCTCCATGAAGTCCATCTCTTACCGTTCTATACCACAAACATGTATCAATAAACATACCTTTCCGTCTAGCCTGGACTCACCCTGGAATCCCCTCTAGACAACTACCAAAAGTAATGATTCAACCTGGCCTAAACCAAGACCAATGCAGCAGTTAAACAAGTTCCCGGCCCCTCAAGGACCACCAATAATAGCACATTTAACCAGACAACCCGGTCCACTCACAGAACCAATACCAAGTATCATATTCAGTAAAACAACCCAGTCCACTCACGGAACCAATATCAACTAATGCAATACAATAGTCAATGAAACAATGCAAGATGCAATAAAGTAAACTCGTACCAGGCGTGGTACCCATGCCAACAGAATGTTATACCCGTACCAGGCGTGGTACCCATGCCAACCATGTGTTATACCCATATCAGGCGTGGTACCCAAGCCAATCGAATGTCAACAAACCACAGTCAATATATGAACACACACAACTTGTAAAACCAACAAGTAAATACCGTTCAATCACTGACTGTAAACAGGAACCTAGACATTCCACATAACTTCCCTAAGCAATGTAATGCATACAATCACTTAGACATGAGTACATGAATATACATATTCACAGAAAATCATAAGACATCACCTACCTCGAAATGTTCCAAGCTCCATTCGACCCGAGCTTTCCCGTGTTCCAGATTCCTCTCTCACTCTTGGTCTAAAAACAATACACAGGACATACAATTAACACACAAGGCCTACACATTACCTGGATTATACCAAATCTCCAAACCCCAGGCCACCCATGATCATCCCACCTCTTTCCCGAGATTTTTCACCGTTAATTCTCCTAGTTCTATCATTTTTTATGGATTAAACAGGGAATTAAACAACCTATGATCATAATAATGTACTTTAATCCATACCCAAGAACTCACATGCTTGGAATCCCCTTCCTTCCCCGAATTTCACCATCTCTAGGTTATTCTAACCTTCTCCAAATTCCCTTCTAGCAATTCTACTGCATAGAAAACGTAATACAAAGATTGGGAAATGAAAATCTTACCTTAGGGAAGAATTTTAATGGAGAAAGGAAGAAAAACGTCTGGAATCGCCTAGCCCTTCTCCCAAAATGAACTTGAGAAAAACTAAATATTTTGGGAGCTGTTTTCTACATTAAAACTCGTCGGCCTGCTATAGCGGTCCCCGCTCCTCTATAGCGGTTCCGCTATAGCGGTAGCCCGCCGCTATAGCGGTCTTAAGTGGGTTGACCGTCCCTTGACCGTCGCTATAGCGGTAATTTTTACCGCTATAGCGGTGGCCGCTATCGCGCGTGAACGTGCTAGTCACAGACAGAAAGTCCGAAAATCTGCCAATTTTGGCCATTTCACAACACACCTGTTTCCCCCGACGTCCTGAACAACCCCTTCATGTCAAACGCGATTCCGGGAGTTCTACTTACCCAAATACGATTCCGAAAAGTCCCTCGGACTCTTTTATATCTTGGCTACATGGAAAACTAGCTCAATCCAAGACACCCTAACCCATATTTACCCGGATTTCCCTAGACTCTACCTCGCTCCAAAACCGGCCGAGGCTAGCCTAGCCCAGAATTTCAAACTCTCAAATCCGAAGTTTTCTAACTCTAAAACTTGGCACAATGGAACTACCCGTAACGACGTACCCGGTCGTTACATATGACTTGCATAAAAGCAGTTGAATGTAAGTTAAAAAATGGGGTTTTGAAGAAAGTTGAGTCAACTTGGGGAGCATGTGGAGCATGATCCCGCTGACATTGAAACTAGCAATATATGGTATGCGTGGTGGGCAGATTGCATTTGCATATCCAACCTCCACAATTGCATCATCTAAATTGAAGTCCAAATCCATGGTACCTAAAGCAACACAAACAAAAAATGCACGTAAAGTGAGAAATAAAGACTCAAAATGGAGTTTATACTAGTTAGTAATTTATAGACCGTATTTCCTAGTAATGACATCAAAATTTGATATGCCCAAAGTTCACCTTAAAGTTGGTTTAAAGCATTCATTTTACCAAATATGAAACCCAACAAGGTTGGAGTCGAATCACACAAAGAATACAACGAAAAAAAGTACTTGTTCAGTGTGGAAACCAACTTAAGGTCTTAATTTATAGGGAAAATGGGATACTAATTGTTGATTGAATTGGAACATGTATTGCCAATTGCATGAGAGGAATTTCTTTTAGATTTTGTAATCAATTAATAAAGACAACTAGGGTTGTCATCCCAAAGTGAAGGTAATGCAACTGGGTATATGTTTTAACTCACTCAAATGTTATGATGTAGTAGATAATGATTTCTAAAATCTCATTAAAAGTCTTCCAAAAAAATTAATGAATTTTACTGTAAGTTTTTTCAAGCCTTAAAGTGTGGCTTTGATCACAATCACTCAAATCAGAAGTTAACTCTCCTATTTCTAGCTCTAGCTCGAATCATTAAACGGGGTTTAAAGCCCCAAATCATTGCAATTTAGTCTTTTTCTTATCTTTAGCTTTCTTTATCAAGCAAAGTCAAGACAAAAAGACACATTTAATGTTTGGAACTATCAAATAAATCAATGCTTGAAGATGTAAATAGAGAATATCAATGGCATAAAATGAAGTTTTTATATAAATACCTAATGACATAAAATTAATATTGGTCCTACAACCATAGGTAATGAAATTAGCTTCTAATATTCCACATAATAAAAATAAGAACTATGAAAGTATTTGTCACACCCCTTTTTCGAACGATGAAACGAACGAAAGGGTTTTTCCAATTAAAGTGATGGTATTGAATATAGATTATTTTATTTACAGAGTCACCACTTGGAATTGAGTTATGTTGTTCCAAGTCACCTTTTTGAATCCCTAATCAAAAGAAAATGACTCTTATTTTTGGTCTGCGAAAACAAAAGATCGGGTAAGGAATTCTGTTGACCGAGGAGAAGGTATGAGGCACTCCTCGAGTCCCGTGGTTCTAGCACGATCGCTTTTATTGACTTATTTATGGCTTGAATTAACTCTTGGATGAGCGGTGCTTGATTAATTGCTTAATTTTTACCTAAATAACATGTCCGAAATAGTGACTTATATTTTTTGGCTTAGGAACCTAACCGCACACAAAGCCTGAGTTAACCAAGGAGCGTAACCGCACACATGGTCATACTCAAATATTTTATTATTATTATCGCGCCTAAAGCTCATCTAACGTTAGAGGCATCTGTTCGTCTCTTGTAAACTCGAGATGATTTATTCTTTCTTTTCTTTTCACTCATTTCTTTCATTTTCGCGACGAGTTTTGAGGAAACCTGCAACTCATCTCGCTCCCTTATAATTGGCTTTTCCTCTCTTTTCTTTTTCTTATAACGGGTCTTGAATAAATTCGTAACCCATCTCACTTAAACTCACACTAGTTAATAAATCACATTAGCAAAAACATATTGAAAAACTTGAACTGGATATATAGCTAAAGCGATAAAAATAACTTGAGAGATGACCACATAATAAATTTAACTGTTGTTTTAGTAGGGAGTGTATATATATATATATATATATTCAAAACATTACCACAGAAGTAGCAAATATAATACTAACCCCTCTAATAATACTAGAGTAAGTGGTTATAGTAGTAGCATTGTTAAGAATAGTGCTAAGATTTTCATAGGTAGTTGTTACCATTCAATTTACGCACCAAAACATATGTTTTCTCTTCTTTTTTTCTTTCTCTTTCTGTCGTTTTTCTGTTTTGCTCCTACGTGTTCTCTGTCTATCTTTTTTGTTTCTTTTTTCTCTCTGTTTTTTCTATGTGTGTTGTGGTGCTGCGTGTGTGTTGTCTGGGGAATGGGGAGGGGACGTGTGGTTGTGTGTATTGTTAGGGGGAATATGGGGTAATGGGGAGAGTGGAGTGAAGTGAGGGGTAGATTAGTGGGGTGGTTTGGGTAGTGGGTTTAGGATTTTTTTAATTTTATTTTGTAACAAATAAATAAATAAATAAAATATAATAATAAAAATATTGACTAATTATTTTGAATAAATAAAAATATAGAAAACATTAAATAGCTAGACTAAATAAAATGTATCTAAGAAGATACTCAAACTACTAATTTATTTATAAAAAATTAAGTTAAAAGAAAAAACATATATTTTTTGAAAATTTTCTTACTATCAGAAAAGTAAAATAATAAAGTTTATCCTAAAATATGACTCTATTTTTTTGAAATATTTTTCACCATTTTAAAATAAAATCTACTAAAAAAAATAAAGAAATAAAGATTAGACTTAAAAATAAATATAAATAAAAAATAAGTTAAACCTCGGAAAGGGAAAAAAATCACGTGTCTACAGTATTCGTGGAAGCTTACAAAGTAATGGAGAAGATGACAAAAAGAAAGAGATTCTCTTCTTAAAGCTTCAACCACCACTAATATTAGTCTTCGATGAAGGGAGACAAAAATTGATGCAAGAATATGAATACAAAACCCTAGAAATGTCTTTATAACCCCACAAAATTGTATTCCAAAACTGAACAAAAATGCTCCAATCGACCATTTTGCGATTTGAGGGCCTCGTTTCTTTTTTTAGCAATAATAGATTATAGGTTTTTTATAAGAAAAATATTAAAGATAATTTGTAGAAAAATATATACTTTTTATATAAAATAAACAAATTATTAGAAGAAGTTTGATATATCTAGAGTACTATGTTTCAAGAAAGATTAAATACATTAGTTATATATATTATTAATTGAAAAAGAATTATTAGAAGAAATGAATTATAAAAATATAATCAACAACTTTACATTTCAATAAATTTAAAAATATTAGACTTTATAAAATAAAAAAAATTTCTTTAAAATTTAAGGCCTCCATTTAATTTTCGCCTTAGACCACTAATATACTTGAGCCGCCCCTATTTTGAATTCTCTTTGCTTGCATCAGTGATCTTTGGACATGAGATATGCGGTCCACATATTGTGATATGCAACTGCATATTTTCATTTTCTTCTTCAATTGGGCAATCTGCGCTTGTTTTCCTCACTTTGACTTCACACTCCTACAAAAGCACAAAACACATAAGAAATGACATAAATGTAATTAACATGTGATAAAGTCTTAATCTAATAGTATCAAATATGTCATATTTTCACGACGCTTCATAGATCAGGTTTGGGACAGAATAAATATGCACTCGTTAAATCAACAGTGTAGTGTCACTGATATAAAAGACACACATGACCTCCCACTCCAAATGAGGAAATAGCTTCTCCAATGTTTTGGACAATCAATAGTTTCAGCTCTTTGAAACTGAGTTAGTAAGCTAAGATTGTTTTGTCTTAGGGGAAGTTTGAATTTTGTTGGTGTTGAGTTTACTCGAGCAATTCAAAATCACTTGAAGCTCTTGGGCACCACTACCCCAATATGATGACCTTTGGATATAGCTTTCTTTTCGTTGACGAAATAATAAGTAGTATTGAAGAGCAGATTCAACAGTATTACCCTGTGTGCAGCACCTACAACTGGTGAGAGATAGTTTGTATGACCAAGGTGTACAAAACATACTCAACATATTGACTTGCGAGGGTGTTACAATGCTCCTCTTGAAGGTGACCTGGTTGCACAGTGTGGGGGATTTATAATTTTTGGGCTCCACATAATGCAATGAAATATTTTTTGTTACAAACTTTTATAGTATTTTTGAGAATATGAGGGCAGCAAAAATTATGCGAATGATAAGGGCGGTGGTGTCAATGAGAAGTGTGACGAGGAGTGTAGCGATGAGGGAAGCAATCATAATGAATAGATTTTTCTTGTTTTTTTGGAACTATTTACAATTCACCATGTGAAGAGATATTACTTTATTTTTATGTTCCTAATTTCTATTCTTATTTTTTTCAAAAAAAAAAACCTTGACAGGCCTTGCTCAATTTGGCCTAAATAAAGTGGTCAATTTGGTCCAGTTAAAGGGATCAAAGGTTGGGAGTCAAATTGTGCTCCATCGCCTAATTATTACTTTGTCAATATATATTGTCATCATTTAATCTAAGACAAAATGACATGGGAGATCCCTGTTTTGTAAGTTGAACTCTCCTACTCACCTATTTGCTAACTGAACCCTTAAATTCATTAGAACACAATATTTTAAACCATTTTTATGACTACTCGGTGTGTGTAACACAAAAACGAACACGTAGATTTTCACATCATTTAAAATTGCCACATAAGAATTAAGCATTAAAAAAATAATTAAATCAAATGCCCTTAACCCCCCCCCTCCTCTCCCCACCCCACCCCTCTCTTCTTCTTCTTCTTCTTCTTCAAACCACCCATTCATTTCTCTCTCCATTCTTCTTCTTCATCAGATTACTCCCCTCCACCCCTTTACTCTCCTTCCTATCTCTTTCTCTCTTTCTTCATCAGAACCCACACCCCCTCCTTTCTCTCTTCTTATTTTTCAGACCATTTTTGCCTTTTTTTTTCTTCATATTTGCTCATAAAATAAGCATCAAATTCATGTCAAATATGTGAAATTTTTTTTTATTTGGCTTGAAATTTTAACTACATGTTCACAAACATAAACTTCAATCACAATTTTGAATTAATTTCACAAATTCGCAAGACCCATTTGTTGTTTTTCAAGCTTTCTCAAGCTTACCAATGAAATTTTATAATTTTTTAATACCCAACATCACCCTTCACATTAATTCATACTCACACTTCCTCTTTGAATGCAGTTAACACAAATGAAAAAAACTAAAAAATTAGAAAAATATTCATGGGATTGATTTTTTTTTTGAGAATGGGTGTGGTGGATGAATTTGAAGAAGAAAGGAGAGTGGGCTGGTGAAGAAGAAGAAAGTTGAAAGGGGGTGGCGGGGGGTGATAGAAGAAGAAGAAAGTTGAAGGAGGGGGTGGGGAGGATGATGAAAGAAGAAGAAATATATTTTATTTTATTTTTTGAAAAATCATTATTGTTTTTTTTAAATTTTTTAATGTTTTTAAATGTAAAATATTATTTGTACTCGCTTTCAAACGCGTGTAAACACACATTTTGCCAACTCAACAACATTAATGCCACATAAGCTTGGTCAATGGTCAAAGAGTTTTAAAATATTGTGTTTTCTTTTACAACAAATATTGTGTTTTATTGTGTTTAAGAGTTCAGTTGACAAATAGGTGAGTAGAAGGGTTCAACTTACAAACGGAGACAAGTACAGGGATCTCCAAGATCATTTCGCCTTTAATTTATCTAGGACACTGACACACAAAAGAAACTCACCTATTAATAAATCAAGAAAATTATTAATATACACATTTAATAATAATTATATTAAGGTTAAGAGTATAAGTACATTTAATTAACTAGAGAATTTATTTTATCAAGTCAGTAAAAAATAGTTATCTCTATTTGAAGCATTCAATATATAAAAAATGTATTAGCACAAGAAGTTGAACTATACCTCTCTCATAATGAAAATAAGCTATATTTAATATTTCTACAATCATACCGATGACTCTATCCAATTTTCATCTTAGAGTGTGAATATAAACTTTATACTTATAAAAAATAATGATTTAATCTATAGTGTATAAATTAAATTCTCTACATTAAATTATTTATTATATAAGCAAGGACACACAGACAAATACATGAGTTATTTAAATGTAAACTTTATTAAATTAAATAAATAAACAATCATTTTATGAGGAATACAAGAACAAAACACATGTTGTATAGTATATCCTGACAACATTAGAAGGTAATTATATAAGAAATCCAAGTTAAAAAAATATTTTTTTTTCTAAATTCCAACAAAGTGAAAGATTAAGTTTGAAGTGAATATAATTTATGTCACCAAAGCTCGATTAGAACTCAAAATTATTAATTTCAAAAACCTTTTAGAATTATAGGAGAGTTAAAACTATAAATGATGCTAGTGAGTTTAAGGACTACATGTAATTTACTTCAAATTTATTGCTAAAATTTCAAGTGGTAAACTAATAGATTTGATTTTTAAATTCTTCTCAAAATAGTCAACAAATCAAATTGATTTTATTAATAATCTTCTAATCTAAATAAATTGCATTTATTATTTTCATATTGCTTTTATGCAGTGCCAACACATTATTGTTCACCTTTTGATCATAAAAATAAAAATTACATGTGTTTTTCTGCATGAATTTATATTTGTCTCGCATAACATGTGCTACTTATGGCATAACAAGGTGTTATTTATAAAACTTAATTATAGCTAATTGGTTTTTTTATTTTGAATTTATGCGTTTTAATTTGACTGGATAAGGATTTAAATAAGTAAAAGAGATTATTAAATATTACAGTCTTAAACTAAAAATATGTGTAATATATTAGTTTCTTAAATTTTTTAGTCTTAGATATGTTATGTAGAATATTGAAATTTAAAAGTTACTATTTTTTTTAAAGAGTAGACTAAAATTAAAATTATTAAATATTTTTAAAGGTGTGAAAAAACCTTAAAAACAAATAATATTTTCCCTAGATCTCCCTTTTGTTCTTTTAAAATTTTCACTTTAATTAAAAAAATTAATCTAAAATATTTATCATTTTAAAAAATTAAGCGGTATTAGTTACCTTTTTTCTAAATTTCACCAAATTACTGCTCCACTTCAAGGATCCAAATAACAATTATTTAGTCATTTAAGGACAAGTTAATAATAATTCAGCTAAACATCTTTATCAATACTATTTTATTTATAATATACGTGTAAAAACTTAAACGATAAACCAAAGAAGTAACATACTCATACTTTGAGGGGGGAGTCCTATGACCCCCGCTGAATATTTTTTAAAGCATTTTTTTAATATTTATCAGGTGAGCTGAACAACAAATCAAAGCTCTGTTATTTTGTTTGTACACACGAGCTAATAAAAAGGCAAAAAGACAAAGAAGTTCAATTGGTATCACTCTTTTACACTCTCCGAACAAAAGAAAAAAGAAAAGAAAACCGAACCTCTCCTTCACACTTCATCTTTTCCACAGAGAAATCATTTGAATCTCTTGAAATTTAATCTCTTGAATCTCTATATTCTTCCATAATCGAATTTTTGTGTGTGTCATGTCGGATAAATACCAAAAATTATTTAAAATATCTAGGGGTACTAGCTAGGTCTCTGTTAAAGTATGAGTGTGCTACTGCAAATTCGATAATAGTTTAGGCGTTATTTTAGCCTTTTGTCCATAAAAATAAATTAAATATTTAATTATAATAAATTAATATGAGTTGGTGTATATAAAAGTAATTTATTTTAGAAAAAAAAACAACCTCTCACGTCACCATATCATCATCAAACACAAAGTACCAGGGGTGGGACCTTTGTGAAGATATATTAGTATTTCTTAGCGTGTGTTCGATATGGAGAAAAATATTTTCTATTGAAAAAACATTTTTGAAAAATGTTTTCAGGAAAATACTTATTTTCCACGAGGGTACGGGTGTGAGAATGAGGGCTACAGGTGGTGGGGTAAAGATGATGTGTATTGAAAAATGAAGGACACCATCAATATGTAATGCCACTTGTGAAATTTGTTTGTCTTACTTTCACTAGAAAAGTCTTTTTTCTTTTATTTTTATGAAACTTGTTTTCTTAAAAAATATTTTCCAAAAAACGGCTAAACGATCGGACCAGACAGGCGCATGTAGCTTGACCGCCTTACCCGTCATTGAAACACAAGTTGGAGACGTATCGGCCTATATTCCCACCAATGTGATCCCCATTAAAAAATATTTTCCAAAAAATATCACCAACTAAGTATGATAAAATTGAAAAAGTATTTTTCAGAAAATATTTTCCTCCATACCGAACAAACATTTATTTTCCCTTTCTTTTCTTTTCTTTTCCTTTCATAATCATATATAATGTGTATTTTCCTTCTTTAACTTTTTCCTTGTTCACACTTTTTAACAACTCAGTCCACCTTGTGAGTGCTCGCGACTAAGTGAAACTCATATGTTGTCTCATAATAGATTTTCATTCCTCCGATACAGTGAGAAAGTTGATTCTCCGGTAGCGAAAGATCAATTGAATAACTTATCTTACTTTATCGAAGTCGTCTTTTTAGATCTGTCTGCTCAATGAACGTTGCGACTAAGGGAAGATTCAGATGTGATCTCTAAGACTTTTTCATTTCTCCGATGCGGCGAGAAACCTGATTGGATGATTTATCTTACTTGATTTTCATAGATTCAATTTGAAGAAGTTCGTCTTTTTACGACTGGTTTAAGTATTTCCAAGCGCATGAAATGACCATCAATTTATGTACAACTGGATCACGCGTAATTCTTAGAAAAGGTAACTTACATGTTTATTTAATTATATTTCAAATTATTTGCATAAATTTCAGAATTTTTTGATTCATCTAAAATTGTCAGAGACTGAATTTTATCGATCCTTGAAACTAAAGCGTATATGAAGAAAATCAACATCTGGAAAAATAAGAATCAATATTAAATATGCAAGTGATAAAATTAAAAAGATAGTATTGAATATTAAACGGCACAAAAAAATGAGATGGTAGAATGAAAAAGAGTATTCAAAATTGTGCTTAAATCATTATTAGGGTTTCAAGAACTAGGCCTCTGAAGTATTATAGATAACTCTCTAGACAGTACAATTTACAATATTCCAAAACAGAATAGCTATTTAGATTTACAATATTTCAAAACAGAATAGCTATTTAACTTTTTCAAATAACTTGTCCAATTGTCATATTGTTGTCCTCTGTTATGCTATTGCAGTATAATCTCTTTAGATTCGCATTCCTGTTTAGCTCCTTGAAATCTCCTTCTATTTCTTTCACTCCATATGTGGTACATTACATTAGCAACAAAGTAAAAGCCTAAAATTTGCCCCTTGATCTGCAATGCTTGGTGATCCTAGTGTGCCATTTAATTTCCTCCTCCTTGGTGCCAAGTTGTCTCTGTATTCCTAACCAATTCAGAATAGAAATTCATAGATGACTGAAATAGCTGCAAGTAAAATATAGGTGCTCCAAAGATTTCATATCAGTCTTGCAACGAGGATCAATCTTTTCCACTTTACTTTCTAGTAAGTTTGTTGGAATGAGAGGTAGATTTTCTTGGGAATTGATTTTCATAATATGTTCTCTATAACTATATTTCATTATAAAAGCCAACAAATTAATTTGACCAAATGACATGTTATAAAGAGGTTAGACTATATCTCAAAAACATATTATGAAAATATTTTGCTTTCTTTGTACTGTTAGAGCTTACCTATAGCGGCCTCAAGTCATTTATGACTTGCTAGGACCGCTGGTTTGGTGCCCGGATCGTTTGTTTGGTCTTTATGATCCTTTCTCTGTTTTAGAGCTTTAAATTAGAAAATCATTGACTTTAGTCAACATTCTTAGCAAGTATGCTCGAAATTGAATTCCAACAGTTCCGTTAGCTCTGGAGCGTGGATTTTGGTCTAGTTGGACCTTTGATCGGGGCCTAGGAGTTTTCGGTATGGTTTTACCTCACTTTCTGAGATTTCAGGCCAGTTGGAATTGAAAGTTTGACTTTGGTCAACTTTCGATGATCGAAGAGTCAAATTCGGAATCCAACGGTTCCATCAGCTCCAGAATATCAAGTTTGGGTTAGGTAGGTGATTGATTTGAGTCTCAGGTTAGCCGGACCCATTTTGTGTGTTCGGTTGGAATTCGTAAGCATTGACTTGGGTCAACACTACATCGAAACGACCTCATATAGAAGTTTCATCGATTTCGTTGAGTCTGGAATGCCATTTTTGATAGGGTAGCATAGTTCATTTGCACGTGCGGAGTCCCAGATGAACCCTGAAGGCCCATCTAGTGACTTTGCAACTTAAGAAAGTTGCTGGTTGTTGTTGCAGGTGCAGGCCTCAGGACTTAAGCACGACCGCCACGCTATCGCGATGGTCTTCCTCTTTGGTCATCGCTACCGCGAGGTCTCCTTCACGCGATCGTGATGAAGGGTCTGTGGACCCAACACCCATTGCTCTTTGCGACCACATGGCTGGACCATCGCAATCGCGATGGTCTAGCCAGCGTGGTCATCGCGATTGCGTGGGGTCCTTCGCGATCGCGATGAATCACCCCTGTCAGTATATATTTATTCTCCTTCGTTTTCTTCTTCATTTCAACTGTTTTCCTCCATGGTTGAAGAGCTCTAATCTCAAATTTCAGTAAGGGTTCATCATAAAGTATTGGGGTGATTCATTCCTTGTCCGTGGTTGATTTCTCATCTTTAATTGTAAGTTTTTCATCCCTTTTTTCGTTAATTTCTCTGGTTGATTCTTAATTTGTTCTTGGGGTTTAGGGGCTGTTTTAGGCCCTTTTCTTACCTGTATTATGCTTAATTTTTGAGCATGAGTTCCTGGTTGCATTGGGAACCACGTGGTAAATTCTGTTTTCAGTTGTGGGGCCTATGAGCCCGTTTTTGACTCAGATTTTGACCTTTCTAATTATTAGCATTATGGGTATTGTTAGCTTCATATTGACAAGTAGATTATGTTTTTGGTAGTTTGATTGCTGTTCGGGGCTTCTCGGAGCAGTTTGGGCTCGGATAATGTCTTTCCTGCAACTTTTCATCGGACGCCAGGTAGGCTATGACTTACCGATATTAGACTTGGCCTATATAAAATATAATTGCACTATTTAGCTCATCCTTGGATTGGGATTACTAGGTTGGCACCTAGACCTTGTCCATGTCTTTTTTTAGTTATTTTTCTACTTCAATATTTGAGTTAGTAGAGTAGTATTATCCCTTTCGGCCCCTGAGTGGCTTTTTCATATGCCTCTGGACCATAGTTAGTGGAGAAATATGAAAGTGTCCATGAGTCGCGGACATTGATTCGCGATTGCAAGCTGGTTATCTATGTTGTAGAGCGGATTGAGTCTGTGCAGGGCCAGTAGGTTGATATTGAGCTGTTGGTTGTATATGAGCATATTATCATCATGATAAGAGCTTTTCTGCATCAGTTTATTACTACTACAGGGCTGCAGGCTTAACTATCACTGATTTTCTAACCTTGCATGGCTCCGAGGGTCCATTTTCAGTTATTAATAGCAATAAATAGACTTAGAACTGGCTTATGGATCTTCTTGAAGTTAAAAGGATTAAATGTTAGTTTTTTACACTGATATCTGAGATGATACTAGACTCTGCCAGACCGAGCGCTAGAGATGGTTTTATTACTGATTTTAGACCCGAACAGACTCTGGGCATGCATAATGAGATCTTGAGAGTTGGTATATGGTCGCGAAGACCTCCATGGACCTTGCCGATCTGGACTAGGGGCTACAGGCCGAGAGTGCCGGAGGAGAGGTATACGAGGGACTAGAGGTATACGGAGAAAGCCCTTCCATGGGTCCTACCTGCTGGGCCTACGGGCACCGGAGGAGGTGCATATGGTACCACTAGCACACCATATTATATGATTTATTTTCTGCACGATTCCACCCTTGTTTGTTGTTTGATGAGTCTACTCTCCGGTAGTATGGGATGCCAGTAGGGTTTGTCTTCACTTGTATGTATTCCTTGGGTGTATGGGCACTCGTTGGGATTGTAGGTAGAATTACTGTTACTTGCTCCTATTGTAGTTACCTGCTAGTTTACTTTTCGATCATCCTTACCTTGTGAGCTGTATTGTTAGCATGTTTATGTTTGCTTATCTTTCTTTCTCTCCCTTTATTTGAGGTTATCGGTACACCGCCCTGTTCGTTAAGCTTTCTTTATTTACTGTTAATACAAGGACCCAGGTGCGTTCTCTACTCTTACATCTGTATTTTGTGATACATCTTCTATAGCTAGCTTAGTACACTTGTTTTCTTTTATGCCTTCTATCTATTGCTAGCTTCCATGTACTTCACTTTATTTGCTTTTGTAACTCTCTTCTTCCCTCCATCTGTAGTGGAGGAATTCTGGTAAATTTTTCCTAAATATGACCTTCCCTATACATACAATATTTTTAACATAATTATATTTGTATATAATCAACTAGTAAAAATCATAGAAAACTATTTATAATATAATGTCTCATAGTTGACGCTACTGGCAACTTAAGAAGTTCAATAAAAGTATTCAAGATTTAATATATAAATAGTAACGTTCGACTTAAATATACATAATATAATTTTTATATTCATCTGATCATCCTTTTTCAGATTATATATAGTCTAATTGTTATAAGATGGAATACTTCGATAACCTTTAAACATGCGATAAATTTTATTTAGACACTCGAATTATAGTTTGTTCCAATTGAGCATCTGAACAAAAACTTCTTACTCAAACTTTGAAAAGATGCGGTGCATATTCTCAAGCTCTTTTTACGTAGATAAGTTAACCACATAAAATATGTCACAAATCAACCTAAATTGGAACATGAATAAGGTTTTACGACTTATTGAGACTAATATATATAATTAAAAAATATAATATTTTAAGTGGTTAATTTATCTACGTAATTGGTGCTTGAGAACACGCACAAAAGCTTTTCCAATATTTACGCTGAAAATGTCTAATAAAATACTTTATCATTTGTGTAGATGCAATAAAAATTCAAATGATTTTTTTTTAACATAGTTAACAATAGAGTTTAAGTTATATACACTGATACGTTAATATTTACACAATTAATTCATTTTAGAGGTGATTATAATTTATACATCTCTACAATAAGTATTGAACTACAATAAACGATCAATAAAAATCAAGATTGACATAGTATTAGAGCAATCACGTGACCAATT
This sequence comes from Jaltomata sinuosa, assembly GCA_003996215.1. NCBI lineage: Eukaryota > Viridiplantae > Streptophyta > Magnoliopsida > Solanales > Solanaceae > Jaltomata > Jaltomata sinuosa. The sequence continues at coordinate 177,643 of QJPP01007187.1, read as the reverse complement.
GATATAGTTTCAAGAGCAAAAAGACATACTTAAAGGAGAAAATGCAGCACTTTCATCACCTTCTCCTCAACAACTACTGAAGATTCTTCCACTCCCCAATAAATTAAACAATGTCTTTCAAGACATAGTAGCCTTTCTCCTGTGGAGCAAGAAAAAAACTCTGAGAGATACTTCTCTTTAAGTCATCTTGCCCGATCAAGCGCAAGATTAGGTACGGCCTTTCCTCAGGTCTTGCGTGAATGCTACAAGCTTTGTACACTGGGATATTCTTTTATTATGATAGAATAAAATGACAAGCATATACTTATATAGGTACCTTTGGTAAGTCTCTTGAATCTGATGTAAGCTTCTCTCCCCTTCATAAAAATGTGGTGAGTCTTGAACTGAACATACAAAGAAAGAAGACAAGCATTAAAAGATAATCAAACAACTCAAAACCTATAAATATTTCAAAGAAGAGGAGATTAGTAGAAATCATTACGTAGGCAATATTTTGAGCAGATTTTGTATCTTGGAAATGCACAAACCCACAACAGTATCTTTCGTATATTCTCAATTTTTCTAATTTAAATGCTTAATCATTAAATAAGAAATAAGGTTTAAGCAAATGATAATCTAACAATTTAACCAATAAAATGTTAAACAAATCTACCTCATAAGTTTTGAGTTGAACATCGTGATTGTGAACTAGTCCAAACTGTCTGACAATGGCGTAGAGATCATTTCTTGTTGTGTTGGTTGACAAACCTTTGATATATAGTGATTTATATGTAACATGTTAATAGAAAATTCATCAATTGTTTTATCATGATAAAAATTTCATCAACTATTTTCTTAAGGCAATTGAAATTTACATTGGACTTTATTATAATTGTCTTGTGCAACATTGGTTGATGAAGCTGCAGCTTTCAACACACCATGTGAGCTAGATGTCAGTGCCTGAACTAAGCCGTTAGATTTCACATAACTAGGATGTGAATCAAACGACCATTAAAAGTATGACTAACCATTGAAGCATAGCTAACTTTTGAAGCCTCGTTCTCAATGACTGGAGACCAATCAAGTTTTTGCCTAATTAAAATATTTTCAATAGATGAAGCATGGTAGGTCCTCGCCACCAACGAATGCCCTGTACATGATCATAGGTTATTGCGGATTTTGTTCCCCAATCAGCACCTAAAAAACCTCAAGCCAATGGCTTAGTTCAGACACTTACATCTAGCTCACATAGTGTTTCAAAAGCTGCAGCTCCTTCAACCAATGTTGCACAAGATAATTATAATGAAGTCCGATGTAAATTTTCATTGCCTTAAAAAAATAGTTGATGAAATTTTTACCATGATAACACAATTGATGGATTTTCCATTACATGTTACATATAAATTGATATATATCAAATGTTTGCCAACCAACACAACAAGAAGTGATCTCGACGTCATTGTCAGACAGTTTGGACCAGTTCATAATTACGATGTTTAACTCAAAACTTATGAGGTATATTTAAACAAATATACTGGCTATATTGTTAGATTATCATTTTCTTAGACCTTAATTCTTATTTAATGATTAAGCATTTAAATTAGAAAATTTGTGAACATATAAAACAACTGTTGTGGGTTTGTGCATTTCCAAGAAACAAAATTTGCTCAAAATGTTGTCTACATAATGAATTCTACTAATCTCTTCTTCTTTAAAAAATTTATGGGTTTTGAGTTGTTTGATCATCTTTCAATTCATGTCTTCTTTCTTGGACTGTTCAATTCAAGACTCATCACATTATTATGAAGGGGAGAGAAGCTTACATCAAATTCAAGAGACTTACTAAAGATACCTATATATGTATATGCTTGTCATTTTATTCTGTCATAATAAAAGGGTAACCCAATGTACAAAGCTCGTCGCATTCACGCAGGGCTTGCGGAAAGGTCGCACCTAATCTTGCGCTTGATCAGGAAAGATGACTTGAGGATAAGTTTCTCTCAGAGTTTATTTCTTGCTCTATGATGTGAGGCCAAAATTACATATATTTAATCATTATTTGCCTCATATTTAGTCTTTGTATTATTGTTTTTGATTATTAATTTTATGAATTATTCTTATGTTGAGTATTTTTATTTGTAGGATTAAAGTGGTGCGAAAAGGAAGAAATTTGGAGAAGAAACGAATTAAAAATGAGAAATCATATAAGGAAATCAAGCAAATGTTCATACATATGCAGAAAAGTTGCAAATTGAATTGCCTTGAACACGTGTCATTAATTGAAGAAAAGAGACAGTATCTGAGAAAATTGAAGGCGGCGCATGTTGGTTTGCCGTGTCATCCAAACTAGTTCGATTTTGGTTTCTCAATTCGGTTTGGACTCAGTTATTTTATTTGAGACTTTTTTCTATACCTATAAATATCTCATAAAAATAATTTATACACAATTTTTGACCTACGAAGAGCTAGGAGCCGCCGTGGAGGCCGGAGAATATTGGTTTCATCTTTTCTTCTCCTTTATTATTTATTTTTACGTTTTTCTTGGATGATTTGTTGTAATTACTCCATGTCTATGTGGAGTTAAACTTCTCATTCTAGGATTGCGGTAGCTAATTATATGATTGTTGAAGTAGACGATTGATTCAATTAGTTGTTCTTATATTCTTGTGCTTACTATTTTAATGCTTAGCTACCATTAAAATAAATCTATAATCTCTTTGTGAACTCGAGAGAAGAATCATTGAGATAGAACGAAGAATATAGAGGGCAAGACCTCTCTTTTGTAACGTAAAGGGTAGGTTAGCGACTAGGATAGAAATATACCTAGAACGCCTTGTTTAGTTTACACGGGAAGATATATAAAAGTGTTCGGAATAAGATGTTACATCCCCGCTCAACGATGTAGTTGTGATGCTATTTTGAATAGGCAACTAGAGGCTCGAGAGACCATAGTTGTAAAATCAACCCTGAAATCAATAACTAGATAAATAAGCAAGTTGATGAAATTACTTATTCAACACGATTGTTAGCAAATCCATAGTCCTAGATCGATTTCATCACATTGGTTACGTGAAAATCCGCTCTTTGTTTGGTTAATTGTTCATTAGTTAACTTCTTTTTTTATTTCTAGATTAGTTAAGAATAAATTCACCTTTGAATTTTTACGCTTGAATAAATAATTAGAACTAGTTTAATTTAGTGACTAGTTAATCGACAAGTCCATGTGGGTACGATATCTGGACTTACAATCCTATATTACTTGTACGATCGCGTACACTTGCGTGTGCGTTAGGACGCAACAAGTTTTTGGCGCCATTGTCGGGGACTTAGAAATTAATTATTTATCTATATTAGACTTTTTCTTTTTATTTATTTAAGTTTTTGTATATATTTTATTTTCTTTTATAGATAGTTTTTTTTTTACTTTTTTTTTTCCGATACTCCTCTTAACATGACATCCGGGGATAAAGATTGGTTGAAGGATCAGTACTATTCATATGTTGGTAATCCTTGTCAGTATTGTGGAGGATCCCACCTGGGTATCAATTGCCATTATATTCAAAAGGGTGGGTGGTGCACACCCACCCAATCTTTTGAATTTAATGTATGTCATATATGTGGTGGTCAGGATGGCCATTCAAATGGTTGTCCTAACTCTTATTCCCCTTCCCCCAGCCCCTATTATTATTCTTCTGTTGTTTATGATATTGACAGGGGTAATGAAATGGAGGATGTGAATCATGAGGCTCATCTCATTGATATGTTAAAGCAAATACTAGATAAGCAGGAAGAATTATGGAAAAACGCTATCAAATTGAGGGAAGGCACAGAGAGGATAGGTTCCCATCTCACAGAGATACAGGCTATGGCTGAAACTTGTATTGATCAGCAAGTTACGGTCCTAGTCAATACCCAAGATGACCCCTAGTAGAAGAAGAAAGTCTCTACTAGGAGAAACCTGTGAGGAAGCAGACATAGTGAGTCAATCTTGGCTAAGGGAACAAGAGGAAAAAGTTAAATTTCATGAGTTTCTCCGTGATAATCTTACATACATGACGACACAGCTGATAGAAGGAAGAGTTGAGCTCATACAAAAGATAGACCAATTTGGCTCAGATATTCATGACTTGGAGGATCACTTGAAGAAAATGGTTGAGGCGTCTGATGCCCAATCACCAATTATAGTGGATACTGGCCAATTAGTGGAGCAGAAAGAAGAATTCCATCCATTCAACTATGCTTTATTCATTAGTGCTGATGTTGAGAAGATGTATGAAAGTGAACATGTCATAAGCAATGCACGTTTGGGATTAGGTACTGTTGGACCCCATTCTAATCACTTTTCTACATTATGTTTTATTGATGACATGAAAATTGAGTCATCTGAGCTAGTGGAGAAGTGTGTAGATGAAGAACAAAATCCTTACAATCTAAAATTTTCCACACCAAAAAGATAAAACGACATTTCTCACTTAAGGGCCAAGAAGTGCAAGATGCGACATTATTTACTTGGTTCCTTCATCTTTATACCACCGCCCCTTGAGTGGAACAGAAAGTTTGATGCAAAGTTAGGGGCACAATTCATAAGTTCTAAGTGGAAAAAAAAGTGGTGTAGTGATGGCGTCGTGCCGCGACGTTAAATCAGACGCTTGTTGGGAGGCAACCCAACTAGTAGTGTATCTTCTTATTCTTTTATAGTGTCACGTTTTTTTTTTCGTTTTTTTTCAGGTTTGGAAAAGTCTGAGTACCCGAATTTGAAAGCTAAGGAGCATGGTTTAAGCTTAAGTGTGGGGTCATTCGCCTCCATGATCAAAATTGAAGAAACATGTAGTCAGCTAGGCCCTAGTGAGCCTCAGGGAGTATTTCTTACCCTTCTTCTTCTTCTTCTTTTTTATAAATTGCTTTGGGGACAAAACATGATTTTAAGTGTGGGGTGGAAATTCTTCCAATATTTATGAGTTTAAGGGTGAGTATGCCATAGGATTTTATTTTATTTGAAGAAAAAATAATACAAAAAAAAATCCGTAGAAGAAAAAATTAAACACAAAAAGATTTTTTTTATTATTTATTTTTTATTTTAATTTTTAAGTGGCATATCTCATCCACTCCTTGGTTTTTCTTATGGCCACAGTTCTTTTTCAAGGGGAGGCTCCTTGAACCGGGAATGTTTTTTTTTTCCAGGAGTAGTTATTTTTTTGGGAGAGAAAAGAAAAGACCTTTTGACTTGTTTGATACTAGAAATTTAGGCCTAATTTGGAGTAGTACGTTCTTGTGAGTGTTTGAGTATATAATAAATTAACAAATCTTTTGACACCTAGACTCATAGTTGTGACTCTGTATATAGCTTATTCTTATTTTATAGTTTGTTATGACCCTGTCCATCTTAAAAGTAGAATTGATACATCTTGATTGAGACTTGTGCCATGTGTGGTGAAGATTTCTTGCATATTCTATGTTTTGCATCTTAGTCTAGAACTTGCTCTGCATGTTATTGAAGCGAAATAAAAAGTGTTGCTCTGTTTAGAAGATGATAATAGGCTTTCTTTGATTTGTCTTGTAAAATTTAGCCTTTTCAAATATTATATCACTAGTTACCCCTTTGAGCCTGTAGCCTTTCGTTTGGTAGCCGTATTTTTGCCTTAATCCTTTTGTTGAATCCCTAGTTTTTGCACCATGCTTCCTTGAGATCTGTAGCATAGACTGTGATAAAATTGTTAAATCTGAAGAAAAGGGATGATTGAGTGTCAAAGGTGACCAATGATAGCTGTAAAGTGAAAAAAAGGCCCTCTTTGAAAGAATGTGACATGAAAAAAAAAATGCGTGAAAAGAAAAAAAAAAGAGTGAAACATTCTTGTTAAGATGAGAATACTAGTGAAAATAAATTGAAGAGAGGGCTGAAAAAATAAAGTGTTAAAAATAATGGGTGATGAAGTCTAAAAAAAATACAAAGTGCTTAGGGAAGTGTAAGTCACTATTATATAGTTTTCCTACCCATCCCCTAGCCAACATTACAACCCATTAAAGTCCTATTTGATTCTATTCGGGCATGCTTAATTAGTGGAGATGTACATAATGGGCAAGCCTATGGTTCTTTGTGCATACATGTGAATTCTTTTGTGAGTGTGAGAGTTGATCTTTGATGCTAAGTCCTTAATTTATATTCGATTCTTTAAATTGAGTGTGTGGACTATTTCTTGTGAGGGCACTTGTTTCATGATAGATAGGTGATTTTATTAGCTTTCTTTGATGGAGTAGGTGAGCAAATTTAAATTGATGAGTTAGAGTCCGTCTTTGAGGTTAGTAGGTTAGAAGTTTGTTGTTTATTAGTATATCTTGTATAATGATCGGGAAGTGTACTTGATGTTGTGATTTGTTACATGGCCTAATAATTTGTATCAATCAAAGTGGGGGTATTCCTAGTTTAATTTTTTTTTTGAGATGAACTTTAATGCTGCTCGAGGACGAGCAAAAGTCTAAGTGTGGGGTGGTGATGTGAGGCCAAGATTACATATATTTAATCATTATTTGCCTCATATTTAATCTTTCTATTATCGTTTTTTAGCATTGATTTTATGAATTATTCTTATGTTGGGTATTTTTATTTGTAGGATTAAAGTAGTGCGAAAAAGAAAAAATTTGGAGAAGAAACAAATTAAAAATGAGAAATCATATAAGAAAATCAAGCAGACATTTAATGGATTAAATATAATATTATATTCATATTCATACATATGCAGAAAAGTTGCAAATTGAATTGCCTTCAACACATGTCATTAATTGAAGAAAAAAGACAGTATCTGGGAAAATTGAAGGTGGCCCACGTTGGTTTGCCGTGTCATCCAAACCAGTTTGATTTTGGTTTTTCAATTCATTTTGGACTCAGTTTTTCAATTAATTTATACACAATTTTTGACCTACGAAGAGCTAGGAGCCGCCGTGGAGGCCGGAGAATATTGGTTTCATCTTTTCTTCTCCTTTATTATTTATTTTTACATTTTTCTTTGGATGATTTGTTGTAATTACTCCATGTCTATGTGGAGTTAAACTTCTCGTTCTAGGATTGTGGTAGCTAATTATATGATTGTTGAAGTAGACGATTGATTCAATTAGTTGTTCTTATATTCTTGTGCTTACTATTTTAATGCTTAGCTAACATTAAAATAAATCTATAATCTCTTTGTGAACTCGAGAGAAGAATCATTGAGATAGAACGAAGAATATAGGGGGCAAGACCTCTCTTTTGTAACGTAAAGGGTAGGTTAGCGACTAGGATAGAAATATACCTAGAACGCTTTGTTTAGTTTACACGGGAAGATATATAAAAGCGTTCGGAATAAGATGTCACATCCCCGCTCAACGATGTAGTTGTGATGCTATTTTGAATAGGCAACTAGAGGCTCGAGAGACCATAGTTGTAAAATTAACCCTGAAATCAATAACTAGATAAATAAATAAGTTGATGAAATTGCTTATTCAACATGATTGTTAGCAAATCCATAGTCCTAGATCGATTTCATCACATTGGTTACGTGAAAATCCGCTCTTTGTTTGGTTAATTGTTCATTAGTTAACTTCTTTTTTTTATTTCTAGATTAGTTAAGAATAAATTCACCTTTGGATTTTTACGCTTGAATAAATAATTAGAACTAGTTTAATTTAGTGAATAGTTAATTGACAAGTCCCTGTGAGTACGATATCTGGACTTACAATCCTATATTACTTGTACGACCGCGTACACTTGCGTGTGCATTAGGACGCAATACTCTACAAGAGAAAGGCTACTATGTCTTGAAAGACATTTTCTAATTTGTCGGAGAGTGGAAGAATCTTTAGTAATTATTGAGAAGAAGGTGATGAAAATGCTGCATTTTCTCCTTTGAGTATGTCCTTTTGCTCTTGAAACTATCTCAATTGGTCACTTGAGTGCTCTAATACTATGTCAATCTTGATTTTTGTTGGTCGTTTATTGTAGTTTAATGCTTATCGTAGAGATGTTATCAGTATATTCGACTTAAAATCTATTGTTAACTATATTAAATTGTTCTCCATTTAAATTTCTATTGCATCTAAATAAATGATAAAGTATTTTTATTGGACATTTTTGGCGTAAATATTGAAAAAGCTTCTGGCGTGTTCCCAAGCACCAATTGCGTAGATAAGTTAGCCACTTAAAATATTATATTCTTTAATTATATACATTTGCCTCAATAAGCTGTAAAATTTTATTTATGTTCCAATTTAGGTTGATGTGTGATATATTTTATGTGGTTAACTTATCTACTTAATGAGAGCTTGAGAACATGCACCGAAGCTTTTCAAAAATTTGAGTACGAAGTTTTTGTTCAAATACTCAATTGGGAGAAACTATAATTCAAGTGTCTAAATGAAATATATCGGCATGTTTAAAGATTGTTGGTGTATTCCATCTTATAACAATTAGTCTATAATTAGGAAAGGATGGTCGATGAATATAAAAATTATGTTATGTATATTTAAGTCAAACATTACTATTTATATATTAAATCTTGAATGCTTTTATGGAACTTCTTAAGTTGCCAGTGGCGTCAACTATGAGACAATGCATTATAAATAATTTTCTATGATTTTTATTTGTTGATTATATATAAAAATAACTATGTTAATAATATTGTTTTTATGCATAATTTGGGAATGAAGATTCTTTAAGATACAAAATACTTTCGTAGTATGATATTGAGATATAGTCGAACCTTTTTATAATGACGTTGTTTGTCCATATAACCTTTTTGGCTTGTATAATCAAATATAGTTATAGAGAACATATAATAAAATATAACATGAAAAGCGATTCCCAAGAAAGTCTACCTCTCATTCCAACAAACTTACCAGAAAGTAAAGTGGAAAGCATTAATCCTCGCTGCAAGACTGATACCAAGACACCAATTCATCTCTGACTTGCAACACTGGGTAGTATATCCATGTTAATAGAGTTGTGTGCTAGATTTCAGTCTTGTCCCCAAGGAATCTCACCTAAAGGAAGTCAAGAGAATCTTGCATTATCTCAAAGGTACCTAGAACCTGGTTGTTTGGTACCTACAGGAGACTCTTGTTGACCTAATAGGTTTTGTTGACGCGGACTATGCTGGATATCTTGTGGATAGAAAAAGCACTTCAGGAATGGATCATTTCCTAGATCCATGTCTTGTGTCATGGGATACCAAGAAACAAAACTCAGTGGCTCTCTCTATTGCTGATCAGCTTTGTATGTGACTGCTGCTTCATGTTGTGCTCAATTACTCTTGATAGGAAATAACTAAGTGACTACGGGATCAACATAGGATTCTTTCATATCATTTGTGATAACACAAGTGCAATCAACATGGCCAAGAATCCACTACATCATAAAAGAACCAAGCACATTGATGTGCGTCATCATTTTCTTAGGGACAATGTTAAAAAGGGGCTTATCAAGATGACCTCCTGTTGTACAGAGGATCAAGTTGCTAACATCTTTACCAAGGCTCTAGGCAGGGAACAATTTGAGAGAAATTGCCTAGCTTTTGATCTCCTCTATCAACTCCAAGCTATAGAGGGAGAGGCCCTCAATGACTGGCTAAGATGGGCACATGCACGTAAGAGTGTCATCTTTAGAGATGAACAAAGTACTGACTCATTTTAGTACTGTTGCAGGTACAAACACACAATACTTCTAAGGATACTTAGCAAAGGTCTGATAATATTACCCTTATGTCTCAATAGTAGGACAACCACTAAATCACTTGAAAGCGAATAGGAACTTGGTCCTCCAAGCCTTCAAGGTAGTAGGTATGCACATTCCTTACAAACAAGTGAAAATTGTCATGCATAATTTTAACTGTCAATAAGGAATCTAGTCCTTACCTTCTACCCTTGAAAAGTCCTCTATAAACCCTCACGGGCAAGCTAATGTAAACTGATACAAAATCCCACTGACATAAACTGAAAAAACTTCCAACATCTGATAACTGTCTTATCACACCCAAATACGCAAAACTCCTCTTCTTTCTCTCTCCAACCCGATCAACTCTTTGGTTTACTTGTAACTACCCAACTACCGGACTGTACGGGTACCTACTCTAACCACCTATATAGGAGAACCTTTACCACTCTATTTAAAATGGGCCTGCAGAAATAAATAAGAAGCATGAAATAGCCTTTAATATTTAAGAACAATTACAAAACTTGAACAGTGAATCCATTACAAAGTTTAAATAAAACTCTCCCTAGGAACTAGTCTAAAAAGGTACAATAGCTCTAAGGAGAAATACAAGTAAAATAAGACACAACTCCCACCATAGAAAAAAGAGGAATAGAAGCAGCTGGAGACTGCTATCCGTATCACCTGAGTAACAACAACTGATCCTGCAATCAGACTATACCCAAAAAGGTATATCAAGAGTAATATTAGTACAAACAATACGTACTGATAGGCATTATCAGTCGACCCGAATCCACCACATAATATCATGTAAAAAATCAAGAGAAACATGCAATATGAAGTTACAAATCCAATCATTTATTTAACGACCTTTACTGCTATGGTTTAACATATATGGATCTATACATTAGTTCCAAACCTTCCTGCCCCATCCCGCTGTCAACTCTACCAATAGGAGACCTTCCACCATCCTATCCTGTACCTAACCAATTGCCGCTTGTAACACTAAGACTTTCCAAAATCTACCCGTCTATTTCTCCAATTTATCCATCTTGCCATCTAATACAACTACCTTTTAGATTCTAGCCTCAACCACTCAGTCTACTATCTGCCCCTACTAGCCAAAAGGTAGACGACTTACAACACCTTGAATTATCACCCTGACTCGACAGCCCCACCGACATGCCCAAGTTTATTGATAGAATACATCATCCATGTCAGTGTACAACCAAACATTCCAATCAACACCCTGACATGCCAAGTTAAGACCCGGACTACCAACCCGCATTAACTAAGCCAACCACTATGACTTTACGACAATAAGTATACCTACTATGCCAGCAACCAGACCCTCCTCGTTGCTATGCCACAACTTGCAAGTATCCCCGACTAACAGAAGATCCCTAAGTCAATATCTATGATGCTTAATATACAACACCGGTCTACACAAGGACTAAAACAGCCTGTACACAACCATCTGGCCGCTCATAGACCAATATGCAACAAATATATTACAAGAAACAAACCTGATTCACTAAGGGAACCATCAAACAGAACACAATAAATATGTATAATCAAATCTGTACCAAGCATAGTACCCGAGCCAACTATTATAGAACCTGTACTAGGCGTGGTACCCAAGCCAACTGATAGATATCTCATACTAGGCTTGGTACCCAAATCAACCGATATATGTATCCCATATCAGGCGTGGTACTCGAGCCAATCGAATGTCTCAGACAATCCAATAATCAACAATAATGAACACAACCACACTTGTAAGACCAACCAGTAATAAAGACAAGATCATTTCACATGATTGATAATCGGACATCCTAACATTCATCATTTAATTCCCTAAGCCATGAAATATGCAGACAATACTAAGAAAAAGTTACAATGCACACATATGAATTGGAAATAAACAACCATCACCTACACAATAGACCTGATTCATCCTCCTAACCTGGATAACCTAACTAAGGACCAACCCCCGGACTATCCAACAGACTCTACGACTCGATTACCTCGAATCCTAGTCTTCCTTAGAAAAGTAAGCATACTTTAGGGGTTTCATTCCCTGACATTAAGGACTCCAGACCCTTCCTATTCATCCCATTTCCCTTAATTACAACATTCTCAGAAACCCACTACAATCTAGCAGTCCGTTCACACATACACACTACAGGTTCCCCGCACCTACCCCATAATCTAGCCTTCTTAGAGTTTAGCATCGAATACAATAATAACATGAGAATCAGGTCACATTGTCCATAACATTATCATTCCTCTATAGTAAATCAGCCAATCTACACATTATCCCTCCAAACTCCATACTTGAAGGCCTAGGCATGAATTCTTCCATCATTCTACAACAATATTACGTAATAAAATGCAGATCTATAACTACTCAATTAAACGTAGCCTACCTGGACGCCAAGTAGCTACTGCAGAAGTCTGAACATGGTCTTCTACCTCGGTGAATGCAATTCATGATGGAAAGCGGACCTGGAATCCATGGTTTTTCACCCTATTGAGCAGAAATCTTCCCTCCCCATTGCTCTCAAGCTTTGGAGCAGCCTAGGAGGATTTTTGGAGTAACCCTCATCTATTTTTTAACTGAGAAGGAGAAATTTAAAATAAGGTTCGCATTTTCTAGCTACTTCCTCCATCAGTATGCTCTAGCAGTCGGCTGACCGCTACAGCGGTAGCGCTATAGCGGGAAAATTCTCGCTATAGCAGAAAAATTTCCGCTATAGTGGGATGACGTCAGCCCAGACAATTTCTAAAAATGTAAAATTTTGTCATGTCATCCTCATTAAATGTGAAACGTAATTTAAATTATTTCAAAAATCTGAATGAGGTGACTTTTAAAATAATGACTGGATATGTCGTTACATTACTTCTCATTTTTTCTCTCTTCCATCGATCAAACTTCTATCAACTATCTTCCTTCCCTTTCACTATACATTATCCTATGGCATCATAACCATCCTCGTCTTTCACCCCCCATCACTACTGAAGAACCAACTCGCCTTGTATTGGAAAAGTTCTCTATAACTCCCAAATCAAACCCTAACCTCTTCTCCTCTCTCGCTTACTACTCCGATGAAGAGGAATCCACCACTAGATCAGAGGCAACCCCTTAGGGGGAATCTGAACTCCTTTATCTACCTCCTGTTCAGACCGTATCTCCTCCGTTCGATAAACCTTTCACCATCACCATTCCATAGGAACCCCAGTCTGAGCAAATCCCCAAATCTCCTCATACTCCTCTCTTAGAGAAATCTCCATCACCCAGTCCCCAACACTCTAGTTCTCTCAACTTCTCCTGGTCCTAGCCTGATTAGTCTCCCTAAAATGTTGTTGGCAATCAGCCAACAACACCCTTTTCCCAACTAGCCAAGAATATCTCATACAACAAGGATAATCTTCCCCTTGCTACAAAGTTCTCCAAAGTTTTTTCTACCCCCACCAAGGGCTACAAGAAACATATAGCCCAAAATCTTAAGGCCACCCCAAAACCATATCTATGCCAGTCTCCAAACTTATTCTCCACCCATTGACCATAAGTACGCGCAAGGCGAACTTGGATTGTAACACCTTATAATTTCTTGTACATATACGACTAATTTGACGTTGATACAATTTCTTGAACTTGAAAGATTTGGAATATATTTGGTCTTAAAATAACTTAAGGTACAGGAATGATATTTTGATTTGATGGCTAGACTTCTTGGTTTCCTTTGCAAAAGGCTACATTTGATTGTTTTCTTATTATGGTGACAACTCCAACTAATTAAGGGAGTTGTATTATTATAATATGTATATATAGGTCATAGGGGTCAAGCACATATTGAATTAAAGTAAGGAGGCATCAATGTACTTATATCTTTTTAAAAGGTGAGCACAAGTACAAGGCATTTGGTCATTTTCTTTCTTGGAAAGCAACGAAGTAGCAAGCTAACCATGGGATTTTAAGGGAAAACAAATCAAATCAAAGAGTTGGATTATTTATTTGAATTCTACAAGAATCGATAGATCCATGTTCAACAACCACAAAAGTGTAAATTACCATTAACTCTATTTCAAGAAAGCTCAAGACCTCTTAAATGGACATTTTCAAGGATTCTCTTCAAAGGTAATTTTGTGACTCAATATTTTGAATCGATTACAAATGATTATATAGAAAATGATTTAGTGTAGAAATCATGGATTAATATGGGTATTCATTGAACCCTAGAAGTGGGTTTTGTGACAAAGACAATGAATCGTGACTAGAGTTAAACAATGATTTGGATAATTATTCTAATGATCCCAATAATTTAAAAGTATCATGTATGAGTAATAATTGAATCTAAACAATGGGAGTAATAGATTAAAATAGAGTTTAATGACTTGTAGGAGACTTGTGAAATTAGTGGATTCTTGTTGAGCATGATATTACTAGATGATGCCGGGGAATTGTGCTAATTTTGGAATGTTGTAGAATAGTTTGAGCTTGAAATTAAGGTAAAATTTCTTATCTCTCTTCATCTATGAGCTCGTAAGAGCATTTTACATATGTTTTAGTAAAGAACTCATGGAACGGTGATCGGAAGCCGAGAGTTTAAAATGATATGTATTTGGTTGGGCCTTATAAGGGATTTATATTGTGAAGTTGGGTGGAGGGGGATAACCTTGAATTCATAAGGGAGTCATGTGTTTATTTGGAGGCGAAAAAGAAGGGTGTGGTGATTACACCACTTTTTGTCGTACTTGCGGAGCTTGTCGATTGTTGAGTTATTCTTGTGTTGCCAATATCGTCGTGCTTGTCGGTTGACTGCTTATAATGCCCCTATATTATTATGTGTTATAGATAAAGTTTTCATTGAAACATGTCGATGACATGATGTAAGTGGCCAAGTCAAGAAGAAAGGTCTGTGAAGCTAAAACTTCCTTCGTTATTAAGGCACAGACTTAAATAACTTCTTTCTCCTAAAAGAGTCAACATAGTTACTTGATATATGTGAACAAAGCCTTCATATTCTATATGTCAACATATGTCTACATGCCTAATATAGCCAAAATATTCATATGCTCTTTTTACTTGAAATTGCTTGCCTTTGTACTTCGTCTGTCTATTTGTTGAAGTCACAATATTCATAGTACTTCTTCGAATTGATTATTCATAATGTTTTACATCACTGTAGGTATTTTTACTTGAAGTTCTAAGAAGTCACACAGTATATTTGTCACTTGTTATAAATGAAAACAGACGTCCATGGTTTAGTCACTTGTATGTCTGAGCATATAAGCAACATAGTCATAGGATAAAATAAGAACTTATGTTTGAATAACTAGATATCATGTTTACGGAAATTAAGTGCTATATAAAGATTCTACTTGAGTGGATAAGTGATGTATATTGTAATTTACTTGTTTTAGGCTTTTTAGGCAGTACTTGATAAAAGCTACCCTTAACGATGAGAGGGTATTCATAGGTTTTATTTGACATATATGCCCGTTGCTATTCTGTGCATAGAATTGAGAGCAGATCATTCATAATGAGCCCAAAGATTATGGCATACCCGCCCTTGTGGTAACATTTGCATTTGAAGTTAGCTGGAATGTTATGCACTAGTTCCCCCGACTTGAGCCAAGATATGACACATATGGTCTACGAGCAAGACCCTCCTAGTGAGCCCACGAGGGGTGCTCCTTATTTTTGATCACGATTATAGTTATGTGTATTGAATCATACTCATGAGTATTTGGGCAACATATGAATTACACTTGTTATAGATCACCTTTGGTAGGCCATCATATGATTATTTATATTAGAAGTAGTCATAGAAAATCACCTAGAAATATTACTAGGCGCCTCATAATGATGAATAACACATAAGACGACATATGATAATATAATAAGGCAGATACATAAGTTATCATTTCATATTGTGTATCTGTCACTTGTACGCTCATAAGTTATAGTTCAGATTAGAGTTTCTAGTATTCAATTGTCTATAGTTGCTCATCTTTTTACTTGATTCATTGAGAATCCTTATGTGTACTTGTTATTCTGTCTGCTTTAATACCAGTACATGTTATTTATGTACTGACGCTCTGAGCCTCGGGGGTGATGTATTTTTACAAATACAGGATCAACTATACAAGTTTGTAGGCCTCCATATTAGGCAGTTGTTGTGTGTTCAATGAATAAGTCGGTAAGCTCCATTCTCACTGGAGACAAGAGATGCCATAGTACTCTTAGTCATACTTATAGTCATAGTTTGGCTATGTCAAGGTCCTCTCAAGACCATCTGTCATTGTGTAATTACAGATTCTATTAGAGGCTTCATAGACAATCTAAAATTATCACACGTGATTATAGTTTTAGTTGTCGATTGTGTTAGTGTGGAAAGTTGGGCAATGTGGCTTATGTATAGTTCCTTGTTATCATCTTATGTATAGCGACTCATTCGCATAGCACAAGTCATTCGTATAGCAGGTGCTCATACGGATCCTTGTCTGCCCTTGTTGATATGGGACATGACATAGATGCTGCTGCTGAGTCCAACAAACAAAGGAGGGTTAGCAAAGGAAAAGGGAAGAAGCCTGTGCAGGAGACTCCAGCTTCAGTGCCTGTGGATGTTCGCACTGATGAGGATCAGTTCCCTCACTCCGATCATAACTTTGATAATCCCGCCCAACATAATCCAGTGTTAAGGTAAATCTCCATCTTGCTATGTCTCTTTTTATGGGGCTTGTTAAGTACTATGGGTCCCATGATGTGTTAAAAGGTAGGGTAATAGATCCTGAGGTCATGGACAACCCTGCTGTTCAGTCTCTTTTGGGGAAATTGGTTGTTCAGGAGTGGTTGCATTTGTTGCTTGATACTTCTGCTAAAGTTCACGAGGAGGAGGTAAGAGAATTTTACACAAATTTGACTATCCTTGAGGTACAAATTATGAGTTCTAAGGTTAAGGGTGTTGAGATAGTCTTTGATATTGTGAAGTTGGGCACTATTATGAGTTCTAAGGTTAAGGGTGTTTAGATAATCTTTGATAGTGCAAAGTTGGGCACTATTCTTCAGGTTCCTACTACTGGTCTAGATGTGTATGAGTAGAGAGAGGATAAGGGGTGTCTGTTAACCAAAAAGTTCAGCAATGGGAGAGTGAAGAAGCACCCAAGGAATGTGCTCAAAAGGAAAATGAAATCTTTCCATAAGCTGCTATTTGAGGTGGTGAGCAAAGTGGTTCTGCCTAGGGGCAAGGAGGCATGAAGGCAGTTTCAGGGATATGGGGATCATGCAGGCTCTGGACTCAGCGGAGCAAGTAAATTTGCCTGGACTTATGATCAACCGCATGCACATGATAGTTACTCCCCCTCTTGGCCCACATGCATTGGCTTATGGTTTTCTACTGACTCTGGTGTTTGGAGCATTTGAGGTACTTCTTGGTGAGGGAAAGGTTGCCACCAAGAAAGATATGATTGACCACTCCACACTAATGGAGTGTGATTGCTTGTATACCAAGGTCCTCAGTGCTAAGGCTACCAGTCCAGTGAGCTAGCTGATAATGGAGTTGGAGACATCCCACGGACAAAATGCTACTCTGTCTGCTGAAGTGTCAACTCTCAGAATCTCAAGCCACCATCCTGCAGCTGAAAGATGATATGCAAAAGATACAGCAGGAGCACAATGCCAGAGTTGATGCCCTTCTCAATCTAATTCCCAAGCAATCCCCTCCCTCGACTTCCTAGACCCCTATCATCTCCTCTAAGTTTTTTTGTGATCTGGTTCCTTTCTGACAGTTTTTTGATGGATGTAAAGACAATTTTACTTTTTGTTTAGGGCCAATTTGGTTTAATATTGTGCTTATTTGCATGACTATTCTTGCTTTCTTCTGCTTTACTGATTGTTTTCTGGCAAAGATGGCTAATATCCTCAATATTAATGCTTTACTCCTGATGTATTTGTTCTATTTGTTGTCCGAGTGGCCATGAGTATTTTGCTTTATGTCTCTCTTATAGTTGTACACTAACTTGCTAGCCATTTAATGATCTCAAAAAGGGGAAAGTGTGTGACTATGTCATGTTGTGTCTTTCTTATTATGCATAGTTTGTCATCATCAAAAAAGGGAAAATTGATAGGAAGATCAGGAGTGATTATATTTTGATTGTGCTAACTGTTTTGATGATAGACAAAAGAGTAGTTGAACCAGGTTCTCCTACATCAACTGAAAGTGATGTAAGAAAGACAAAGACTGAATGAAGAAAAGATATTGTGAGCCAAATATAATCGTGCATAAAAGGAAATAGAATTCCATAAGGATTTTAACTATGGAGGGCATATATACTCATGTGTATTAAAGGAAATAGAATCCCATGAGGATTCTAACTATGGAATGTTTTCAACAAGGAGTGTAAAACCTTATAAGATACAATTAGGGTTACAGAACAACATCCCTTATTATCTTCACTATATAAGGCAAACACCAAAGGCAAGAATAACCATCTATTGCATACTCAAAAGGATCTTTCTTGAAGAGGTAGTAGAGCAAGAAGAACATAGGACGACGGTTGAAGAGAAAAACCAAGAACAATCCAAGTTGGCTTGTTCTTTGTCTTGGTCTGTGATTATAATAGATAGTTTTTGAGTTATAACTGGTCTATTGTAATTGTGCCAGTGAGAGTTGTGAGACATGGTAACAAGAAGATAATTCATCTTCTTGGAGAGTTGGTTATAACAATGGTAGTTGACAGTTGTGGTGAGGTTTTAGAGATAGTCCCTTTGATTATCGAGTTGTAACCTAAAACTGCTCTTTGAAGTTAGTGAAGTTTAGTTGGAAATCCTATACACTGTAGGTTGTGGTTTTTACTCCCTTGAGAAGGGGGTTTTCCACGATAAATCTTGTGTCTATTATTTTACTGTCTTGCACAAGTGACTCAGGAACCTAGTTCCTATGCGAGTAATTGGTACTAGTTGTTTTCATCATTGATTCTAGATCTTGAAAGTGAATTTATTTTTTCAAAAAAATATGCCCAATATTTACAAAAGCTACAAATCACTTATTATTCATGAACACCCATGCATGATCCACAACATAAATCTTAACTTCTAAAAATAATTTGCATATGGAGAAGCAAATTCAAGAAACTCTTCATCACGCTCAAATATTGACATGTCTTGTTCATCCAATACGACAAACGCTTCGATGCCATCGTCTTTGTAGTTCATCAAATTGAACAATTTATTGTACGGACCAGTAGCTATGGTCGTAGCCATTGGATTTCCCCAACCAAAATCGACATCATAGAACGGAAATTTACACACACTGCTACAAGTGTACTCATCAAATTCCTCCTTCTGGGGTGGCAACCCTTTAGCTAATTCAAGAATTTCCAATTCCCATGCATTTTCTTTGATATTATCTCTGGTTCTAAATAGTTGTTTTTCTTTCCTCATGAGACTAACTATTTGTGGTAAGTTCATGTCTGCCTCATTGGAAATATGTGTAGAAAAGTGAGACAGAACATTTCCAACAGAGTTAGGTGGTAACTTTGGCGAGATCATTTCTCGTAGATCTGCATACTGGATTAATTTAGAAGGGACAAAGGAGCCCGAGTTCACGGTCACTGCTTTAGCAACACATTTGAAAAGAAGTGCACTAAGGACTTCAGTAGGTGTAGGATTTTTCACTTGTGATTCACCAGCAACAGAGGACCTAAGTGCACTCACTTTTGAGGATGAAAAAACATACCTTTTTTGTGTACATCCATCTAATATTGATAGAACAACAGGGGAATCCAGAGGACCACTTGAGGGTGATGGAAAAATAGTGTCACTTATGTAATAAGGAGGAGTTGTTTTTGCATTTGGATCACGAGTTAATGTTGCCCAATCAATTGAAAATTGCAATCCATTACATGCATCTCCAATCTTGTGTGACAAACATGTACTTATTGCAATTCCTCCGCAATCGAAATGTGTTAACTGAATTACAGCCAAACCATAGTCAGAATCATTCTCCCAAGCCACACCAGGAGGGAAGATCAAATCTTTGACATTGCAATCTTGGTGATTGAGAACTTGAGACATTGGTGCATCAATGTGGACATTCAAGAACTCAACACCCTTGTCGTTACAATCGATCGCGGCGTTATCTTTCATGTGTCCTGCATATGGATAATAGGAGACTAAATTTTTGGAGAGGGAGTTTTCAAGAAGCTTTGATATTTGGGTTGGTTGACTAGAAAGTGCACCTAATTGATTCTTGGAGTAGAAATACCCAAAGGGTACATAAGAGTGTGTTTGGGCTTGTTCAATAAGAGAAAATTTGTGCCATTTTTTAGTTAAAGGGGTTGGAGAAGAAGGTTTGATGAGTTTCTTAGAAGCTCTTGATAGAACTTTCAATGCAGCTGAGGCCATTTTCTCTACTTGTTGATCTCTAAATTTTCTTCACACTGCAGTTTATAAATTGATGTAGTACATAATAAGACAGTCCATTATTAACATAGAAAAATGTTACTCTTTCGACCAAAAAAAGACAAAAGAATCTCATTATTAAGAACGTTATCCTGGTGAATGATTGAGGAAGAAAACAAATACTAGTAAATTGACAATTTTTGTTATGTATTATTACTGGATATGCAGATTCTATCAGCCCCTCATAAAATGTCATCAATTGTCAATATAAAAGATGGTTTGTGCGAAAATCATTCGCACAAATGCTCTTATTTGTTGTGATCTTTAATTTTTGCCACTCAAAATCGCTGGTCTTTAAATTTTACCCTTCAGAGCTTTAAGTAACTAAAAGAAAATCAAAAATGCCCTGACAGCAAAAAAACAAAACAAAAATTGCAAGGTAAAAGAAAATTCGCTAAGCATAAGTTCAGTTAAATTTACACCCTAAGCATAAGTTCAATGATACAAGTTATCTCATGGCATAAGTTTAGTGGCACAAGTTATGCCAAGACAAAGGAAATAATGCCCAAAGAATAAGTGCAGTTAGGGGTGCTTATCGGTTGGTTTGATCCGGTTTGTGTATTACCAGTTCGATTTATCGATTTTTAATTTGTAAATAAGCTAAACTGATAACCATACCAATAAGATATTCATTATCGATTTTTGATTCTTAACGGTTCGATTATCGATTCAACCGATAAGAAGATCCTCCTCTATTATTTTTTTGCTTCCTCTTATTTTCATTTGTTCATATATACAATGTTCGCTACTTACCAAATGAATTTAAGTGGCACAGAATGACAAGTTATGTCTCGACATTTGTTGCTTATACTCAAAAGTCATCTACAACTTCATATTTTAAGCAGGTCCAAAAGTCTTGGTTTACATTTATTGAAAAAAAGCAGCAATAACGACACTCAATTCTAATTCAAAAAACTAGAACGATGTAAATGAATACATGCATCAAGTCACTTTGAAGAAATATGTTATTTTCTCGTTAAGTAGAAAACTTGGAGGAAAGTAAGAATTTATAAAATAGGATTTATATTAAAAAGTTAAAGCCCCTATCATATAACTAGTCCAACATAGCTACATAGAGATAAATAAAGTGGCAGACACACTAGTTAAGGAGGGATTTGGGATGCAACAAGTCAACTTTCTTGTGCAATGGATGGTTCCGTATCTAGTAAATTGGAAGTAGACAAAATAAAAACTCTTTTTATTAGACTGAAAAGACCGCTACCAAATTTGAAAATTATAATAATTATTATGATACTCACCCAAGAACAATCCTAGCAGACAGCCTGCTCTGCCACTTCTATGTAATGTAATGATGCATGTTAATTTAAATTAATATATTATCTTTGTTTACCCAAAAAAGTTAGGAATAAAAAGACATAATCTTATTGGTTATTGGTCCAATCATTAACAAAAAATTTAAAATTGAAAATCAAACCTATAACCCAATAAAAAAATTTACGAAAATGTTTAAAAACTTATAATCCAATAATCCGATATCGATAAATTAATAACATATTATTTTATTCGATTTATCAGTTAAACTGATTTTTACACACCCCTAACTCCTACGTGCAGTGACACAAGTTATGCCTAGGCAAAAGAAACTAAAGTTATGCCTCTAGGCAGAAGATTACTAGCCCAAGTATGCCCCTCAAGACATAAGTTCAGTGGCACAAATTATTTTCAAGGCATAAGTTCAGTGAAATAAGTTACTTCCTCCGTCCCATATTAACTGAATTGTTGAGATAATGCACACCCCTTAAGAAAACTCTTCTAGGACATATTTTGAACATTATTTTCCATTACTACCATTTTCATTATTCTCACACTATTCTCAAAAGTAGAGTTAGTCATTACTCAACATTGATTGGAATTTGATTATAATAATTACACTTAATAAATCAATTTGTAAAATAGTGTCTCTTGGAAATTTCAACCCGTATGGAAATGTGAAATTTCAATATAAAATCATAATTATAACTTTGTAAAGAGTGTAAATACCTAGAAAATATAAAAATACTCTTTCTTTAAAGAAAGGGCAAAAATGGATTTTTTTAAAATAATTATCTCGATGTTTGGACAATTCACTTATTTTGAACAATAAAAAAAGTCTCAACAATTCAATTAATATGGGACGGAGGGAGTATGACATAAGTTCAGTGGAAGAAGTTATGCCCCAACGCAAAAGTTCTTTGAAAGTTTTGCCTGCAAAAGAGATACTACAAAACTTATGCCCCAAGGCAAACATTCTCTAAAATTTTTTATCATACGAAATAAGTTTTGCCCGAAAAAATTAGGTCATAATTAAAGTACTTTGACCCATTAATTTTTATTAAATGAGCAATAGGAGAAAAATTAAATACCATAAATTTGAGGGACAAAATTAAAGACCACTAAAAAATAGGGGCAATCCGTGTAAAACAATTCATTAATTTTTTTATCATGATTTCATTTTTTGATGCTTAAAAACTGATTGAGAGTGTGACATTCAATTTAAATATTATTGGGTGAATTAAAGTAAATAATTGAAATCTCCATTTTGGGGTTTTTAAAAGCTTGAAAACTCACGAATGAGTTTTGTGATTTATTTAATTTTTGACAATTTGATGATGATTGAGATTAGTTGAAGATGTCATTTTGAAGATGTGGTTAAAATTTGAAGTTATTCAATGAAGATTTGAGTTATTTGGAGATATTTTTGATCCATTTGAATGTAGTTTCGTGGGTTGAAATTTGTAGGAGATAAAACTTGTAATTTTTCTATAAGTTTGTATGATATTTTATAAAAAAAATTGAACTCCCTGCATCCCATAATACTCTTCATTTATCACTTACCGAGAGTCGAACTCAAGAAACTTTGACTAATATTTTAAAATATTTTTTTTTTCACAATATTGATATGAGAAAAATTACACCTTATATTACTTTTCATATTTTTTTTGAATATGCAAAATTTTAATTTAAAAATATTAAATTAATCTAAATCAATTTAACTTTAAAGATTAGTCAAATTGACTCTCTTGAGAAATAAAATATGACAAGTATTTTGGGACAAAAGGAGTATGACAATGTAAAGTGTGTATAACTACCTAATATACTCTTTTATACAATATTGCTATATTATTTACGGTTAGTATATGATATTATATAATATTAGCTATGCGAGTATATATTAAAAATATTGCTACGTGGGTGCAATATATTGTGTTGAGTTGTATATTTTTTAAGATCCCTCAAATATATATATTTGATGAAGTGACAATCTTATCAGTTATCACCGTCTTTAGAGATCCCAATGACGAAATTAGGGATAACAAATAGGCTATTTGGGCTGATATTGGGTGGGTCAAGATAGGCTAAATCGATAGATGGGTCAATCCCCAGCCCTGCCCAAAGCTTGTTGGGGTTGTGTTGAGATGGGCGAAATGATGGATAATAACCCAACCCATCCAATTTGAATCAATTTTTATTATTTCCTTTTAGAGATATCAATAAATTTTCTTAACCAATTATCCACAAACAAGTCTTCATAAATACAACAATGATATACCTAGTGAAATTCCACAAGTAGAATTTGAAAAAATTGAGCATCCTGGGAATTGAAACCCAATTAGTATGTGGGAGGGTACTATGATACCACTACACCTGACTCAAGAGATAAATAAGTCTTCATAAGTATTTCATAGTACCAGGGTCGGGGTTTGAGTCTTATGTCGAGATCGGGCTGAGGTTTAGATTTTGTATCAAGGTTGTGTCGGGGATCGAGTCCCTGTCAAGAATCAGGTCCCAAGTTTGGGTTAGGGTCAAATCGCGAGTTGGGATCGAATACCAGGTCGAGGTCAGGACTCGAGTTTGGTTTGAGGTCGAGTCTCAAGTCGGGGGTGGGGTCCTATGTGTGGATCGAGTCTCAAGTTGGATCTCAAACCAAATTTAGGTCAGGTATCGGGTCTCAAGTGTTGGTTGGTGTAGGGGTCAAGTGTCAGGTCCTGAGTTAGGGGTCAGACCGGATCAAGAGTTGGTATTGTGTGGGGGTCAAGAGTAAAGTCGATGGTTCGATCCCGATCTAGGGTCTGGAAAAGAGTCAAAGTGAGGTTCAAATTCTGTGTCAAGGTTGAGTTGGGGATCAGGTCCTGGGTTTGGGTCAGGGATTGGGTCACTGGTTTTGTCCCTAGTTTGGGTAAGGGTTGAATCTTAGGTCGAAGTCAAATCCTAGGTTGGGGTCAAATCCTAGGTCGAGATCGAGGGTCAGGTCTTGAGTCCGTATCGAGGTTGAGGTCGAGGTTGGGTCCCGAGTCAAGATTGAGTCCCAAGTTTGGTCCTGAATCAGGGTCGGACTGGTGTCAAAATTTGGGTCACAAGTTTTGGGCCAACGATCAAGGTTGGGCCAGATCTTGAGTTGGGGTCTGGTAGGTAAAGGGTCGAGGCGGTGGTTGGGTTGGGTCGCGAGTTCTAAGTCAAGGTCAGGCCAGGTCTTGAGTCAGGGTCTGGTGGGGAGGGGTCAAAGTGGTGATTGGTTATAATCATGAGTAATAGGTTATAACTATTATGAAGTAGGAGTAAAGAACACTGAAATGAAGAATTAGTTACACTCTTGAAGAAAATTAATTAATTTTTTACTCATTTGATGTGAAATGCTTCTTACTTTACATAACTCTTGACTTATAAAAATAATTTGCATATGACGAAGCAAATTCAAGAAAATCTTCATAACACTCAAATATTGACATGTCTTTTTCATCCAATATAACAAACGCTTTGATGCCATCATCTCTATAGTTCATCAAATTGAACAATTTATTGTAAGGAACAGTAGTTAAAGTCATATCCATTGGTTTTCCCAACCAAAATCGACATCATAGAACGTAAATTTGCATACATTGCTACAAGTGTACTCATCAAATTCCTTCTTTCGGGGTGGCAACCCTTTAGATAATTCAAGAATTTCCAATGCCCATGCATTTTCTTTGGTATTATCGCTGGTTCTAAATAGTTATTCTTCTTTCCTCATGAGACTAACTATTTGTGGTAAGTTCATGTATGCCTCATTGCTTGATACTTCTACTGAAGTTCATGAAGAGGAGGTGAGAGAATTTTACACAAATTTAACTATTCTTAAGGGATAAATTATGAGTTCTAGGGTAAAGAGTGTGAGATAGTCTTTGATAGGGAAACGTTGGGCACTATTCTTCAGATTTCAACTACTGGTCTAGATGTGTATGAGTGGAGAGAGAATGAGGGATATCTATTAACCAAAAAGTTCAGCAATGGGAGAGTGAAGAAGCACTCAAAGAAGGTGTTCAAAGGGGAATTGAAATCTTTCGATAAACTGCTATTTGAGGTGGTGAACAAAGTGGTTCTTCCTAAGGGCCAAGGAGGCATGAAGCAAGTTCAGGGATATGGAGATCATGCAGGCTTTGGACTCAGAAGAGCAATTAAATTTGCCTGCATTTATGATCAGCCACATGCACAGGATAGTTACTCTCTTCTCTTGGCCCACATGCATTGGCTTATGGTTTTCAGCTAACTATGGTGTTTGGAGCATTTTAGTACCTTTTGGTAAGGGAAAGGTTGTCACCAAGAAGTATAATTGTATTTATGATCATCCACATGCACAGGATAATTACTCCCTCTCTTGGCCCACATGCATTGTCTTATGGTTTTCTGCTAACGTTGGTGTTTGGGGTATTTGAGGTACTTTTCGGTGAGGGAAAGGTTATCACCAAGAAGGAAATGATTGACCACTCCACACTAATTGAGTGTTATTTCTTGGATACCAAGGGCCCCTGTTGTAAGGCCACCAATCGACCTAGCTGATGATGGAGTTGGAGACAACTCAAGGACAAAATGCTACTTTGTCTGCTGAAGTGTCAACTATAAAGGATCGATTCTTAGCCGCTCAAGCCTATGGACACGATCCAGATTGAACAATGATATTATAAACTCTGATGGCCTATGAGCAGGATTTGGAGGCAGTACATAAACCTCGTGAGTCCCCATGGGTCGATATTGGTACATTGTCAGCATGTTATAATCATCTCATATGCATTGTATTGCATGATATTACTTGGTCTGCTCTATGTGGCTTCGTATTTATTAAATTGACCTTACTTGTGGTAATGGGTTGTGGTAGACTCTAATCTAGCTACTTGATACTTTATTCAACTTATGTACATTGTATTGGATTTTGATATTCTTTATGAGCAAGATAGGAGGTTGGTAAGGTAAGACCAACTCTCGTTATTGCTTTATATAGGGTCGGTCGGCGATGTTGTTGAGTACATATGGTTTACATACTCATGACTCTTGTTTCTGCACCTTTATTGTGCAGGTTCTAACCCTGGTGCATGTAGTAGGTGATCTTGCTTCGAGTTTGGAGCTTATCGAAGCCCTTGGAGGCAGTTGTTTGACTGTTTCACGACATCTTGACTTCTCTATCTTTACTTTACACCTGTCTTTATCTTTCAGACAGTTTGTAGTATTTTGAATCTTGTTCAAGTTGTTCTAGAAGTTTCATACTCATGTCACTGGATTTTGGGGTTGTAGTCCGTATTTTCTATATTCTATTATATTTTATGAAAGCTTGATTTCAAGACTTTACTCCTACTATTTCTTTTCTTTTATTTCCGCATTTTGATGAGTATATGATTTGGATGAAGGGTTGTCTTACCTACCAGTGGGAGGTGTCATCATGACCTTAGATTTTGGATCGTGACATATTGTGGTGAGTTGTTTGGATGATCCGCGGAACCAGTCTCCTTCACTTTATATTTATTTCTTGTCTTTTCCTGGACAGAGTATTGGTAGTTTCATACTCATATAAATTTTAGAGGCTCTTGTACTACGACTCCCATGTTTTTGGGGGGTCTTCAGTTGTATTTCCACGATTTATGAGTACGAAACTTGTTTATGGCTTATTTATTGTTCTCATCTTTCTTTTCCACTTATTAATTGAGTAATGGATAATAGTTGGTTTATAGTTCGCCTACCGATTGGTTGGGTGCAGGTGCCTTCGCGAATAGTTAGATTTTTGAGTTGTGACAATAACTTTGTTAGCTACTGCATGACTCCTATTTATTTCGATCCTAACATCTCACAATGAGCTTGGAATGCCGCTTTCCTACTCCAACTAGGAAAATAAGGATTTTCCTAGATGTCAATTAAAAATGAGAAAATAAAAACAAATTTATTTTTGAAAGATATTTTACTCCGTACCAAACACACCCTTAGTGCAATGAGTGTTTAAGAGTGTTGTCAACCTTCTTCAAATTGAAGATAAGATCAAAGATCAAACACATATAGTTGCCCTTGTATCACCTACACAGGAAATATTATTTCTACTAGCAGACACACATATATAGGAAATGCTTAATCTTTCTTGAACCTGTTAGTCACTGCTAGTATTCTTTTATTTCTTTATTTATTTTTGAGAAAAAGGCTTGATTTACTTTTTAAATTTGTGATTTAGAGCTAATATACTATTCATTATAAAAGTGATTCACATATACCTCTATCGTTACACATATGGCCCACATATACCCTTTTTGACTGATGAAAGTGAAAAAATTAATTTTAAATTAATTTTTTAAATTTTTTTGATGAAAATAAAATTGATATAGGGGTATATTTATCTTTTCTCGCAAAGTTCAGGGATATATTTGATCATTCTCACACGTGAACTTTTTTTTGACTTTGTTGATACAACCGGTAATTTGAGTTTCAATATTTCCCTTATGGATCTATTTTACTTATCATTATTTGAGTTTCTTGTTCTTATTTCATTTTTTGTGTTCATTGTTTAGTGTGAAAATATGAGAAATAAAAAGAAAGAAGTGTGAATTGAAGAGAAAAAAGTGAGAGAAAATAAAAAGCTAAAAAAAATTGCGACCATATTATAATTTATTTTTTGTATCATCGAAAAAATCGAGGCATATTTGGTAGATTTTACAAAAATATAAGTGAGATAACAAATTTGACTATTAAAATAATAAATTCAAATTAGTCGTTAAATTAAAGAAGGCAAAAAAAAATTCATGTGTGAGAAAGATCAAATTACCCCTGAACTTTGCGAGAAGGGAAAAATATACTCCTATATCGATTTTATTTTAATACAAAATCAAAATAATAAATCTAAAATTAATTCTTTCACTTCCGTCGATCAAAAAAGATATATCAAGGTTATTTGTGTAACGGTAGAAATATATGTGGGTCATTTTTATAACGTAAGATATATTAACTCTAAACAGAAAAGTTGAGGGATATATCATGCCCTTTTCCCTATAATTTTTTAACTTAATTAATTTCTTTATTTACTCCCTAAGCTAAAACATAGGTTTCAATATGTAATCACGTGTTTAGATGATTTAAACGTTTTTGCGTGAAAATGTTTGCTTCTACGAAATCATTTCTCGGTGATTAATGTTATGTTAAACTAAGAAAAAATGAGTAAAACTAATTAACCAATTGCTCAGGATTATTTTAATTATTTCCTATACTCGTGATTATAACCAATTATTATCAAACACTAATACCTTGCTCTTACCTTCCAATGCTATGAATTTTTTATAAATCTATGTCCCCACCTCATATCTAAAAGTATTTTAAGATTAAAATAATGTTTTAGATATTTCATAAAAGAAATTTATCTTATTATATATGGGCTTGGTATGATATCTACATTGGGATCTCCCAACACAGGGACAAGATCATGAGATACACATTTTATGAGGGGCTAAGTAATTCCACACACTTTAACGTGTTAGGATCGAAATAATCAGGTTTCACACATAATAAGTAATAAAAAAAATCTCAAAAGACGATAAACTAGATGATAAAAAAAGTAATATCAAATGAGATATAAATTTAACGTGATTTCACTAATCGATATACATCCAGACGGAGATGAGCAACCCTATTATAAAAGATATCGAATAAATAATCTCAGAAAATTTACTAAGAAAAAGTGGTTCACACAAGTGTTATCACAAATTCTCTTCCTAAATAAAATTCTCAATCTTTTCAGAGCTATATTATGAATGTTGCCAAGTGAGAAGGAAGGAGTCTCCATTTATACTAATCCAAAACTTTCTCCTCCAAGAAAAAAATTAGCCAAATATATATATAAAAAAATCTTTTAGAAAAAATATATTCAATTATGGAAAAAAAATTGGACAAACACCTGACACAATGTAACTTCGCTAGAGAATGTTCATACCCAATAATAACACATGAAACAAATTGGTAATCATTCACCGGGATAACATTTTATAGTCTGTTTGGTCAAACTTTTGAAATCAGATTATTTTGAAAAATATTTTTTAAAAAAGTACTTTTGATAAGAAGTATTAATCGTCTATGTTCAAAGCAGTAATCTAACAACCAGGTTCTGTTTATAATTAGAAAGCACAAAATAGAAAATAAAAATATCTGAACATAAAGTTAGAAGAAACAGAAAAAATATTCCGAGCCCACAAGTTATTTGTGTGTCCTTAAGAAATTATAATCCTCTCACAGTTGCCAACGAATTGGATTACTTCATCCCAAGATAGAACAGAGAACCATTTTTTAATACTAGCAATGCAAATTACAGAGTTCCGACAAACTCAAATAACGGAGAAAAATTACACTTATGTTTTTGCCTTTTAAAATATGATGCAGAAGCAGAAAATGCAGAAGAGATTGAATTTTTTTGCTTAATTTTCGATGATGAAAACTCAGGCGAAGCTTCAAAATTTATAGTCATAACATTGGGTCTGAACAGGTGAAGACATGTATGTTCATCAATGGTAGTGTCTGTTTAGGGAACGTTCAAAAAATTCCGCAAAAAATATCATAATTGAAAAATAAATTATTAATGAAAATAAAAAATAAATTTTTATTCAAAAAAATTATCAATCAAAATTTGTCAAAGCCGAGCGAGCGACGATGGTGCGAGTGGAGACTCTCTTCTCAATTCTTTAAGAGCAAGAAGAAGTGTTTCTAAATATAAGCACAAATTTTCTCCTCTTCCTAACCAATATGGGAGAAATGACATTTGTTAAAATTTCATTTTTTTTCCTCCATTTTATTTTTCACGATTTTTCAATTCACCCTACACCTTATTTAAAGATTAGCTTTAAACCTTTAAAATTCTAACAAAAAGCATTTTGTGTTTGATCAATAAATTTGAACGCACTTTTGAGCAGCAATTAGTATTTGACCAGTCTTTTCAAAAGTGTTTCTAAATGTATTTTTATCAAAAGTATTTTTCAAAAAAGTACTTTTAGAGGAAAAACTTTTTTTAGAGTCTGAAAAACAATTTCTGTTAGTCTCCATAAACACTTATTTTCTCCGAAAAACTTGGTCAAACACTTTATTTTTTAAAAAATAAACACTTTTTTGAAAGAAAAAAAACACTTTTGACCTCCTAAAAACTTGGTCAAACAAACTATTAGTATTGGACTTCTTTCGTTTTTTTTTTGTTTTTGATCGAAAGAGTAATATATATTATATATTAAGCAATAACATCTCTATATTAATAATGGACTTCTTTAATCTTTTTTTTTTGGTCGAAAGAGTAATATAGTACATCTTCTATATTAATGAACTTACGTCTTATTATGTAGTACCACAAAGTTGAAAAAATTTAAAGATCAACAAGTAGAGAAAATGGCCTCAGCTGCATTGAAACTTCTATCAAGAGCTTCCAAGAAACTCATCAAACCTTCTTCTCCAACCCCTTCAACTCAAAAATGGCACAAATTTTCTCTCATTGAACAAGCCCAAACACACACTTATGTACCCTTTGGTTTTTTTTACTCCAAGAATCAATTAGGTGCACTTTCTAGTCAACCAACCCAAATATCAAAACTTCTTGAAAACTCCCTCTCCAAAAATTTAGTCTCCTATTATCCATATGCAGGACACATGAAAGATAACGCCGCGATCGATTGTAATGACAAAGGTGTTGAGTTCTTGAATGTCCATATTGATGCACCAATGTCTCAAGTTCTCAATCACCAAGATTGCAATGTCAAAGATTTGATCTTCCCTCCTGGTGTGGCTTGGGAGAATGATTCTGACTATGGTTTGGCTGTAATTCAGTTAACACATTTCGATTGCGGAGGAATTGCAATAAGTACATGTTTGTCACACAAGATTGGAGATGCAAGTAATGGCTTGCAATTTTCAATTGATTGGGCAACATTAACTCGTGATCCAAACGCAAAAACAACACCTCCTTATTACATAAGTGACACTATTTTTCCATCACCCTCAAGTGGTCCTCTGGATTCCCCTGTTGTTCTATCAATATTAGATGGATGTACACAAAAAAGGTTTGTTTTTTCCTCCTCAAAAGTGAGTGCACTTAGGTCCTCTGTTGCTGGTGCATCACAAGTGAAAAATCCTACACCTACTGAAGTCCTTAGTGCACTTCTTTTCAAATGTGTTGCTAAAGCCGTGACCGTGAACTCGGGCTCCTTTGTCCCTTCTAAATTAATCCAGTATGCAGATCTACGAGAAATGATCTCGCCAAAGTTACCACCTAACTCTGTTGGAAATGTTCTGTCTCACTTTTCTACACATATTTCCAATGAGGCAGACATGAACTTACCACAAATAGTTAGTCTAATGAGGAAAGAAAAACACCTATTTAGAACCAGAGATAATATCAAAGAAAATGCATGGGAATTGGAAATTCTTGAATTAGCTAAAGGATTGTCACCCCAAAAAAAGGAATTTGATGAGTACACTTGTAGCAGTGTGTGTAAATTTCCGTTCTATGATGTCGATTTTGGTTGGGGAAAACCAATGGCTACGACCATAGCTACTGGTCCGTACAATAAATTGTTCAATTTGATGAACTACAAAGACGATGGCATCGAAGCGTTCATCATGTTGGATGAACAAGACATGTTAGTATTTGAGCGTGATGAAGAGTTTCTTGAATTTGCTTCTCCATATGCGAATTATTTTTAGAAGTTAAGATTTATGTTGTGGATCATGCATGGGTGTTCATGAATAATAAGTGATTTGTAGCTTTTGTAAAAATATTGGGAATGTTTTTTTTGAAAATTTTGCTTCACTTTCATAAACTTTTTTAGCAGCTACCTGTTCGTGATATGTTTATGTACGCCTTTTAAATAATGTACGGCGAATTCAAGATCTAGAATAAATGATGAAAAGAATTAGTACCAATTACTCGCACAGGAACTAGGTTCCTGAGTCACTTGTGCAAAACAGTAAAACAATAGACACAAGATTTATCGTGAAAAATCTCTTTGCTCAAGGGAGTAAATACCACAACCTACAGTGTGTAGGATTTCCAACCAAACTTCACTAATCTCAAAGAGCGGTTTTTGATTACAACTCGATAATCAAAGGGACTATCTCTAGAACCTCACCACAACTGTCAACTACCATTGTTATAACTAACTCTCAAAGAAGATGAATTCTCTTCTTGTTAAAATGCCTCACAACTCTCACTCGCACAATTACAATAGACCAGTTATAACTCAAAACTATCTATTATAATCATAGACCAAGACAAACAACAAGCCAACTTGGATTGTTCTTGGTTCTTCTCTCTGACCATCGTCCTATGTTCTTCTTGCTCTACTGCCTCTTCAAGAAGGCTCCTTTTGAGTATGCAATAGATTTTTATTCCTACCCTTGGTGTTTGCCTTATATAGTGGAGATAATTGAAAATGTTCCATAGTTAGAATCCTCATGGGATTCTATTTATATAATGCCTCTCATAGTTAATCCTTATGGAATTCTATTTCCTTTTATGCACGATTTTATATGGCTCCCGATATCTTTTCTTCAACTTCAGTTTTTGTCTTTCTTGCATCACTTTTAGTTGATGTAGGAGAACCTGGTTCAACTTCTCTTTTATCTATCATCAAAACAGTTAGAACAATCAAAATATAATCACACCTGATCCTTCTATCACTTTTTCCCTTTTTGATGATGACAAACTATGTAGAATAGGAAAGACACTACATGACATAGTCAATGATTTCCCCCCCTTTTGGCATAATTAAAAGGCTAGCATGTTAGTGTACAACTATAAGAGAGACATAAAGCAAAAGACTCATGGCCGCTCGGGCAACACATAGCACAAACACATCAGGAGTAAAGTATTAATATGGAGGATATTAGCCATCTTTGCAAGAAAACAATCAGTAAAAGAGAAAAAATCAAGAACAATCATGCAGATAAGCACTGTATTAAGCTAAATCGGCCCTAAACAAAGAGTAACTGTAACACCCCAAAAATTTTAAGCTAAAGATTCAGACCAAAATCCTAAGTGGCAAGCTGTCAAGTGACAGACATGAACCACGGACGGGTTCCACGGCCCATGGAACACACCACGAACCGTGGATGCTATTTGTGGAACCATACCTGCAGACCAACCTCTGGTCTGAGATCCACGTGATGGATCCATGGATCATGGAATGGTCCACGAGCCATGGTTTGCCCTCATGGAAGCCAGGCCCGTGACCTGACAAAATGGAGAAGAATCACGGATCGGGTCCACGGGCCGTGGACTAGTCCACAGACCGTGGTTCTTGCCCGTGGAATCTTGTGTCAAATTTTTCAGTAGTTTTCATCCAAGCTTCCCAGGGGTATTTTGAATCTTTCCTATTCTTTTAACTCCTATATTAAGTCATTTTAGGCATACTTGGTCAAATTCCCCCTCATTCTCACAATCAAAAACTCAGAAAGAAAGAAAGAAAAGAATCATTCTCTCATGCTTCAAGACCTAGGGCTTCTTCTCCAATTCTCTACCTTCAAGTTCTAGCTAAGAAATCTTCAAGTTCATGTATGTGGGTATTCAGTAAGGGTCCTCTTTCACCCTTATGCCCAAAACCTCCAGTTTTACTTTGATTTTATAAACTTATTTAGTTAGAGTTCTTACCCAATTATGCAATTTTCCTGTCAATTTGATTTCCTTGCATGGTAATATGATTTCTATTCCTACTTACATGATTTTGCATAAGTTCTATTTTAAGTATTTCCTAATCCCATGAATTGAGAGATAAACATAGCATGATTTGGCAATTGTTACCTGTTTTTAAGAAAATTTTGCATGTTTAAATAAAATGACCTCTAAGTGTTCAGAAAATTAGCATGCTTAGTTCCTCAAGTTATGAATTTTAGCAAGAACATGTATTTGAACTAGTGTCATGCTATAATTTTAAGAGATACGTTTTTATGATATATATATGTATGAGCTCTATGATATGGTTTTTGGGAGTAGTATTTAGCACTAAGCAGATGAGAATTTCAGATAACCCAAGTCCAGAAATACGTTGCCAGCATAGGTTAAGAGAGTCCTCGTTAGTTGAGAGCGTCTCCTCTAGTCCAATGGGCTCATGATAGTGGTTTCTGTCACGCCCCGAGGCTAGCCCCTAGACGTAACACGGGACCTAGGATCACAAGTGACCCCAAGCTAACCTTGAATCTGGCATATCATAAACATGTTGAAATAACTCTAAACAAGCGAAAACATAACTGAATAAAGCATATATATAACCTAAAAAGAATTCAACTGAGAATATCCGAACAAATAACTGTCTGAAAAGCAGAACAATCCAAATCAACTGAGTCTGACTCTATGTCTGAAAGCCTCTAATATTAATGAGCTGCTGGGACATGCCCCCAGCTAACTCCAAATACTGAAAGTAGGGACAATTGACTAACTCAAAAAGCATGTAAAGATATGTCCTCATATGATGTATTCACCACTGGCTGATGCTGAGGTAGCACAGATACGAACTAATCACGCGGCTGAATCTGAGAACCTGAACCTGCATCATGATAGGATGCAGCATATAGAGTATGCGTCAGTACTTCGGATGTACTGAGCATGAGGGATATTCAAAGCTGACTGAATATGTAAACATGATAAAATACTGAATAAGTATGTAAACTGAACAATAGTACATAGGCCCAAAATATAATCATGCATAAAAATCTGAAATGCAAGGATAAACTGAAAACATACTGAAAGCTGAGAATAAACATAAACTGAGGGCTGTAGTACTTTACTAAAATTAATACTGTGGGAGAGTCTATTAATCGACATAAACCACGTGAGCTAAACGTGGAGTTCGATGTATACGCCTCATCTAGAGGACCCAATATACCTTTCCAGGGTATAAAGGCATGGCTGATGTGATCACTAGTTCTGAGGCCCAACTGAGGGGCTAAATAACCTACGGTAGCACGTAGTTCTGGGACTTAAGGGTACGCTGAACCCTAGTCCAACTCGGTGCTAAATACTACTCCCAAGCTGAATAATAATATCTTATTTAAAACTAAAGTTCTGAATTTCTGAGACAGAACTAAACTGGTCTGAAATCTCTATTCTTTTGAAAACTGTAGTAGACTGAAAGCTGGCTAATTTCTACCTTTAAACTCAAACTAATAATCTTGGGTGAATTTTTGGAGAAAACTAATACTTTAGGAAATACTACAAGTTAGGGCTAAATTCATGATTTCTCAATTCATGGTGAAAACTCATGCAAATCATTAAAACATATTACAATTCCTATAAAGCCGGATATAAATCATGTAGGAATCATAAATTCTAAATACTGGAATAATTTGCATAATTGGGTAGGAACCCTAATCTTTAAAACCATGAATATTTGAAGAAAGGCTGGAGTTTTTGGGCATAAGGGTGAACTAAACCCTCACTGAATACCCACATACCTGGTGGAAGAAGCTTCTTCAAGAAAATCTGAAGTTGAAGCTTGGAGGAGAAAGCCCTAGGTCAGAAACTCGGAGAAGAGTGGTCTTTTTCTTCTTGGAATGACTTGAGAGAAAACTGACTTTGTTTGGAGGTTTTGACTTAATAAAATAAGTCTAAGACTATTTATAGTCGGAGTTAATTTAAGAAGGAAAGGTCTAAAATGCTAGAGAATGTGTAAATGAGCCTGGTGAGTCAGCGGCAAAGCAGCAAACTCCACAATCCCAAGATGTTGGAATTACATATTGACTTAGTTTAGGTTTCATCACTTAACTAGGATTAGGATTATAATATTAGTTTAATAATAGTTATACTAGGAGGAGCATGGCTATATATATTCATGCCATCAACGAGACAGAGAACAAGAAATAATTCAGCAAAATAACTCTATAAACAGAGATTTGGTTTACAATTTTCATCATGGTATCAGAGCTTTGGTTCTAAATCAAAGTTATTTTGTATCCTGAATCCTATTTCACGTACTTCAATGGCAAGTTGA
The DNA here is from genome assembly GCA_003996215.1 of Jaltomata sinuosa. Classification (NCBI taxonomy): domain Eukaryota; kingdom Viridiplantae; phylum Streptophyta; class Magnoliopsida; order Solanales; family Solanaceae; genus Jaltomata; species Jaltomata sinuosa. The sequence goes on along the minus strand of QJPP01007187.1, from coordinate 141,285 downwards.
TCTTTCTCCACTCTCTTCCTCTCACCGGGATCTCTCCATCAATTCATAGCTATATGTCCCATAACATTAAAATCTTTAAATTATCTCATTTGGAGAACCCAAATAAGTCAATTGATGCAGACCCTGAAGATTGGCAATATTATTGCGAATGAACCGCCGTCTAAGATTGTGGTAAACGAAAAGGATGAAGAAAACATCATTCCTAAGTTTACAGAATGGGAAGAAAAAGACGTCTTGGTGAGAAGTTTGCTAACCGGAACCATGACTGAAGAGTCAATGTTTCTTATCATTGGATGCACGTCTGCCAAATAAATTTGGGCGAGTCTTGAGGATAATTACCTACAAGCTAGCAAAGACAAAGAATTTCAACTAAAGCAACAAATTCAGAGTATCAAGATGGCATCAAAATCTGTCGATGCATATATAAAGGAATTCAAGGGGATTTGTGATAGACTCACAGCTATACACAAACCCTTAGACAAAGATGACAAAGTTATAAGCTTTGCCAAAGGTCTTGAAAATAAATACAAAACCTTGAGAACTGTTATGCTAGGCAAAGCTCCATATCCAACCCTTGCTCAATTTGTCAATGCACTGAGAGGATATGATATGAGAGAAGAAGATAATGAGAAAGATCAGGTTGATCAAGCAATTGCCTTTCAAGCTCAGAAAATGCAAGGCTCGTTTGGAAGAGGTAGAGGAAACTCTTTTAGAGGAAGAGGAAAAGCACGAGGACGAGGTCATTTTCGACCTATGTCTAACAACTATTCCAAAGGTGGACATCCTAGACTTCAAAATAATCAATAAAACCCTCAGTCACAGGCAAATCCATGTCAAATTTGTGGAAGAAACAATCACACTGCTATCTCATGTTTTTATAAGTGGGATTACTCTTATCAATCCCAACAGGAAGACCCACAAGGACTCTCTGCGTTAACAATCAATGAACAGTCAGACAACAATCTTTATATGGACTCCGGAGCAACTCATCATATGGTGCAAACAACAGGTAATCTCGATAATCCTACTTTATTCAGAGGTTCAGAATCAGTTATGGTAGGTGATGGAAAATGACTCAAAATTACACATGTTGGAAATAAGGAGATAGGTACCAATCTACGATTAAAAATTGTTTTAGTTATACCTAAACTTAGAAAAAAATTGTTGTCTGTGAGCAAGCTAGAAAGTGACAATGCATGTCTTTTAGAATTTACTGACTCTGAATTTGCTGTTAAGGACAAGAAAATGAGGAATTTGTTAGCAAAGGAGAGTAGGAAAGGAGATCTGTATGCCCTGGACCCAAAAAGTGCAGATGGAAAGGTGCATCAAGCTTTACCTGTTATACGATTAAGTAAAGCATCGGATGAAGTCTGGCATCAACGATTAGGGCACCCAAATTTTAAGACATTACAATTTTTACTGTCAAATAGAATTCTTAAATTTAGTAGTTGGAATAAAAACTTTTCTGTTTGTACTGCATGTCAAATGGGAAAAAGTTGTAAGCTACTTTTTGCGAATTCTAATAAAGTTGAGATTGATCATCTTGTCAAAATTTATTGTGATTTATGGGGTCCTTCCCCTGTGACCTCTCCTCAAGGCTTCAAATATTATGTGATTTTTGTGGATGATCACACAAAGTACACTTGGTTTTACCCTCTGAAAAGAAAATCAGACTTTTTTGACACATTTATTAACTTTCAGAGATTGGTTGAAAATCAATTTGATAGAAAAATCAAAATTTTCCAAAGTGATGGAGGAGGAGAGTTTAGTAGTCAAGTGTTCATTGATCATCTCACACAATGTGGCATACAACGTCAAGTATCATATCCGCACACACCTAAGCAGAATGGGGTGCTAAAAGAAAGCACATACATCTAATTGAAACTGGTTTGACTCTTTATTCAATGCTAGTGTTCCATTATATTTGTGGGTTGAAGCGTTTATGACAGCAGTATACCTTATAAATCGACTTCCTACGGCAATCTTGAAGATGCTCTCGCCTCTACAGAAGTTACACAAGAGAAAACCAGATTATAGTAGCTTAAAAGTTTTTGGTTGTCGATGCTTTTCGCACCTGAAGGGGTACAACAAAAATAAGTTCCAACCAAAGATATTCCCGTGTGTATTCATTGGATATTGTTCCTTACATAAAGGTTATCGATGCTATAATCCGCAAACAAAAAGGGTATATATATCACGACACGTGATATTTGATGAACAATGCTTACCTTTTATTTCTAGTGTGACACAGGTTATAAAAGAGCCGGTTTATTCGATGTCTACTTACAAGGAGTTTGTTGAACCAACATCAGACACAGGCGTAGATGAATTTTCAGCTGAACATGGTGTTTTCGCTGAACTGCCACGAGATGTTGCTCACAATGAAGGTCATGTAGAGGCACCAATAGCTAGTGCCTCAGATATTGCAGCAGCTGATCATCCCAATGGTCCCTTCGCATCAGCCTCTCCAATCAACGACACAACTGTGGAACTTCCACAGGTTGCATTGGATGTTACGTCACTGTCCCGAACAGACACACACGACAGACCTACTGATTCAAGTCCATCGAACCAGTTGTTGGTAAGCTCCACGCAGAGCCTGCACAATCTGCCCAGTTCATCCAAAGCCGCTGCTCCGACCGGCGATGCTCCTGGTATAAACTTGTGCATTGATTTCAGCGGCTACGAGTGCATCCCAACCACTTCGTCAACCTCACCAGATAATACTCATCATATGATCACAAGAACAAAGTCTAAGAACATGTCACAACCTCCACAATTTCAAACTCTCTTAGCTACTGCCTTGTCAAGTACTACTGAGCCTAAAAATCTCAAGGAGGCTCTCTCTCAACCCCTCTGGATGCAAGCTATGAGAGAAGAAATACAAGCACTATATCAAAACAACACCTGGAGACTTGTTCCACGTGATCCTCATATGAACATATTTGGATCGAAGTGGGTTTTTAAGACCAAATTAAAAGTCGATGGCAGTGTTGATAGGTACAAAACTCACTTAGTTGCGAAAGGATATAATCAGATTGAAGGCCTCGACTTTGAAGACACGTTTAGTCTAATAGTTAAGGCTACTACAATTCATACTGTCTTAACTCTTGCTACAGTCCGATAATTGTCTCTACCTCAACTTGACGTCAAAAATGCGTTTCTCCATGGACGACTCAGAGAAACCATCTATATGCAGCAACCACCAGGGTTTGAAAATCCAACTACTCCAACCCACGTCTGCCTACTCCAAAGAGCCATTTATGGGCTATGACAAGCGCCAAAGGCGTGGTTTCAGAGGTTTAGTGAAGTTCTTTTGCACTTTGGTTTTTTGGGAAGTCATGCAGAATCCTCCCTCTTTGTTCTTCGTCATGGAGGTGACATCATAACTCTACTCTTGTATGTAGATGATATAGTACTCACTGGAAGTAATCCTAGTCTATTGCAGTCGCTCATCTCTAAGTTAAGTGCCCAGGGAGCACCATTTTTTCTTACTCTATACCACTGGGAAATGGGACAAGCAATTACGCGGAGGCAGCTGCTATGTTATACGGTCTGAAATGGTGCTCAAGAAATCGCATTAGATTGACTTGGGCATAAACTGACTCTCTTCTGCTGTCAAATTGCATCAACAAAGTGTGTAAAATTCCTTGGAAGATCACGAGAATCATTAAGGAAATACAAAAATTAGTTGAAGAAAGTGAGTCCACGATTAGTCATTGCTTCAGAGAGGTTAATAAGCCTGCAGACAAATTAGCCTCCCTAAGTCATAGAAGTAATGAGACTCAAATCTTCAACTCCTTTTCTGCCTCACCCCCTTCTATCAAAGGCCTCACCGACATGGATAAATGGGGTATACCGTCTATTAGGGTCAAAGAAGTTAACGATAGTAACATCGTCTATGATCCCCCTTAGAGATCCAGGCCACTCAAGCCTTTTTTGGGTAGGATTAGCTCATCTATAATAGCCTCTTCTCAATGATCTTGTATAACAATTTGGGATGCCGAACTCAATTTGTATCTTTTTGCACACCAATGATCAATGAAGGCTGAGTTTAATTTAAAAAAAAAAAGTGTCCAGTTTGCTCTAAAGGATATGGGGACGCTCTATTTTTTTCTGGGTATTGAAGTTGTGCCCTGTGACGATGGTATATATCTCAGCCAGGCCAAGTATGCACAAGATATTCTACGCCGAACCATGATGCTATTGGAAATCTTACGAAAATTACTTCATCACAATCGCTTGTAGAGATTCTTCATCACGACCATTTATTGGAATTCTCATAGCTTGAGGCATGTCAAGTGACATTGTCCTTAAGGATATTTCACCTGGTATAGGTGTATCCCCAGGATTCAACAAGCTCTTCTAGTATAAACTAAGAGTAAAAATCTAACAAAGATTAACAAATACAGAAAACCCAGCATACTCAAATATATGAGAAAGTATAATACTCTCTATGTAGGAGGAAGAAATCTCACTCTCTCTATGTAGGAGGAAGAAATCTCACTCTCTCTATATCCTCTACTCACTTAGTGTGTATATATATATATATATATATAATTATGAGGCTAATGAATACTCTTTCAAGAATGGAGTAATTGTCAATGAATGACAAAAATTTTTGTTACAAAGGCCATGAGAAATATTATAGTTATATAAAATAATGATTCGTGAATGAAATTAATTAAGCCTCATAAATGGCTTGTTATCATAGTCAAATGTAATAATATTAGAAAGTAACAATTCTTTTTGAAATATAAGATTATTTTTCAACAATCCCCTCCATATTTCAAAAAGAATGTTAAGGAATAGAATAAAATAAGAAATTTTGTTGGGTCTTCATATATGAGAATAATGCGTCGAATCTGGTGTCTCGTAGACTATGAACCAGACCTAGATAAAATAAAATTAAGCTTATAGAACAATTGGTGAAGTATAAAACTTCTATGAACTAATTTTTTTTTTGTAAACTTAGGGTCTTATTCTATCACATTATACTCGCACAATTTTTGTCGTTATCGCGGTTTTGTGCTAAGAGGCCATGCGCGTGTCCTGATATTCATGAGTGCTCTAGTAATCTGTCACAATTTCATAGGAGCGGCACCACTCCACACTCATATAGGTCCAATCATCAAGTGTATTATGCAGAGCAATCCACCACCTATAAAGGATATGATTTGGATTAAGAGTATAACTCAACTCTCACTTTGCCTTGCAACACTTGCACTATATTCACACATCAAATGGAGGGACATTATTTTATAGTGCATACTTGATCAACTAATGACTTGTTATTATTCATATGAACCTAATTTATGGGATCTCCAATCACATAGGTTGGGTTACCATCATTGTTGATCTTCTCAAATTGACTAAAGTCTCACTCCCTTCGATGTTTTTTTTAGTCTGTGAATTGATCAGATTCACCTTCTGACTACACATAATTTATTTACGTAAATAATTTGATCTCGTAGCAGATGCTTTATCACATTATGTCTCAAACACATGTATCTAATTTTTCCATAGAAAATTTATTTTTGTTTCAACCCAAATATTCACTAAGGGTCTCTTAACCCTCCAGCCTCACTACTAACCAACTCCAAATCAACAAGTTTAGAATTCGTGTTATGGCACCCCTACACAGGGTAAACACATGATAACTTGTGAATATTAAAATTCACTTTATATCATTGTATCCCTTTAATATCATAAATATCAATTCACTATAACACTTAATTTAGTACCAAAATTATGGTACCTCTCATATATAAATCAAGGGCTATTTTTCAAAATAATGCATCAAGAATCAACATCATATTTCAACAAGAATTTAATATGCAACATTATTAAAATATAATAAAAATTTAGATCCTATTTTTATTTTCTTAGAATCATAAAACACAACTTTAGTAAGATATCCTAACCCCCATATTTTCAAAACTTTTAAAGTAGGGGAATAATATTTCAATAACTCAAAACTAACAAGCCAACATTTATTAACATATAATCAAATTTCTAACAATTCAAATGATCTAAAAAAACACAAGCATGTGATTTTATAGTTTGTCTAGCTTCAATCAAAATTAAAATGTACAAATCTAACATATTATCACAAATTATATGAATCGATCAATCAAGTAATAAGCACTAGCTTTTTCATTTATAAATTCAAAAAGTTTGACACAATCATAGTTACAATACTCATCGTCTATAATAAGGTTAATTTTGTTAACACTTTATCAAACTCAAATAAAATCTTCATTCAATATATTTTTTATTTTAATAATCACATAAAAGTTAAATCTTAACATCCAATAAACTTCACTGTTCACAACCAAAGAAGAATGGAATTTTGCTCATATTCTTGAAAGTCCTAAGCACAAAATCCATGAGGATAAAAAAAGCTTCAGACCCTGCTAAACAAATTAGTACTAAGCAAGTAGACATTAGAAAATTAATTTAATAGCATACGACAACTCATGCTGGAATCTCAAATCCTGAACATTTGGTAAATTTCATGAACATTTCAATAGCTAATCTTTCTCAAATTAGCCATAAGATTCACTCAAGAAATGACCACAATAATTATATCATCCGCTTAGTCAAATTTTATTTTTCCTTAGCGGGATTATAATTTCTCTGAATCTTTTTCTATATTGAGGGATATGTTGGCTCAATTTATCACACACAAATCTATTAAAATATAGACATAAAGTATTGCCATATACCTTATTAGCATGAATACAAAGATTTAATCTCCTCCATAACACTGACTTTAGTAGTAATTTCCTTTTCTTTGACAGCGATAATCATCTCAATGGATTTGATGAAACGTTCTTGCATCATCCACATTCTCCGTTAGAAGCATATAATGACAGACCACCAAGTTTTACAACTATGACCAAAGACTATTTTCGACAATTTCTAGCCTTCTCAATCGTGTTGGAACATGGAGCATGTCTCCATAGAGAAACAGGATACTGCCAAATAATTTGATTTCTCAAATTAAAGGATTCTCAATTCTCCTTCCTTAGTTACATATATGCATCAAACCGTCACAAACCAAAAAATGAAAACAAGCAATATTAACCTCATCCTCTCTCCAGAATGCAACTGTACTTAGAATAAAGTTGCAATCCTTAGCAATACCAATCCAACTCAACGAAACATCTCCACCAAAATAATTTATGAAATATCTATTTAATATTATTTTTGGGACAGGGAGGTAGTATTTTCGTAGGAACAAAGTATTAAAAAATATCCTTAAGATTGTTGGAAATCTTACGAAAATTACTTCATCACAATCGCTTGTAGAGATTCTTCATCACGACCATTTGTTGGAATTCTCATTGCTTGAGGCATGTCAAGTGACATTGTCCTTAAGGATATTTCACTCGGTATAGGTGTATCTCCAGGATTCAACAAACTCTTCTAATATAAACTAGGAGCCAGAAACTATCAAAGATTAACAAATACAGAAAACCCAGCATACTCAAATATATGAGAAAGTATAATACTCTCTATGTAGGAGGAAGAAATCTCACTCTCTCTATGTAGGAGGAAGAAATCTCACTCTCTCTATATCCTCTACTCACTTAGTATATATATATATATATATATAGATAGATAGATAGAGAGAGAGAGAGAGAGAGAGAGAGAGAGAGAGAGAGAGAGAGAGAGAGAGAGAGAGAGAGAGAGAGAGAGAGAGAGAGAGAGAGAGAATGAATGAAGACTTGAGAAGACCAAGTCTTCCAACAGCCATAAGATGATAAGAACATTAAAGGTAGTAAAAATGGTCAAAGAAATAAAGAGGATTAAAGGGTAATTATGAGGATAATGAATACTCTTTCAAGAATGGAGTAATTGTCAATGAATGACAAAAATTTGTTACAAAGACCATGAGAAATATTATAGTTATACAAAATAATGACTCATGAATAGAATTGATTAAGCCTCATAAATGGCTTGTTATCATAGTCAAAGGTAATAATATTAGAAAGTAACAATCCTTTTTGAAATATAAGATTATTTTCCAACAGATGCACTGCGCTAGATTGATACACACTCCGCTATCCCAAAAGTGTGATTTTCATACGGTTGTTGGTTCTTCCATTAACACCTCAGAATATAGAAACATTGTTGGAGCTCTTCAGTATCTCACTTTGACACGGCCAAATCTTACTCATGCCATTAATCTGGTTTGTCAATTTATGCAAGCCCCTACAACTACGCACTGGCAAGGCGTCAAGAGAATCCTTTGGTACCTTGCTGGAACTATTCATTTTGGTATTTGCATCACATACAGGTCCTCATTGAGGGTGGTTGCTTCTTCGATGCTGATTGGGCAGGTTGTGCTCTCACTCACCGCTCTACCACATGACTTTGCATCTTTTAGGTGCTAACTGCATCTCTTGGCCGTCTAAGAAGCAACACACAATCGTGAAGTCTAGTGCGGAGGCAGAGTATCGCGCAGTTGCTTCACTTGCGGCCGAAATCACATGGATCCTTCATCTGTTGCAACACCTTGGGTTATATCTTGATTCACCTCCTGCACTTTATTCCGACAATATTAGTGCACTGTATCTCACAGTGTCACGACTCAGACCGCCATGAGTGGCACCCACCCAACCCCTGGATGAGCGAACCAGTAGAACTCAAACCTTAGCATAGCCTAACAACCTAACAACCAGTGCAAAAAGTAAACTAGAAATAACATAAATAAATCAACTCTATTAAATATAACCTGCGGAAACTCTCTCCCTAGAATCTGAAAGTCATCATACTAAAAACATCTACCCAAAACTAGAGTACGGGGTATGCAACCCCAAATAAAGGAATAGTCTAAGCTCGAAATAAGTGGGCTACAACTCAAATAGATAGAAATCAAGACAACTTGGTCGAACAGCTCACCCTTGATATCTCAAAGTGTCAGGCCTACAGGTGAGGTCGTGCGTCAACCGCCGAAAGATTTCATGTACTCACAAAAAGATAAGCAAGTACAGTATCAGTACACAACCACTGTGTACTGGTAGGATCATCAGCCAGTTCCAAATAAACACTGTATGAACAATACAGAAGTCAAGTAAGAGTACAGAAACACGTAAACCAGTCAACAGATATTTCTAGACTACAAGTCTCTCCCTAACTTGTTCCCACATGTAAATCACTTTCACAACCATGATAAAAAATTGACAATAATAGTAATTATACCTCGTTACATATCTCAGACCCACCCTGGATCCCCTCTAGACAACACCTAAGTGTCAGACAAACAACCCGGTCTACACCAAGACCAAACTCATAAGGCAATGTAACAACCCGGCCTCTCAAGGGCCACAATACGCAACCACAATTCATAAACACAACCCGGTCCACTCAAGGAACTATTAATAAAGATGCAATAATACAATAAAGTAAACCCGTACCAGGCGTGGTACCCGAGCCAACCGTTAGTATTATCCCATACCAGGCGTGGTACCCAAGCCAAACGTTAGTATATCCTGTACTAGGCGTGATACCCGAGCCAACCGTTAGTATATCTCGTACTAGGCGTGGTACCCGAGCCAACCGTTAGTATATTCCATACCCGGCATGGTACCCGAGCCAATAGAATGTCACATAAATTCACAGTCACAAATAATGAACAATCAACACATGTAAACCAACAAACAATAACACCTAGTTCATTTCACAAGACTGAAAACAGGACTTTTGGACATTCCTAAATCATTCCCTAAGCAATGCAAACCATACAAATACTTAGACATGAGTACGCAAACATACAATGCATACAGAAACAATAACCATCACCTACCTCGAATAAGCAAGCTCTATAGTGCCAGAGCTTTCCCTTTTTCAGGATCCCTTGCTTATTCTTGGTCTAGAAACAAATACACAGTTACCAAAAATCAATACTTATGGCCTACAAATTACCCGAATTATGAAAAATCCCAAACCCCAGGCCAACCATGATCATTCCACCCATTCCCGGGCTCTCCCACCATTAATTCACCTAAATTCATCATTTTTATGGATTTTCTTAGTGAATTATGGCTAAGTGATCATTACCCATTACCAAGAATCAAGACCCAAGAACTCTAGCACCCTAGAATCCCCTTTTCCCTGAATTCTACCATTTCTAGGTCATCCCAACCTTTCTCCAAGTCTACCCTAGTAATTCTATAGCATAGGAAAGATATCACGGAGTTTGAGGAGTAGAATCCTTACCTTTAGGATGAAAAACAGTGAAAAATAGTTGAAAATCGCCTAAAATCGCCCTCTTCTTCTCCCAAAACTCTTTCAAGAAAAACTAAATTATTTTGAGAAAATTTCTTCATTATATCCTGTCACATTCTTCTATAGCGGTCCGCTCCGCTATAGCAGTACCGCCGTAGCAGAGTCGTCCGCTATGGAGAGGCTGACCATCGTTGACTTCCGCTGTAGCGGTAATTTCTCCGCTACAACGGAGGTCGCCATGGTAGAATGTCAACCGCCGTAGTGGTTGACACGGGTCAGAAAATCATAAAATCTCCAAAATTAGTCCATTTTATAACACACTTATTTTCTGATGTCCCGAAATAACTCCTTCATATCAACCTCGATTCTGGGAGTTCTACTTACCCGAATTCGATTTCGAAAAGTCCCCCAGACTCATTTATGTGTTAGCTACAAGGAAAACTAGCTCGAAGCAAGACATCAAACCCAATCCTTATCTGGATTACCCTAGACCATACCTCGCTCCAAATTCGACCGAGACTAGCCTAGCCCAGAATTTCAAACTCCCAAACCCAGAGTTTTCTAACTCTAAATATTGGCATGAATGGTTTTCCCGTAACAACAAACCCGGTCATTACAACAGACCAATTTACCCATCGTTCATCCTCGAATGATCAAACCAAAAAGTACGGAAAGTAAAGAGCAAAAAGAGTAGTACCTGTATCCTCAAACAAGTGAGGGTACTTGTCCCGCATGTCCCTCTCGGTTTCCCAAGTGGCCTCCTCAACCAAATGATGCTTCCATTGAACCTTTACCATACTGATCACCTTTGTCCTTAATTTTCAGACATCCCGATCAAGAATCAAAATCGGCTCCTCTTCATAGCAAACATCCTTATTAAGTAACACCTCATCCCACTTGATGATGTAGTCCCTATCCCCATGGTATCGCTTTAGCATGGATACATGAAACACCAGATGGACACCCGATAGACTGGGCGGTAGTTCCAATCTGTAAGCGATGGGCTCTACAATCTCAAGCACTTCAAACGATCTGATGAACCGGGGGCTGAGCTTGCCCCTCTTACCAAAACACATAACTCTCTTCATTGGTGAGACTTTCAACAATATCTTTTCACCAACATAAAATTCCATATCCCAGACCTTGTGATTCGCATATTCCTTCTGCCTGCTTTGGGCAGCTAGTAACTTGGTCTGAATGCCCCTTACCTTTTCTTGCGCTTCCCTTACCAAGTCTACGCCCAAAGGCTTTACATCACCTTCCTCAAACCACCCAATCGGTGACCTACAGCTCCTCCTATACAGAGCCTCGAACGGTGCTATGTCGATACTAGAGTGGTAGCTATTGTTGTATGAAAACTCATACAACAGTAGAAACTGGTCCCAATGACCCCCGAAGTCAATCACACATGCTCTCAGCATGTCCTCCAATACCTGAATTGTCCTCTCTGACTGACTATCAGTCTGAGGGTGGAAGGTTGTACTAAAGGTGAGTTGAGTGCCCAACTCCTCATGCAACTTGCCCCAAAACTTAAAAGTAAATTGCGTACCCCTGTCTGAAATGATGGATAGTGGCACTCCATGCAATCTCACAATCTCCTTCACATAGATCTTAGCCAATTGCTGTGAATTATAATCCACCCTGACCGGGATAAAGTGAGCTGACTTGATCAGCCTGTCCACAATGACCCAAATAGAGTCATACTTCCCCAAAGTCTTAGAGAGATCCACCACAAAATTCATGGTTATTCTCTCCCAGTTCCACTCTGGAATGGGCATCCTCTGAAGTAGTCCTGCAGGTCTCTGGTGCTCATACTTTACCTGATAGCAATTCTGACACTTGGACTCAAAATCAGTTATGTCCCTTTTCATCCCAGGCCACCAATAAAGTTGCCTCAAATTCCTGTACATCTTGGTTACACCCGGTGAATTAAATACCGTGAACCATGAGCCTCTTCCAACACCTTTTGAATCATGTCATCAACTCAAGGAACACATATCCTTCCTCTAAACTCTAACACACCACCAAATTCCAATGTGGCATCCCCGGACTCTTCGGATATTGCCTTGCTCCGAAGCCTTCTCAACTGTGAATCTTGAAACTGTTTGGCCTTTATCTCTTCTATGAATGTGGATTTGACCTCAATACTGGCCAAAATTCCACCTTGTTCTGAAATACCCAAGTGTATAAACTTGGACTCCAATGCCTGAATTTCCCTTGCTAGTGGTCGTTTGGACACCCCTAAACAAGCCAAATTATCCATGCTAACTATTTTCTGGCTCAATAAGTCTGCCACTACATTAGCCTTACTCAGATGGTACTGAATAGTCACATTATAGTCCTTCAACAACTCCATCCATCTTCTCTGCCTCAGATTCAAGTCCTTCTGAGTGAAAACATCCTGCAGGCTGCGATGATCAGTGAACACCTCACACTTGACACCATAAAGATAGTGTCTCCAAATCTTGAGTGCAAAGACCACCGCTGCCAACTCTAAATCATGAGTCAGATAGTTTCTCTCATGCACTTTCAACCGCCTAGAAGCATAGGCTATCACATTACTATCTTGCATCAACACAATACCCAAACCAGAATGTGAAGCATCATAGTAAACAATAAAGTCTTTACCTTCAACCGGCAAGGACAAAATAGGAGCCGTGGTCAGAAGTGTCTTGAGCTTTTGGAAACTCTCCTCGCACTTGTCGGACCACACAAATGGTATATCTTTTTGTGTCAGCCTTGTCAAGTAAGTAGCAATGGATGCAAAATACTTAACAAACCTCCGGTAATAACCTGCGAGCCCAACAAAACTCCTCACCTCGGTCACAGAGCTAGGCCGTGCCCAACTCTTGACTGCCTCTATCTTCTGGGGATCTACCATCACCCCCTGTTCTGACACTACATGCCCCAAGAACGCAACTGAATCAACTAGAATTCGCACTTGGAAAACTTCGCATAGAGTTTTTGATGTCTCAAAATATCCAACACTATACGGAGATGTTTAGCATGTTCCTCCCTACTCTTGGAGTAGATCAAAATGTCATCAATGAAAGCGATGACGAATGAATCTAAGTAAGATTTAAACACCCCATTCATCAGACTCATGAATGTTGTCGGTGCATTGGTCAAACCAAATGATATCACTAAGAACTCGTAATACCCATACCGAGTCTGAAAAATAGTCTTAGGAATATCCTCGGGCCTAATTTTCAACAAGTGATACCCTGACCTCAAGTCAATTTTCAAAAACACCGATGCACCCTGTAACTGGTCAAACAGATCATCAATACGGTGTAGAGGGTACTTATTCCGGATGGTAACCTTGTTCAATTTCCTGTAATCTATGCACATCCGCATACTACCATCCTTCTTCTTTACAAATAATACCGGAGCACCCCAAGGTGAAGCACTGGGATGAATAAATCCCTTATCTAGGAGTTCCTGAAGCTGAGTCTTAAGTTCCCTTAACTCTGCCGAAGCCATACGATATGGAGAAATGAAAATAGGATGAGTGCCCGGCTCCAAGTCAATACAAAAGTCAATATCCCTATCCGAAGGCATGCCAGGCAAATCCGCTGGAAATACCTCACGAAACTCTGATCCCATCTTTGTCACGACCCAGACCACCATGAGTGGCACTCACCAAACCCCATACTATTGCAAAAGCCCCAACTTGTGTAACCTCTCATAACAATCCAGTATGAACTCATAAGCATCTTTCCTGTCCGTACCCTGAAACGTAAGAGGTTTCAGCTTGAGAAACTTGGTCAGCATCTCATGTTCATTTCCTGTCATCACTGGGCCTAGCATTGGCCTGAAGAAGTCACATGTGCCTGAAGCTGCATCCATCCTACGAGCCGTAGGATCTGCTGGTTGGGTGCCCAGAGCTTGATTTGCAACTCTTGCGGGTATGGCTCCAGCACCAACTAAACTACTCAATAAGTTCCAAGCCTGCTAAAATGCTTTGGGCGTCATAGAGGGAAGGCCTTCACCTCCAGCCTGTGCCGCCTCTGCCTCCGCCGGTGCCCCTTCATCCTCCACAATAACTTTCACATCTTCGACCACCTGTTTCTGAGGTGGGGGATGGGTTTCCTCTCGTGCTCCTGCAGCATCTTGAGCCCCACCCCTGGCGGGTGTGGCTCTACCTCGTCCTCTGCCCCTATTCCTGTCTCTACCAAGGACATCCGGGCCTGCTGTTGGGACTACCGGTCTAGCTCCATTGTTCCTTGTGTTAACCATCTGCGGACAGAAGAGTGAAAGAGTCAGATACCAGTTTGTATCACTAGATACCAATTGGGATCAAGTTATAACACGATGGAAGAAAGAAGAGATAGTTTCCTAAAGTCCTATAGCCTCTCGAAGAAAAGAACGGACGTCTCTGCACTGTTCCGTAAGACTCTACTAGACCTATTTTGGTACGATGAGATCAATGAACCTAGGACTCTGAAACCATCTTTGTCACGACCTAGACCGCCGTGAGTGGCACCCACTCAACCCCGGATGAGCGAACCAGTAGAACTCAAACTTTAGCATAGCCTAACAGCCTAAAACTAGTGCAAAAAGTAACTAGCAACAACATAAATAAATCAACTCTATTAAATATAACCTGCGAAAAAACCCTCCCTAGAATCTGAAAGTCATCGTACCAAAAATATCTACCCAAAACTAAAGTACGGGTATGCAACCCCAAATAAAGGAATAGACTAAGCCTGAAACAAGTGGGCTACAACTCAAATAGATAGAAATTAAGGCAGCTTGGTCGAACAACTCACCCTTGATATCTCGAAGTGTCAGGCCTACTAGTGAGGTCGTGCGTCAATCGCCGGAAGATTTCATGTACTCATAAAAAGACAAGCAAGTGCAGTATCAGTACACAACCATCGTGTACTGGTAAGATCATTAGCCAGTTCCAAATAAACAGTGTATGAACAGTACAAAAGTCAAGTAAGAGTACAGAAACACGTAAACCAGTCAACAAATATTTCTAGACTACAAGTCTCTCCCTAACTTGTCCCCACATATAAATCACTTTCACAACCATGATCAATAATTCACAATAACAATAATTATACCTTGTTATATATACCGGACCTACCCTGGATCCCCTCTAGACAACACCTAAGTGTCAGACAAATAATCTGGTCTACACTAAGACCAAACTCATAAGGCAATGTAACAATCCGGCCTCTCAAGGGCCACAATACACAACTACAATTCATAAACACAACCCAGTCCACTCAGGTAACCATTAATAAAGATGCAACAATACAATAAAGTAACCCCGTACTAGGCGTGGTACCCAAGCCAACCGTTAGTGTTATCCCATACCAGGTGCGGTACCCGAGCCAACCATTAGTATATCCCATACCAGGTGTGGTACCCGAGCCAACCGTTAGTATATCCCGTACCAAGAGTGGTACCCGATCCAACCGAATGTCACATAAATCCACAGTCACAAACAATGAACAATCAACACTTGTAAACCAACAAGCAATAACACCTAGTTCATTTCACAAGACTGAAAATAGGACTTTTGGACATTCTTAAATCATTTCCTAAGCAATGCAAACCATACAAATACTTAGACATGAGTACACAAACATACAATGCATACAAGAATCAATAACCATCACCTACCTAGAATAAGCAAGCTCTATAGTGCCGGAGCTTTCCGTTTTTCAGGATCCCTTGCTTGTTCTTGGTCTAGAAACAAATACACAGTAACCAAAAATCAATACTTATGGCCTACAACTTACTCGGATTATGAAAAATCCCAAACCCCAAGCCAACCATGATCATTCCACCCATTATCGGGCTCTCCCACCATTAATTCACCTAAATTTATCATTTTAAAGGATTCCCTTAGAGAATTATGGCTAAGTGATCATTACCCATTACCAAGAATCAAGACTCAAGAACTCTAGCACCCTAGAATCCCCTTTTTCTCCGGATTCTACCATTCCTAGATCATCCCAACCTTTTTCCAATTCCACCCCTAACAATTCTATTGCATAGAAAAGATATCACAGAGTTTGGGGAGTAGAATTCTTACCTTTAGGACAAAAGACGGTGGAAAATGGATGAAAATCGCCCAAAATTGCCCCCTTCTTCTCCCAAAACATTTCAAGAAAAACTGAACTATTGTGGGGAAATTTCTGCATTAAATCCTGTCACGCTCCGCTATAGCTGTACCGCCATAGTAGAGTCGTCCGCTATGGTGGAGGCTGACCATCATTGACTTCCGCTGTAGTGGTAATTTCTCCGCTACAGCGGAGGTCGCCATGGCAGAGTGTCAACCACCGTAGCGGTTGACACAAGACAGAAAATCGTAAAATCTCTAAAACTAGTCCATTTTACAACACACTTATTTTTCTGACGTCCCGGAATAACCCCTTCACATCAACCTCAATTCCGGGAGTTCTATTTACCTGAATTCGATTTTGAAAAGTTTCTCGGACTCCTTTATGTGTTAGCTACAAGGAAAACTAGCTCGAAGCAAGACATCAAACCCAATCCTTACCCGGATTGTCCTAGACCATACCTCGCTCCAAATCTGGCCAAGACTAGCCTTGCCCAGAATTTCTAACTCCCAAACCCGGAGTTTTCAAACTCTAAAAATTGGCACGAATGGTTTTTCCATAACGACGGACCCAGTCATTACACACAGTCAATCCTATCTTTCATGCTTGAACAAAACATGTCAAACTGGACTACCACTTTGTCCTAGAGAAGGTTTTTGCTGGTGCAATGGTTACAAAGTATGTCCCGTCCTTGAGTCAAGTTGCTGACATCTTTACGAAGGCCTTATCGAGGCAACAATTTCAATTTTTACGTAGCAAGCTTGGAGTTGTATCCTTGCCAACGTCCAGCTTGAGGGGGGATGATAGAGAATGTGTAAATGAGCCTGGTGAGTCAGCGGCAAAGCAGCAGACTCCACAATCCCAAGATGTTGGAATTACATATTGACTTTGTTTAGGTTTCATCACTTAACTAGGATTGGGATTATAATATTAGTCTAATACTAGTTATACTAGGAGGAGCATGGTTATATATATTCATGCCATCATAACCCAAGTGTATTCCGATCGTGACACATAAGTACTTGGATCCCCTATTTTTGTAGCCTATCACCTATCACCAATTGATAGTCTTTCCAGTGTTGCAAGTCAGAGGATGAACTGGTGTCTTGATATCAGTCTTGCAGCGAGGATCAATCGGTTCCACTTTACTTAGAGGTAGACTTTATTGGGAATCTATTTTCATGTTAAGTTATATTATATGTTCACTATGATTACATTTCATTATAGAAGCCAAAAAAAATTATATGAACAAATGACACTATTATAAAGAGGTTCGACTATATCTCAATATCATACTATGAAAGTATTTTGTATCTTAAAGAAACTTCATTCCCTAATTATGCATAAAAACAATACTTTTAACATAATTATTTTGTATATAATCAACTAAAAAAATGATAAGAGAATTATTTATAATATATTGTCTCATAGATGATGCCACTGCCAATTTAAAAAGTTCGATAAAAGTATTCAAAATTTAACTAAAAAAATGATAAGAGAATTATTTATAATATATTGTCTCATAGATGATGCCACTGCCAATTTAAAAAGTTCGATAAAAGTATTCAAAATTTAATATATAAATAGTAATGTTTGACTTAAATATACATAATATAATTTTTATATTCATCTGACCATCCGTTCCTGATTATAGTCTAATGTTATAATATGGAATACATCAACAACCTTTAAATATGCCAATAAATTTTATTTAGACACTTAAATTATTGTTTTTCTCAATTGAGCATCTGAATAAAAACTTCTTACTCAAATTTTAAAAAAGCTTCGGTGTATGTTTTCAAGCTCTCATTATGTAGATAAGTTAACCACATAAGATATATCACACATCAACCTCTCATTACGTGATAAGTTAACCAAATAAGATATGTCACACATCAACCTAAATTGGAACATGAATAAGGTTTTACGGCTTATTGAGGCTAATATATATAATTAAAGAATGTTACATTTTAAGTGGTTAACTTATCTACATAATTGGTGCTTGGGAACAAGCACACAAGCTTTTTCAATAATTATGCCGAAAGTGTCTAATAAAAATACTTTTATTATTTGTTTAGATGCAATAGAAATTCAAGTGGAGAACAATTTAATACAGTTAACAATAGAGTTTAAGTTATATGTACTGATAGGTTAATATTTATACAATCAGTTCATTTTAGAGGTGATTATAATTTATATATCTCTACAATAAGCATTGAACTATAATAAACGACCAACAGAAATTAAGATTGACATAGTATCAGGCAATCATGTGACCAATTGAGATAGTGTCAAGAGCAAAAGGACATACCCGAAGGAGAAAATGGAGAATTTTCCTCACCTTCTCCTCAACAACTACTCAAGATTCTTCCACCCCAACAAATCATAAAATGTCTTTTCAAGACATAGTAGCCTTTCACCTGTCGAGCAAACAAAAAACTCTGAGAGAAACTTCTCCTCAAGTCATCTTACCCTATCAAGCGCTAGATTAGTTGCGATCCTTCCTCAGGCCCTACGTGAATGTGATGAGCTTTGTATACCGGACTGTCCTTTTACTATTACAAAATAAAATGACAAGTATATACATATATAGGTACCTTTGGTAAGTCTCTTGAATCTGATATAAGCTTCTCTCCCCTTCATAATAATGTGATGAATCTCAAATTGAACATTCCAAGAAAGAAGACAAGAACTAAAAGATAATCAAACCACTCAAAACCCATAAATATTTTAAATAAGAGAAGATTAGTAGAATTGATTATGTAGACAATATTTTGAGCAGATTATTTATCTTGGAAATGCACAAACCCACAACAATATTTTTCGTATATTGACAAATTTTCCAATTTAAATGCATAATCATTAAATAAGAAATAAGATTTGAGTAAATGATAATATAACAATATAAACAATAAAATATTAAATAAATATACCTCATACATTTTGAGTTAAATATCGTGATTGTGAACTGGTCCAGACTGTCCGACAATGGCATGAAAATCACTTCTTGTTGTGTTGGTTGGCAAACCTTTGATATATATTGATTTCTATGTAACATGTAAATGGAAAATCCATCAACTGTTTTATCATGGTAAGAATTTCATCAATTATTTTGATAAGGCAATGAAAATTTACATGGGACTTCATGATAATTGTCTTGTGCAACATTGATTGAAGGAGCTACAACTTTCAACAAACCATGTGAGCTAGATGTCAATTCCTGAACTAAGTCATTGGCTTGAGGTTTTTTAGGTGTTGATGGGAGAACAACATCTGCAACAACCTTATAATCATGCTAGTCTCCCATCTGCGACAACAGATGCTAGTCTCCCATCCCCACCTAAAAAGTCTAAAGCCGATGGCTTAGTTCAGACACTCACATGATGTGTCGAAAGCTACAGCTCCTTCAATCAATGTTGCACAAGACAATTATAATAAAATTCAATGTAAATTTTCATCGCCTTAACAAAATAGCTGATGAAATTCATACCATGATAAAACAATTGATGGATTTTTCATTTACATGTTACATATAAATCGATATATATCAAAGGTTTGCCAACCAACACAACAAGAAGTGATCTCTACGCCATTGTCAAAAAGTTTGGATCAGTTCACAATCATGATGTTCAACTCAAAACTTATGAGATATATTTGCTTAACATTTTATTGGTTTTATTATTAGATTATCATTTTCTTAAACCTTATTTCTTATTTAATGATTAAGCATTTAAATTGGAGAATTTGTGAATATACGAAAAATTCTGTTGTGAGTTTATGCATTCCAAGATATAAAATCTACTCAAAATGTTGTCTACATAATGAATTCTACTAATCTCCTCTTCTTCAAAATATTTATGGGTTTTGAGTTATTTGATCATTTTTTAATGCTTTTCTTCTTTCTTTAAATGTTCCGTTCAAGACTCATCACATTATTATGAAGGGGAGAGAAGCTTACATCTGATTCAAGAGACTTACCAAAGGTATCTATATATGTATATGCTTGTTATTTTATTCTGTCATAATAAAAGGGCAGTTTGATGTACAAAATTTGTCACATTCACGCATGGTCTGAGAAAAGAGCGCATCTAATCTTGCGCTTGATAGGGCAAGATGAATTGAGGAGAAGTTTCTCTCATAGTTATTTTCTTGCTCCATAGGAGAAAGACTACTATGTCTTGAAAGACATTTTCTAATTTGTTGGGGGGGGGGGGGGGGGGAAAGAATCTTCAGTAGTTGTTGAGGAGAAGGTGATGAAAATGCTGCATATTCTCCCTTAGGTATTTCCTTTTGCTCTTGACACTATCTCAATTGGTCACTTGATTACTTTGGTAGTGTGTCAATCTTGATTTTTGTTGGTCGTTTATTGTAGTTCAATGCTTATCGTAGAGATGTATAAATTATAATCACCTCTAAAATGAACTGATTTTGTAAATATTAACCTATCAGTGCATATAACTTAAACTCTATTATTAATAATATTAAATTATTCTCCATTTGATTCTATTGCATCTAAACAAATGATAAAATATTTTTATTAGACACTTTCAGCATAATTATTGAAAAAGCTTTTGTGCGTGTTCCCAAACACTAATTACATAGATAAGTTAACCACTTTAAATGTTAGATTCTTTAATTATACACATTAGCCTCAATAACCGTAAAACCTTATTCATGTTTAAATTTAGGTTAATGTGTGACATATTTATGTGGTTAACTTATTTCCGTAATGAGGTCTTGAGAACATGCACCGAAGCTTTTCAAAATTTTGAGAAAGAAGTTTTTCTTTAGATGCTCAATTGGGACAAACTATAATTCGAGTGTCTAAATAATATTTATCGGCATGTTTAACGGTTGCCGATGTATTCCATCTTATAACAATTAGTCTATAATCAGGAAAGGATGGTCAGATGAATATAAAAATTATATTATGTATAGTTAAGTCAAACATTACTATTTATATATTAAATCTTGATACTTTTATCGAACTTCTTAAGTTGCCAGTGGCATCAACTATGAGACAATATATTATAAATAATTTTCTGTGATTTTTATTAGTTCACTATATACAAAATAATTTTGTTAAAAATATTGTATTTATGCATAACTAGAGAATTAAGTTTATTTAAGATACAAAATACTTTCATAGTATGATTTTGAGATATAGTCGAATCTCTTTATATCAGTGTCATTTGGTCAAATAATTTTTTTGGCTTCTATAATGAAATATAGTTATAGAGAACATATAATATAACATAACATGAAAATCGATTCCCAAGAAAGTCTACCTCTCATTCCAACAAACTTACCAGAAAGTTAAGTGAAAAGGATTGATCCTCCCTGCAAGACTCATACCAATACACCAATTCATCATCTGATTTGCAACACTGGGAAGACTATCCATTAGTGATACACTACAAAAATAGGGAATACAAGTACTTATGTTTGCCTTCTTTGTGACTCAGGTGATATAGAATCTTTGGAGCACCTATATTTTACTTGCAGCTATTCCAGTCATCTATGGATTGCTACTCTAAATTGGTTGGGGATACAGAGACAACTTGGCACCCGGGAAGAAGAGATTCAATGGCACACCAGGATCATCAAGGGGAAAATTCTAGGGTTTTACTTTGCTGCTAATGTAAGTTATCACATATGGAGTGAAAAGAATGAAAGGAGATTTCAAGGAGCTAAAGAGGAATGCAAACTTAAAGAGAATACACTGCAACTGCATAATAGAGGACAACAATATGACAATTGGACAAGATATTTGGAAAAGTTAAATAGCTATTCTGTTTTGAAATATTCTAAATCGTACTATCTAGAGAGGTAGCTATAATACTTCAAAGGCCTAGTTCTAGTCCATATGAATATTTGTAAATATCACATTTGGTTGAGTATAATTTTCAGTTTTTGACGAAAGAAAATCGATTCTAATGAAAACTTGGTTATTATTATAGTAAAATATTTTTGTATAGAATGATTGTTATAGAAAAGTCTAATTGTATTTCATAATTTATGTGTTTAAAATTTCCCAAATTCTTGAAACCCTAATAATAATTTAAGCACAATTTTGAGTACTCTTTTCCCTTCTATCATCTCATTTTTTCTGTGTCGTTTAATATTCAATACTGTCTTTTTTATTTTATCACTTACCTATTCAATATTGATTTTCTTATTTTTCAAATGTTGAATTTCTTCGTATACACTTTAGTTTTAAGGATCGGTAAAATTCAGTCTCCGACAAGTTTAGACGAATCAATTTTTTTTGAAATTTATGCAAATAATTAGAAATATAATTAAATAAACATGTAGTTACCTCTTCTGAGAATTACGCGTGATCCAATTGTACATAAATTGATGGCCATTTCATGCGCTTGGAGATACTTACACCAGTCGTAAAAAGATGAACTTCTTCAATTGAATCTACAAAAATCAAGTAAGATAAATTATCTAATCGGATTTCTCGCTGCATCGGAGAAATGAAAAAGTCTGAGAGATAACATTTGAATCTTCTCTTAGTTGTAGTGTTCATTGAGCAAACAAATCTAGAAAGACGACTTCAACAAAATAAGATAAGTTATTCAGTTAATTTCTCGCTACCAGATAATCAACTTTCTCACTATATATGAGGAATGGAAATCTAGTATGAGACAATATACGAGTCTCCGCTTAGTCACGAGTACTCACATGGTGGACTGAGTTGTTAAAACGTGTGAATAAGGAAAAAGTTAAAGAAGGAAAATACACATTATAAATGATTATGAAAAAGAAAAGAAAAGAAAGGAAAATAAATGTGTGTTAGGTATGGAGGAAAATATTTTCTGAAAAATACTTTTTCAATTTTCATATTTAGTTGGGCATATTTTTTGGAAAATATTTTTTTAAGAAAATAAGTTCCATAAAAATGAAAAAAATAATTTTTTCAGTGAAAGTAAGACAAACAAGTTTCACAAGTGGCATTACATATTGATTGTGTCCTCCCTGTCCTCCATTCTCCAACATACCTATCTTAGGGGTGACAAAATTCAACCCAACCCGCCCAACCTGCCCAATTCATTTAGGTTTGGGTTGGTTATTGACCCGCTCATTTGTTAGCTCAACCCATTTCAATCCAACCCATTTTAACCCATTAAAAATTGGGTTGATATGTAACCCAAATTGACTTTTGAGAAATCTTGTCAAAATATTTTTAATTTTTTTTTAAATTTTATATGTTATATATAGTTATAATAAAGAAAACGGAAAAGGGTCATATATACCCCTGAACTATGATAAATGATTTATATATACCCTCCGTTATACTTTCGGGTTACATATACCCCTACAGTTATAGTTTGGGGTCATATATACCCTTATCACTAACTGGGAGCCACGTGGAAGCCTCTCATTGGGAGAACCGACTCCCTTATAATTTTTACCTAAATTTTATTATTTACCCAATTAACTCACTTACCCGATCCATTAACTCGACCCATAAACCCCACTTAACCCACTTACCAGCTTCATCTTCATTACTCATCTATTTGGTCAACTTTTCAGTCCTAAAACCTTAGTTTTTGTTTTCCAGTTCATTAAAACAAAAGGATCAATAAATGGAAATTGAAATCGTAAATGGTGAAGAAAGATACCTTCTTTCGGACCCCTCTATTGCAGATGACGCTCTCTTTTCAATGATGGTAGGCTAGGTTTTTTTAGAAGTGAGAGAAGATGAAGAGATTTTGAATTTCTATGAGAGAAGAAAGATTGACTCTGTCGATAAGAGAGAAAAAGAAGTTTAGGGAGTTTACTGGGGTTTATGGCTCAGGTTAGTGGATTGGGTAAGTGGGTTAAGTGGGTAACTAATAAAATTCGGTAAAAATTATAAGGGGGTGAGTTCTCACAATGAGAGGCTACCACATGGCTCCCAGTTAGTGATAAGGGTATATATGATCCCAAACTATAACTGTAGGGGTATACGTAACCCGAAAGTATAACAAAGAGTATATATAAACCATTTATCATAGTTCAAGGGTATATATGACCCTTTTTCGTAAAGAAAAAAATAATTTTATTAGGTACTAAAAACTTATAAGATAACAAATAAAAATTAAAACTTAGTAAATATTTAGCGGGTTGGGTTATGACCCATTATTAACCCGTTATCTAACCCATTTTGATCCAACCCGTTTTAGCACAAGCAAATTTGGGTCGGGTTGGGTCTTGACCCGTTTATTGTCTTGACCTATTTTGACCCATCCAAATTTAACCCAACCCGCTCAATTGTCACCCCTAGCTCATCTTCACCCTCAACCCCTGTAGCCCTCATTGTCACACCCCTACCCTCGTGGAAATAAGGTTTTTCCTAAAAATATTTTTCGAAAATGTCATTTCAATGAAAAAATATTTTTCTTCATACCGAACACACGAGAAGAAATACTAATATATCATCACAAAGGTCTCACCCGTGGTATTGCTGCTCTTGAGAAGAGTATAAAGTGAGGCCGGCAACTGTCATTTTCAAACCAACTTGATATTTTGTGCTTGATGATGATATGGTAACATGAGAGGTTGTTTTTTTAAAATAAATTACTTTGACATACACCAACTCATATTAAATTAAAAACAACAACATACGAAGCAATGGAAGCTCTCGAAAAGAATAATGGCAATATGCAGCTTGACCATGAAGCTGCAGCCCCTGTACATACCACCTTCTTGGAAAAACTCATCCAAAATGATATGTTTACTACCTTACATCTCACTACCTCCTCATCCATGGAGAGTAGTTACTTGTTTGACGAAACTACTCCTGCTCAATCAGTTGACAACTTTATTTCTATTACTACGACAGACAAAACCAGACTCTACGCTCGTTGGGAGAAGTCTGTAATAATAAAAGTGATGGGT
Organism: Jaltomata sinuosa; assembly: GCA_003996215.1. Lineage (NCBI taxonomy): Eukaryota > Viridiplantae > Streptophyta > Magnoliopsida > Solanales > Solanaceae > Jaltomata > Jaltomata sinuosa. The sequence continues at coordinate 116,080 of QJPP01007187.1, read as the reverse complement.
AGGAAAATTGCCCACTTTAGGCAAAAGCTTATAGCTCTTTGGAAGCCTACTGAGGATATCTCTTTAATTGATCTTGGATCTAATTTCTTCCTTATCAAATTCCAACAAGAAGGAAACTGGTTGCACGCCCTACATGATGGGCCTTGGTTTATCTTTAACAACTTCTTCTCTGTCCATAAATGGGAGCCCAAGTTTGTAGCCTCCTAGGCGCGGCTAGCTTTCTCTGCAGTATGGGTTCGTCTGCCAGAATTGCCTACAGAGTTCTATGATATACATATTCTAGAAAAGGTGGGAAGCAAGATAGGAACCCTTATCAAGATTGACACTTGTACCTCTTCTACTTTGCGAGGTCGCTACGCAAAGTTTTGTGTGCAAGTACCACTAGAGCAACCCCTACAGAGCCACCTCTTCATTGGGTCTCAAAGGCAGCAAATCCAATATGAAGGGGCAAATATGATGTGCACTATATGTGGCCGATTGGGGCACCCTCCCTCCCACTGTCCCCACACGCCACCATTGGTAAAGGCATCTGCCTCAGACCTTTCCAACGCCCTTGCACAAGTCAAAATGGCACCACTGAAGAATGGAGCTTCGTACGTTTTCCTAGGAAATCTCCCCATTCACCGACGGAGAAGTACCATCAACACGTGACCAATAATCCCAAAGTCAACGGGCCCCAGGTAAGGTCCCCGATACTAAAACCTGCAATGCCCACAAGTAAGGTCATATCCCCCAGGTAAGTCTAATCCTAACCTTAACCCTAATTGTTAGAATAATCCCCCCCTAATGCCCTCATCTCTCCCTAAGTTCTTTAATCAAACCAACTTGGAGAGATTAAATATAAATGAGTCACCAATTGTTGACGCTGCTGGGACCCAAATTAGGGTTTCTGCTTCTGTTGAAACCATTCTCTCTGGAAAGACAGATCAACTAGTACGTGTAGGGCCCTTGAGACTACTACTTCCCTTCCTGCTATTTATCACCACGTGGATCCAATGCAAAACCCTTCTAACCCAACTCTTTCAAAACCTTCCCCAAAGGTTTTATCTGATAACCAAATTGATCTTCAAAATGATTGCTACCCACGTGAAGCTACTCTGGCCTCCACTTCTACAGAAATAAATGCTCAAACTACGACTCTCTCTCCCTCCCATTATTATAATGGTTTCCCCACACCTGAACTGCCCTTTTCAGGGTATTCACATCCATCATTCTCCACCATTCCAAACTTACTTTTGCTTCGTTTGACTCGTGCTACGATGGAGGAAGGTCACCCCATACCTCAAAGACCCATACCTCAACGACAAGTCTACGCCTCTATGAACCTAATTCCTCTAGCCCACCCAGTCTTGGTTGGAGGTTGCACTAACAGGGTATGCGCTAACCTTCAATATACAAATCAATGGCCAGGAATTCCTAGTGAGGATTCAGAACCCTACTGATCTAGCTCAGATCATATCAAAGGGGATGCAGTTGGTAATGAAAGCTTATGCGCAGTACCACTAGTTTGGGAACCCCCATATGATTCCCTCCCCTTAACTCATACCAAATCCTTTCCAAGATACAACCTCAAACATCAATCCGCCAGTGATCCCTCTTATGGACAACTTGGTCATGACGGGACTCCCCTTTTATTCTCAACCACCTCTAGGGGTGGAAATAGTGTTATGGATTCAGCGCCATGTCACATCTATCCAGGTGGAATCTATGCATACCCCATGCAGATGAACCAAGAGCCAATGGAACCACCTTATATATTGGAGAACATCAACCCGGAAGGGGTCATGAACCAGGAGGAGTTAGCCAACGAACTAGTAGAATCAAGAACTACGACTGCCTCCATGGGCCAGGTATGGGTATTCCTCCTCAAAAAACTGTGTGAAAGAAGAATAAATGTAAATTGCCCTATAGACATGTTCAAATGCTCCATACATATGAGGCCTACCCTCAACCCGGATGTGGGGAAATATGCTTTGATAATGAGTCCATCTCGGAGATCCTTTGACTCGCTTACTAGCTTAAACAAACGTCCCCATTATTTTCATGGTCCCATGAATTTCCTTATTTGGAATTGTAGGGGATCTTTCTGCCCAGAATTTAAGGTGAACTTTAGACAGTTGTTAGAAGTCCATAAACCTGCACTTGTGGTCCTGCTTGAGACCTATAGGGCAAATCACCAGTCAATGCCCATTGAGTTTAACTTCTCCAACGCAGTCGTTGTCCCTGCTGACGGGAAAGCGGGAGGCATAGCCATTATGTGGCATGCAGACCTTCTCAACATCATTGATGTGACTCTTACTCACCAAGAGGTGCAATGCATGATCCAGGTAACTCCCTCCCCAAGTAAGTGGTTGTTTTCCATTATATACGCTAGGAATAACGCTGCCAGTAGACTCCAACTTTGGGACAATCAGAGAAATATCTCTAACTCTCACCTAGGGTGTCCATGGCTGATGGAGGGAGACTTTAATGAGGTGGCTAGTAGTGCGGAGAAGTTTGGAGGAAATCCTATCAATCTTGCTAGAGTAGATAGATTTTTGGCATGCATGAATTACTTCCACATGCTTGACCTTGGTTACGTGGGAAGTAAATTCACATGGTCGAACCTCTTCAGTCATTCTCCTCCAATCCTTGAATGGCTGGAAAGTTTAAACAACAATTCCAATTGGTTAGAATTATTCCCTGAAGCTATTATAAAATACCTCCCTCGAACTCATTCCGACCACTGCCCTCTCCTTCTTCAATCAACCACTTCTTAGGCCCTCAAAATAAGCCTTTTAGGCTAGAGACCTTTTGGAAAGAGCACCCTAAGTTCCCCAAGGTGGTGGCTCAAGCATGGCAATCCATGGATAGCTCCTTGCTTCTAGCTATTTCATGGTTTTGTCATCAAGTTTCTCGCTGGAACAAGGATGTATTTTGGGAACATTTTCCATAAAAAAATAAGCTACTAGCATGGCTAGCCGATATTCAAGCGTCTCCCTGTTATCCCACGAGCTCTTTTTTGCAAAACCTAGAACGATCACTCATTCTAGACCTCAATAGCCTTTTTCACCAAGAGCATGACTTTTGGAAATTAAAGTCGTGTATCCAGTGGCTTAATAAGGGAGACACTAATACTAAGTTTTTCCATTTGTCCACTCTCCAGCGGAGGCGTACGAATCGTATTCTCTCCCTTAAGGATTCTGCTGGTAATCATATTATTGTAAAAGAAGACATTCCCAACCACATCTCAACCTTCTTCTCTGAGCTCTATAGTTCAGACCTCCTTAGTGTTTCTAGAGCTCACATATTAGCTCCAACCTATTTTGTTTCCCCAATAGATGTCGACTCATTAGAAGCCCCTCTAGCTCAATCTGAGATACATAAGGCAGTTTTCTCCTTTAAACCATTCAAAGCACCTGGTCCTGATGGCCAGCATCCCTTCTTCTTTCGACGTTATTGGAATATTGTGGGCAATTCGATAAAATATTTTTGTAGTGATGTGTTCAGGCTGTGGCAAATCCCTTTGTGTATAAACAACACTCTTATTTGTTTTATTCCAAAGTCCCCAAATGCTTCATCCATTACCCAATATCGGTCCATCAGCTTGTGCAACACGGTTTACAAAATTGTCTCCAAAGTTATTGTTAATCGCATTAAGCCCTTCTTACCTTCTCTCATTGGACCCTCACAATCTAGCTTCTTACAAGGCCGGCGTGCCTCGGATAATGCTTTGATTGTACAGGAGATGCTTCACTACTTTAGGAAAACAAGAGGGCATACTTCATTTATAATATTAAAGCTAGACCTTGAAAAGGCTTTTGACCGTATGGAATGGTCATTTATCCGCGACACACTCCTCTATTTTAGATTTCTAGCAAACATGGTTAAGCTCATAATGTCATGTATCTCAATAACATCTATCTCCCTTCTCATTAATGGCTCATCTACAGCCTACTTTCACCCTTCAAGAGGGATATGACAAAGCGATCCGCTCTCTCCATATATTTTCATCTTATGCATGGAGAGACTCTCACGTATGATAGACACTATAGTGGCCTACCTCCTTTGGAAACCTATCCACTTGAGCCCAAGAGGCCCTCCCATATCTCACTTACTAGCTATTTGCTGATGATATCATCTACTCGAAGCTTAATACCACCTCATGTGCAACTATCTCAGCCGTTTTGGGGCACTATAGCATGAGCTCGGGTCAAAAGGTCAGCCTAGCTAAATTCAAGATTTTCTTTTCCAAGAATGCCACTCCTGCTAGTAGACTTGCTGCATTAAACTTCCTCAATATCCAACAGGGTACAAACTTTAGGAAGTACTTAGGGTTTCCCACCTTTAAAAGTAAGTCGACAAAACAACACTTCTAATATATCCTAGTATAATGATCGGATCCGTCATTATGGTTAATCTAATCATGCCAAGTTTTAGAGTTAGAAAACTCTGGATTTGAGAGTTTGAAATTCTGGTCTAGGCTAGCCTCGGTTGGTTTTGGAGCGAGGTAGAGTCTAGGGAAATTTGGGTAAGGATTGGTTTATGTGTCTTATTTTGAGCTAGTTTTCCATGTAGCCAAGACATGGAGGAGTCTGGGGGACTTTTCGGAATCGAATTTGGGTAAGTAGAACTCCCAAAATCGCGTTTGACGTGAAGGGGTTATTTTGAGTCGTCGGGGAAAGCAAGTGTGTTGTAAAATGGCTAAACTGAGAGATTTTTGAATATTCTGTCCATGATGAGTGTAACGGTCCACCGTAGCGACCTCCGCTGTAGTGGTGGAAAATACCCACTTAAGACCTCTATAGCAAAAGTCGTCCGCTATAACGGGATCGCTATAGCGGGCCGACGAGTTTTCAATGCAGAAACTTCCCCAAAATAGTTCAGTTTTCTACAATTCATTTTGGGAGAAGGGCTAGGCGATTCCAGGCATTTTTCTTCCTTTTTCCGTCAAAATTCTTCCCTAAGGTAAGGTTCTTGTTCCCTAATCTTAGTAATACGTTTCCTATGCGGTAGAATTGCTAGGAGGAAATTTGGGAAAAGGTTGGAATAACTTAAGAATGGTAGAATTCGGGGAAGAAAGGGGATTCCAAGCATGTATGTTCTTGGGTATTGATAAAAGTATATTTTTATGATCATAGGTTGGTTAATTCTCTGTTTTTACCCGTAAAAATAATAGAACTAGGAGAATTAATGGTGGAAAAGCCTGGAAAAAGGGTGGGATGGTCATGGGTGGCCTGGGGTTTGGGGATCTGGTATAATTCGGATAATGTGCAGGCCTTGTGTGTTAATTGTATGTACTGTATGTTGTTTTTAGACCAAGAATGAGAGAGGAATCCGGAACACGGGAAAGCTTGGGTCAGATAGAGCTAGTATCATTTCGAGGTAGGTGATGGCTTAAGATTTTGGTGAATGTTATATATTCTTGTACTCATATCTAAGTGATTGTATGAATTACATTGCTTAGGGAAGTTCTGTAGGATGTCTAAGATTTCTGTTTTACCGTCTGTGATTTGAACGGTATTTGCTTGTTGGTTTACAAGTTGTGTGTTCATGCATTTAACTGTGGATTATTGACATTCAGTTGTCTTGGGTACCACGCCTAGTACGGGTATAACAAATGGTTGGCACGGGTACCATGCCTGGTACGGGCATAACAAATGGTTGGCACGGGTACCACGCGTGGTACGGTTTACTTTTGTTGCATCATGGCATTGTTATTATTGTGTTGCATTGATTGATATTGGTTCCGTGAGTGGAACGGGATGCTTATTGAAATGTGTTATTGGTTTGGTGGTCCTTGAGAGGCCAGGGAAATTTTGGCTTACTATTGTGTTGGTCTTGGTTTAGGCCGGGTTGTTCATTGACATTTGTATTGGTCTTGGTTTAAGCTGGGTTGATTCAAGGTACATGCGTGTAGTCTAGAGGGGATCCCAGGGTGGGTCCAGGATAGATCGAAAGGTATAGTTAATGGTACATGGTTGTGGCTTAGAGTTAGGTGGTGGATTCATGCGGGAACAGGCTAAGTAGAGACTGGTAGTCTAAGTTTTTATGTGGTTATTTATGCATGTTTTTCATACCTTATACTTGATATTGTTGTACTGTTATACACTGTTTATTTGAAAACTGGTTGATGATCCTACCAGTACACAGTGGTGTTGTACTGATACTTCACTTGTTTGTCTTTTGGTCAGTATAGAAAATCTTCCAGCGGCTGAGACGCGATCTCACCTTTAGCGCCGATGATTCCTGACTTTCAAGGGTGAGCTGCTTGATTCGAGCTACCTTGGGTTATCTTTAGAGTTTCAGTCCATTTGTTTCGGACTTAAAACTACTTCGTATTTTCTTTTGGGGTTGCATCCCCGTATTCTAAATATTGGTATTGATGTTTGGTACAACGACTTTCAGTTCCTAGGTGGGATTTTCCGCAGGTTAATGACTATGCTATAGTTTTTGCTTATTTTGATTGCTATTTCACTTTCTATTGCTGGTTTTAGGCTGTTAGTCTAGGCAAAAGGTTGAACTCTATTGGTTCGCTCATCCGGGGGTTGGGTGGGTGCCACTCACGATGGGTTGGGTCATAAAAAAGATGGTATCAGTGCCTAGGTTCGTTGATCTCGTCGTACCAAACAGGTCTAGTAGAGTCTTGTGGAATGGTGCGGAGACGTCCGTACTTTTCTTCGAGAGGCTATAGGCTTTAGGAAAAACTATCTCTTCCTTTTTTACTTCGTGCGATAACTCGATTCTAATTGGAAACTGGTGATACAAATTGGTATCTAACCTCATTCACTCTTCTGTCCACAGATGGTTACTATAAGGAATAATAAAGCAAGGCTAGCGGTCCTAGAAGCGGGCCCGACAGTTCATGGAAGAGGTAGGGGAATGGGCAGGGATGAGCTGGAGCCTCACCCGCCAGGGGTGGAGCTCGAGTTGCTGCTGCACGTGAGGTAACCTCTCCCCCACCTTAGGATCATGTGGCTGAGGACGTAGAAGAAGTGGTTGTAGAGGATGGAGGGGCTCAAGCGGAGGCAGCACCAGTTGGGGGTGCAGACCTTCCTACTATGACACCGGAAGCTTTTAAGCAGACGTGGGATATTCCGAGTGGGTTGGTTGGTTGCTGGAGCCATACCCACAACTTATGCAAATCAGGCCTTGGATACTCAGCTAGCGGCTACTACAACACCCAGGATGGACGCAGCTTCGGGCACAAATGATCTCCTTAGGCCAATGTTAGGCCCAATGATGACAGGGAATGAGCATGAGATGCTGACTAAGTTCCTTAAGATGAAACCTCCGACGTTTCAGGGTACAGACAAGGAGGATGCCTATGAGTTCATCCTGGATTGCAATGAGAGGTTACACAAGTTAGGTATTGTACGTCAGCATAGGGTTGAGTTTGTCACTTTTAAGCTGCAGGGTGATGCCAAGCAGTGGTGGAGGTCTCATGTTGAGTGTTGGTCTTCTATTTTACCTTCACTGACTTGGGAGAAGTTCCACGTGTTGTTTTTAGAGAAGTACGTTCCCCGTACTTTGAGGGACCGGAAGAAGGATGAGTTTCTGAACTTGAAGCAGGGTAGCATGTCGATCTCAGCTTATGAGGCTAAGTTCCATGCGTTGTCTCATTTTGCTACACAGATGTTGGGTTCCAAGGAGGAATGAGTCCAGTTGTTCGTCAAGGGTCTGAATAGTGAACTGCAGGTACTGTCAGTGTATATGACTTCTTCAGGAAAGGGCTTTAATAATATGGTGGATTATGTGAAGAAGATTGAGGGAGTCAGCCAAGCGGGGCAGGCTAAGGCTTTAGCCAAGAAGCCCTGAAATGAGGGAAACTATGGTGGTTCATACTCCAGGGGCCAGCATCAGCAGGCTTATCCAACCCGTCCTATTCAGTCATCTCTGCCAGATACTATAGGTGGTCTTCAGGGAGCTCAGTCTTCAGCTCTTAGAGGCAAGGAAGCATCCTATACATCAGCTAGCAGACCTACTCTTGACCATGGTTGCTTCTATTTTGGTGAGCTGGTCCTCTTTAAGAGGGAGTGTACATATAGGCAGACAGGTAATCAGGGTCAGCAGTGGATTAGATCAGTGGTTCCGACAGGTAGAGGCGGGAATGCTAGGGGTCGTCCACAGGGTGGGAGAGGTAATTTTCAGAGAGGCCGGGGAGACCGAGGGAACGGCGGTGCAGGCAGGGGTGCGGCACAGCCGGCCTGGGAAGTTGCCCGGATTGATGATCGGGCTTATTGCTATGCTTTTCTAGGGAGGACTGATGCGAAAGCCTCAGATGCAGTGATCACAGGTACTATTCTTGTCTGTGATAAAATGGCTTCGGTATTATTTGACCCAGGCTCTATGTATTCTTATGTGTCTGTGAGTTTTGCTTTGGGGCTGGGTTTGACTTGTGATATACCCTTGATTCCCCTATCTATGTTTCTACCCCAGTTGGAGTCAGTGATTGTGACTCATGTATATCATGATTGTTCTGTTGTGTTTGTGGGGTTACATACTTGGGTAGAGTTGGTAATTCTGGATATGGCTGATTTTGATATTATCTTGGGTATGACCTGGCTATCTCCTTATCATGCTGTGTTGAACTGTAACACCAAGACTGTGGCTCTAGAGATTTCGGGTAAGGATAGATTAAAGTGGGAAGGCATGTATAAGCCTAAGCCAGTTAAGATAATATTATTTGTACGGGCTATGAAGCTAGTGGGGAGGGGGTGTCTAGCCTTCTTGGCTCATCTCCGGGATGATAGGGTGGAGTCCCCGCCTATTGAGTCAGTTCCAGTGGTTTTTGAATTTTTAGAGGCGTTTCCAGCTGACTTGCCTGGTATGCCTCCGTACAGGGATATAGAGTTTTGTATGGATTTGGAGCCAGGCACTTGTCCCATTACCATTCCTCCGTATCGTATGGCTCCGATAGAGTTAAGGGAACTTAAGACTCAGCTGCAGGAACTCCTAGATAAGGGATTTATACGTCCCAGTACTTTGCCTTGGGGTGCTCCGGTTTTATTTGTAAAGAAGAAGGATGGTAGTATGCGGATGTGCATAGATTATAGGCAGTTGAACAAGGTGACCATCTGGAATAAGTACCCTCTACCCCGTATAGATGATTTGTTCGACCAACTTCAGGGTGCATTAATGTTCTCAAAAAAATTAACTTAAGGTCGGGGTACCATCAGTTAAAGATTAGACTTGAGGACATTCCGAAGATTGCTTTTCGGACTCGGTATGGGCATTACGAGTTTCTAGTAATGTCGTTTGGTTTGACCAATGTGCCGACAACATTCGTGAGTTTGATGAATGGGGTGTTTAAGTCTTACTTGGATTCCTTTATTATTGTGTTCATCGATGATATTTTGATCTACTCTAAGAGTAGGATGAACATGCTAATCATCTTCGTATTGTGCTGAATATCTTGAGTCACCAAAAGCTTTATGCAAAATTCACTAAGTGAGAGTTTTTGTTGAATTATGTGGCATTCTTGGGGCATGTAGTGTCAGAAAAAGGGGTGATGGTGGGTCCCCAGAAAATTGAGGCATTCAAGAGTTGGGTTAGGCCTAGCTTTGTGACCGAGGTGAGGAGTTTTGTTCGGCTCACGGGGTACTATCGGAGGTTTGTTAAGAATTTTACTTCTATTGCTACTCACCTGACCAGACTGACACATAAGGAGGTACCGTTCGTATGGTCCGACAAGTGCGAGGAGAGCTTCCAAAAGCTCAAGACACTTTTGACCACAGCCCCCATATTGTCCTTGTCGGTTGAAGGTAAAAACTTTGTTTTTTACTGTAAAGCTTCACATTCTTGTTTGAGTGTTGTGTTGATGCATGATAGGAATGTGATAGCCTATGCATCCAGGCAGTTCAAAGTGCATGAGAGGAATTACCCGACTCATGATTTAGAGTTGGCAGCGGTGGTTTTTGCATTGAAAATTTGGAGACACTACCTTTATGGTGTCAAGTGTGAGGTATTCACAGATCATCGCAGTCTGCAACACATTTTCACTCAGAAGGATTTGAATCTGAGGTAGATGAGGTGGATGGAGCTATTGAAGGATTATGATGTGACCATTCAGTACCATCCGGGTAAGGCTAATGTGGTGACAGATGTGTTAAGCCGGAAAACTGTTAGCATGGGTAGCTTGGCTTGTTTGGGGGTGTCCAAACGACCACTAGCTAAGGAGATTCGGGCTTTGGAGGCCAAGTTCATGCACTTGGGTGTTTCAGATCAAGGTGGGTTGTTGACCAACATTGAGGTCAAGCCCACCTTCATAGAGAAAATAAAGGCAAAACAGTTTCAGGATCCGAAACTGGGTAAGTTGCGAGGTAAGGTAATATCTGGAGAGTCCAGAGACGTCATGTTAGACTCTGGTGGAGTGTTGCATTTCAGGGAGAGTATTTGTATTCCTCGGGTTGATGATATAATTCAGAGAATCTTAGCGGAAACCCATGGTTCATGGTACTCAATTCATCCGGGTGTGACCAAAATGTACACGAACTTGAGGCAGCGTTACTAGTGGCTCGGGATGAAAAAGGACATAGTGGATTTTGTTTCCAAATGTCAGAACTGCCAGCAGGTGAAGTATGAACATCAGAGACCTGCAGAGCTACTTTAGAGAATGCCAATTCCATAGTGGAAGTGAGAAAGGATAGCTATGGATTTCGTGGTGGGTCTTTCTAAGACATTGGGGAAGCATGACTCAATTTGGGTCATTGTTGACAGGCTGACCAAGTCTGCTCATTTCATTCAGGTCAGGGTAGATTACAATTCGCAGCAATTGGCTAAGATCTACGTAAAGGAGATTGTGAGACTGCATGGGGTACCACTGTCCATCATTTCAGACAGGGGTACGCAGTTTACTTCTAAGTTTTGGGACAGGTTACATGACGAGTTGGGTACACAACTCACTTTTAGCACAGCCTTCCATCCTTAGACTGATGGTCAGTCGGAAAGGACGATCCAGGTATTGGAGGACATGCTGAGAGCATGTGTGATAGACTTCGGGGGTCATTGGGACCAGTTTCTACTGTTGTGCGAATTCTCGTACAACAATAGCTACCAGTCCAGTATTAACATGGCACCGTTCGAGGCACTGTATGGTAGAAACTGCAGATCACCGGTTGGGTAGTTTGAAGAAGGCGATGTAAAGCCTCTGGGCATAGACTTAGTGAAGGAAGTGCAGGAAAAGGTAAGGGGCATACAGACCAAGTTGTTGGCTGCTCAAAGCAGGCAGAAGGAGTATGCAGATCGTAAGGTCCGGGACATGGATTTTCAGGCTGGTGAATAGGTATTGTTGAAGGTGTCACCAATGAAAGTGGTTATGCAATTTGGTAAGAAGGGCAAGCTTAGCCCTCGGTTCATCGGTCCGTTTGAAGTTCTTGAAATTGTGGGGCTAGTGGCTTACAGGTTAGCACTGCCACCTAGTTTGTCGGGCGTCCATCTGGTATTCCATGTATCCATGCTTAAGCGATACTATAGGGATGAGGATTACATAATCAAGTGGGATGAGGTACTTTTCGATAAGGATCTTCGTTATGAGGAGGAACCAGTTTTGATTCTTGCTCGGGATGTCCGGAGGTTGAGGACAAAGGTGATTGATATGGTGAAGGTTCAGTGGAAGCATTGTCCGGTTGAGGAAGCCACTTGGAAAATTGAGAAGGATATGCAGGACAAGTACCCTCAATTGTTCAAGAATTCAGGTACTACACTTTTGTCCTTTTGTTTTCATAATTTTGGGTTTGATCATTCAGAGACGAACAATGGGTAAATTAGTATATGTTGTAATGACCGGGTCCATCGTTATGGGTAGTCCAATCGTGCCATGTTTTAGAGTTAGAAAACTCTGGATTTGGGAGTTTGAAATTCTGGGTTAGGCTAGCCTCGGCCGGTTTTGGAGCGAGGTAGAGTCTAGGGACATCTGGGTAAGGATTGGTTTATGTGTCTTATTTTGAGCTAGTTTTCCACATATCCAAGATATAGAGGAGTTCGAGGGACTTTTCAGAATCAAATTTGGGTAAGTAGAACTCTCGGAATCGCGTTTGACGTAAAGGGGTTGTTTTGGGTTGTCGAGGAAAGCAAGTGTGTAGTAAATTAGGCAAAACTGGAGATTTCTATACATTCTGTCCATGACAAGCATAACAGTCCACCGTAGCGGCCTCTACTATAGCGATGGAAAATACAGCTACAGCGGTGGTTAAGGCGGTCAACACCCACTTAAGACCGCTATAGCGAAAGTCATCCGTTATAGCGGGCCGACGAGTTTTTAATGTAGAAACTTTCCCAAAATAGTTCAGTTTTCTACAATTCATTTTGGGAGAAGGGCTAAGCAATTCCTGGCGTTTTTCTTCCTTTCTCCGTCAAAATTCTTCCCTAAGGTAAGGTTCTTGTTCCCCAATCTTTGTAATACGTTTCCTATGCCGTAGAATTGATAGGAGGGAATTTGGGAAAACATTGGAATAACCTAGGAATGGTATAATTCAGGGAAGAATGGTATAATTCCCAAGCATGTATGTTCTTGGGTATTGATAAAAGTATATTTTTATGATCATAGGTTGGTTAATTCTCTGTTTTTACCCGTAAAAATGATAGAACTAAGAGAATTAACAGTGTAAAAGCCCAGAAAAAAGGTGGGATGATCATGGGTGGCCTGGTGTTTGGAGATTTGGTATAATCCGGGTAATGGTGCAGGCCTTGTGTGTTAATTGTATGTACTGTGTGTTGTTTTTAGACCAAGAACGAGAGAGGAATCCAGAACACGGGAAAGCTCAGGTTGAATAGAGCTTGGATCATTTTGAGGTAGGTGATGGCTTATGATTTTGGTGAATGTTGTATATTCTTTTACTCATATCTAAGTGATTGTATGAATTACATTGCTTAGGTAAGTTGTGTAGGATGTCTAAGGTTCCTTATTTACAGTTTGCGATTTGAACGGTATTTGCTTGTTGGTTTACAAGTTGTGTGTTCATGCATTTGACTTTGGATTATTGACATTCGGTTGGCTCGGGTACCACACCTGGTACGAGTATAACAAATGGTTGGCACGGGTACTACGCCTGGTACGGGCATAACAAATGGTTGGCACGAGTACCACGCCTGGTACAGTTTACTTTTATTGCATCATGACATTGTTATTATTGTGTTGCATTGATTGATATTGGTTCTGTGCGTGGACCGGGCTGCTTATTGAAATGTCTTATTGGTTTGTTGGTCCTTGAGAGTCCAGGAAAATTCTGGTGAACTGTTATGTTGGTCTTGGTTTAGGCCGGGTTGTTCATTGACATTTGTGTTGGTCTTGGTTTAGGCCGGGTTGATTCAAGGTACATGTGTGTAGTCTAGAGGGGATCCCAGGGTGGGTATGGGCTAGATGAAAAGGTATAGTTAATGGTACATGGTTGTGGCTTAGAGTTAGGTGGTGGATTCATGCGGGAACAGGCTAAGTAGAGACTGGTAGTCTAAGTGTGTGTGGTTATTTATGCATGTTTTCCATACTTTATACTTGATATTATTGTACTTTTATACACTGTTTATTTGAAAACTAGCTGATGATCCTACTAGTACACAGTGGTGGTGTACTGATACTGCACTTGCTTGTCTTTTGGTGAGTAGAGAAAATCTTCCAGCGGCTGAGACGCGACCTCACCTTTAGCGCTGATGATTCCTGACTTTCAAGGGTGAGCTGCTTGATTCGAGCTACCTTGGGTTATCTTTAGAGTTTCAGTCCACTTGTTTCGGACTTAAAACTACTTCATATTTTCTTTTGGGGTTGCATCCCCGTATTCTAGATATTGGTGTTGATGTTTGATACAACGACTTTTAGTTCCTAGGTGGGATTTTCCGTAGGTTAATGACTATGCTATAGTTTTTGCTTATTTTGATTGCTAGTTCACTTTCTGTTGCTGGTTTTAGGCTGTTAGTCTAGGCAAAGGGTTGAACTCTATTGGTTCGCTCATCCGGGGTTTGGGTGGGTGCCACTCATGACGAGTTGGGTCGTGACACCTAGACACCTTTAGGCAACGTCTTGGGGGCTAGAAGACAAACTTCTTGTCACCAGCAGGCCGGGCAACCCTTATTCGCTCAACACTTAATAGCCTCCCAAATAATGTTATGCAAATTATTCACCTTCCAACCCATATTGTTAAAAGAATGGAGCGTTATGAAAGAGACTTTTTCTGGGGATCAACGGGTAATCGAAGGAAGCTACATCTCCTGAAGTTGTCTGTAGTCGCATCTCCTAAGGATGAGGGTGGGATGGGTGTTCAAAATTTGAGGATAAAGAACATGGCGCTCTTAGCCTCCACAGCGTGGCGCCTATTTCACTCCCAACCCTCTAGGTTACTACCTTGAAAAGTAAATATATCCATTGTAGAACCCACAACTCTTTCACTTGAAAATCCCTTCAAAAAGGTTGGGATTATTTTCAAAAAGGCATATAATGGCAGCCGGCTGAAGGGAATAAAATCAACCTTTTCCATGATTACTGGTTAAAACCTAATCTTTCCATTCATTATCTTATTGAAGGGCCTCTCCAACCGCATGAATACCGGGCCAATATTTCACAATATCGGCCCCACCATCGTTGGTCCTTCGACAGCCTTCCCTTTGAACTACCCAACACCATTACTGTCCTCCTAAAGGCAGTTTATTTTGCTAACAAGGTCACCCATGACCGCTTGACCTGGGGATTAACTGACACTAAGATGTTTACAGTTAATTCTTGCTACAATGCCTTAAGGAACTGTTCTCACCACTCTCATCTTCACCAAGAACCAACACCTGACAACCCTAGAGTTGACTTGTCCTGGATGTGGAAACTGAAAATTCCTCCCAAATTAAAGCACTTTCTATGGATTGTGATGTATAGCCGTTTACCAACTGCTTCTTACTTGCACCATGCTATGTGTATCCAATCACCTTTTGATGGTCTCTGCAATATATAACTCGAAGAGTCTATTGACCACCTCTTCCTTACATGTCCCAAAGTCACACCGATGTGGGATAGCTGGGGTATACGCAACCATATCATCAGCTTAGCAGGTGAGCACAAACCTCCTTGTCAATGGGTACTGGATTTCATCCACTTGAAGCATCCACCATTCTCCTTCTCCTATCTTATCCCCACAAAGATTCTTCTCCTTTATAGACTTTGGCACATGTGGCTATCATGCAACAAGTGTATCTTCGAATCAATTCCAATCTACCTCTCTTTGAACTCAATTCTACGTATGGCGTCGGAATTCTAGTTCTTAGCAGGAAAGGAAAAGACCCATGCAGTCTTTGCATACATACTCATCAAATGGAACCCTCCCACTGCTCCTAATATTATGCTCAACACTGACAGTAGTACTGACCACCACTCTAGTTGTTCTAAGAGAGGGGGAGTGTTTAGAACTGCCATGGGGAATTGGGTTTTAGGTTATACAACTTCCCTTTGCTCTTCTAGCCCTTTTGAGGCATAACTACAAGCTCTCTTACTAGGTGTAAATCTAGCAGCTCAGTACCACATCTCTTCTTTGGAAATTAATGTGGACTCTCAATAAGTCGCATATCTACTATCCTCTCTCCATATTTCTGACTCATCTATCATTTTGGACTACAGGTACCTCCTTCGCCAGTTGGGTGATCCACACATAGGTCATATCTACAGGGAGCAGAACAAGCTGGCAGACGCGTTAGCAGGAATGTCTACTATGCCTACTACATCAACTACTACTACTATTACTACTACTACGGCGCTTTTTTGGGATCCCCCACAAGCTGTCATGGACATTTTGCAAGCTGACGTGAATGGGGTCTCAACTGTTAGGAGGGTGAAGAATGCTTTAGACCACCCACACTTAGCTAATGCTACTATTAGTTATCAGGTTGTACAACCTAGTTCTATTACTATGACTAGTATTGCTGCGAGATCTTGTAATGTAGTGGCTTCTCCACAAGAACAATCCTTGTAGAACTTTTTGTTATTATATAAATATATATCTTTCCTACCAAAAAAAAACTTATATTAAATTATTATAATTAAATACTTGATTTAGTTTTATGAAAAAAAAGAGGCTAAAATAATGCCTACACTATTATCGAATTTGCACTAACACACTCATACTTTAACGAGGACCTAGTACCCCTAGATATTTTAAAGTTTTTTTGGAATTTATCTGACGTGACACAAACAAAAACTCGATTATGGAAGAATATAGTTATTCACAAGATTAAATTTCAAGAGATTGAAATGATTTCTCCGTGGAAAAGATGACGTGTGAAGGAGAGGCCAGGTTTTCGTTTTTTTTTCTTTTGTTCGAAAAGTGTAAATGAGTGATAATTAAAAAAAAGTAAATGAGTGATAATAATTGAACTTCTTTGTCTCTTGGCCTTTTGATTAGCTCGTGTGTACAAACAAAATACCCAAGCTTTGATTTGTTATTCAGCTCATCTGTTAAATGTCAGAGAAATGCTTTAAAAAATATCTGGTGGGGTCATAGGACCCCCCCCCCCCAAAGTATGAGTATGTTACTGCTTTGGTTTATCGTTCAAGTTTTGACATGCATATTATAAACAAAATAGTATTGATAAAGATGTTTAGCTAAATTATTATTAACTTGTCCTTAAATGACTATTAATTACTGTTTGGATCCTTCAAGTAGAGCAGTAATTTGGTGAAATTTAGACAAAAGGTAATTAATATCTTTTTGATTTTTTAAAATGACAAATATTTTGAATTAATTTTTTTTATTAAAGTGACAAATTAAAAAGAACAAAAGGGAGATCTAAGGAAAAATATTATTTGTTTTTAAGGTTTTTGTACACTTTTAAAAATATTTAATTATTTTAATTTTAGTCTATTCTTTAAAAAATTAGTAACTTTTAAATTCCAATATTCTACGTAACATATTTAAATAACATATTTAAAGCTACAAAATTTAAGAAACTGATATATAACACATATTTTTAATAAGACTATAATATTTAAAAATCTCTTTTACTTATTTAAAATCCTTGTCTAGTCACATTAAAACATATAAATTCAAATGAAAAAAATAATTAATTATACTTAAGTTTTATGAATAACACTTGTTATACCATAAGTAGCACATGTTATGCAAGATAAATATAAATTCATGCAGAAGGACACATGTAATTTTTATTTTTATAGTCAAAAGTGAACAATGATGTGATGGCACTGCATAAGAGCAATTTAAAAATAATAAATACAATTTATTTAGATTAGAAGATTATTAATAGAACCAATTAAATTTGTTGACTATTTTGAGAAAAATTTAAAAATCAAATCTATTGGTTTACCACTTAAGGTTTTGGCAATAAATTTTAAGTAAATTACAGTGTAGTCCTTAAACGTCACTAGGATTTATAGTTTTAACTCTCCTATAATCCTAACAAGTGTTGAAATTAATCATGTTTGAGTTATAATCAAGCTTTGGTGATATAAATTATATTCACTTCAAACTTGATTTTTCACTTTGGTGGAATTTGAAAAAAAAAAAATTAACTTGGATTTCCTTTATAATTATCTTCTGGTGTTGTTAGGATATAATATAAAACATGCGTTTTGTTATTGTATACTTTATAGAATGATTGTTTATTTATTTAAGTTAATAAAATTTACACTTAAATATCTCATGTATTCGTCTGTGTGTCCTTGCTTATATAATAGATAATTTAATGTATAGAGTTTAATTTATACACTAAGAATTAAATCATCGATTTTTATAAGTATAAAATTTATATTTACAATCTAAGATAAAAATTGGATAGAGCCATTGATATGATTGTAGAAAAAGATTAAATATAATTTATTTTAATTATGGGAGCAGTATAGTTTCAACTTCTTCTACTAGTATATTTTCTATGTTGATCTCAAAGATTAATCCCAATGTTGATCTCAAAGATTAATCCCAATATTCAAACCACATATCCGATAAGCGGTCGAAAAATGGGCGATGGGGGCATTTTTGTTTATTTTTGGAACATGATTTTGTGTGATTATAAAAAACAAATCTGGTTTGTATTCATAATCTCGCATCAGTTTTTTTCTCCCTTCATTGCAGACAAATATTAGTGATGGTTGAATCTTTACGAAGATAATCTCTTTCTTTTTGTCATTTTCTCCATTACATTTGTAAGCTTTCATGAATACTTTCATACTTTTTGTTTTTATTATGTGGAATATTAGAAGCTAAGTTCATTAGCTCTAGTTGTGGGATAAATATTATTGTTTATGTGATCGGGCATTTATATAAAAACTCTATTTTTATGTCATTGGTGTTCTCTATTTACGTTTTCAAGCATTAATTTTATTTGATGGTTGCAAATATTAAATGTGTCTTTATGTCTTGCCTTTGCTTGAGAAAGAAAGCTAAAGGTTAGGAAAAGACTAAATAGCAAGGATTGGAGTGATTGTGCTTAAAACCACACTTTAAGGCTTGAAAAAACTTAGAGGTAAATTTATTTATTTTGTTGGAAGACTTTTAATGAAATTTTAGAAATCATTATCTACTACATCATAGCATTTGAGTGAGTTAAAACATATACACAGTTGCATTACCTTTACTTTGGGAACACAACTCTAATTGTCTATATTAATTGATTACAAAATTTAAAAGAAATTTCTCTCAGGCAATTAACAGTACATGTTACAATTCAATCAACAATTGGTATCCCCTTTCCCTAGAAATTAAGACCTTAAATTGTGTTCTACAGTGAACAAGTACATTTCTTCGTTGTATTATCTGTGTGATTGGACTCCAATTTTGTTGGGTTTTATATTTGGTACAATGACTTCTTTACACCAATTTTAAGTTGTAATTTGGGCATATCAAATTTTGGTGTTGAAAAGAACTAGTGCCAACTGCTAGCACAAGAATCAGGTTCTCGTGCACGTAAGTAAGAACTGTAAAGTAGATAACACACAACTTTACGTGAAAAACCTCCTTGCTCAAGAGAGTAACGATCACAATCTACGAGATGAAGGATTTAACAACCAAATCCACTAACTTCAATAGAGCAAGTTTTATGATTACAACTCAATAATAAAAGGAACTAACTCTACTACCTATTCTCAACAGTTAGCCCTAATTGTTCTAGCAACAACTCTCTAAGAAGGTAAACTCCCTTCTTGTTACAAGCCTCACCAATTCTTATGCATTAAAATAGCTATGACTCAACAACTAGACTGTTACAGACTCACACAATTCAGTTTTGTATCAAGAATAATCAACTTAGAATTATTTTTGAAGCTTCAATGGTTGTTGTCTCAAAGTCCTCCTTCTAGAGAATAGTGTCTCCTTGGTGCATGCAATAGATGATGATTCTCGTACTAGGTATTCCCATATATAGTATTCACATTCGTGGGATTTTTGTCCGAGTACTATAAGGAAAACCCTAAACACATAAGGTTTTCCTTTCTTGGTCTTCAAGAATTTGACTAATTGGAATCTCATGTGATTTTAATTCCCATAAATATCTTCTCCTTGACTCATCTTTAAATCATGTGACACACATGCTTGTATTCAAATAAGGACCCGGTACAGACACATTGTCTATCATCACAATATGCAAGTAAATTAAGATGAAACAACATTAACCCTCAAGGTTTCTTCAATTTCCCCCTATTTGATGATGACAAACTCATAATTTTATTTTGTGTTGTCACATGGTATCATATTCATCATCACAACATACACAGTGTTGTTTCCCAACCCCACATTATTCTCCCTTTTGGCATCATAAAAAACAATAGAGAAAAGGGAAGCATTGTATATATATAGTGTGCAAGTATAAATTTTCATGGCCACTGAAGCAACAAAGCCACATGCATGAGGAACACCACACAAAATCCTGAGGATATTAGTCATCTCAGTCATTAGCAAGTCAATTCAGAAGCATGACATGAGACACATCAATAGCTAACAAAACATGCAAAATTATGAAGCCAACACTAGCCCTTATCAAAACATCCAAAATAGTTACAAAACAAAAAATAATTTATTTATCAATAAAATAGGAACTGAAAAAAGGTCATCAAAAATAGGGCTTAAGAGGGTCTTTTAGAAGGATGGGGATGGAGGAGGTTGATGATTTGGGAGAAGTTACATGAGGGCATTCAAACTTGAGAGGTGACTGTTGCTTTGCTAGACCATGTCATCCTTCAGAGTGCTCACGTGTGCCTGTGATACTGCTAGCTTATCCTTCAAACTGGATATCACCTCCCTCAGCTTGGCATTTTCTTCATGTGCAGCCTTTAGTTCCAATGTGAGCTGAGTAACAGGGCTAGAAGCCTTCATCCCAGTTATCCTGGTCAGGAAGCAATTACATTCACCCAAGGCCTTGACAGTGATCATGTCACTCTTAGTGGCCACCCTACCATCCTTCAACTTTACTCCAAAGCTCTCAAACACTATGGTGAAGATATATTCAACACTTCTTATAAGATATCACTCTCTATATATGTTTGATCATGCGAGCAGGAAGATTGATTTTCTCATAAGGATACAAAGCCTTTCTGAAACTGCAAGAGCTGCCATAATAATAATTTATTATTTTATTTTAGAGCTCGAAGGCTTATCGAGTTTATATTTATAGAGTAGAAGTAGAGTAATCCCGCCATGCGGCACGAATTTGATGATAGGCATCATTTTTATGAGTTTTTCGCATTTGAGTACTATACATGCCTATTTCTGGATATAAAAGTCAAGTTCAATCGTCGAAAATGAGATCTCTTTTAGTGCAATCTTCTTTTCTCTTTTGATTCAGGTTCTCAAGACAGGTGGCTGACGATCGGGAGGTTATGGAGGCCTTTTTATACCACTATAAGTCTTACCCTAGCATGGAGGATGGACTAACGCATTTCGGTGTTCTTATGGAAGAGGCCGATAAGCTGGATCTGGGTCTGAATTATGATATTCAGTTTGTAATCTTCCTATTAATGATTGTGACAGCTTTTATAGGATATTTACTACCTTCTCATGATTCCCATATCTCTAAATGAGGCCTCATGTCTCCTCCCATCTCTAGGTAGAACTTGCTTGTTCACAATCTCAAATAAGAGTTTGTGAAAAAGCTTCATTTCTCCCTTAAGCACCTTCCTAGAAATTTTCTTTACCCTCTCTCTAGTGAATTTCCTAGTGAGGATGCAGTCTTCATCAGTTTCCCATTAATTAACCTCCAATCCCTCAACAGGGACCTACAATATCTCCCTAAGCCTCACAGAGTCAAACACCATTTCTATCCCTCCAACCTTAGAGCTAACCACCCCTCCCTTAAGAATATTCAAATTAACATAGAATTTCACCACCTCATTCTCATAAACAACAGAGTCAACCAACCTAAAAAAATTCCCCCACCCTTGAAAAGAAAGTCTATCAAACAACTTTTAAACAAAAGAATTGTCCATTACCTCAAGGTCAAAGACTCTGCCCTTCAGCACCGACTTTTAAGCCATAGTAGTCCAGCTTCCCGATAGCCAAGAACTTCTCATAGTTCTTGTTCACCCTTGATTTCTTGGTAAGAGAAGGACTAGATTCCTCTTGCTTCAAGTCATCCTGAATATCAATAGGCTCATCATCTTACAAAATCTTATTTTTCCCTTTTAGCCCTTACAACCCTAACCTCTGTAGTCCTCTTGCGAGTATTGGGGATTCGAGATGGTAGAGAGGATAAGGAGGTGATTTTTTGTTTAGGAGTGGGTTTAGGTTTGTGCATTACTCGTTTCTTGGTTCCAAGGATAGCGGTGGTGATTGCACTGGTGCATTTCTGGGAAACAAGAATATCTCCATCATTATCACTTTCCCCATCAGTAAGGGAAGAAGGAATAAATGAGGTTTTGGTTACTTCATTTGAAGGCTGAGCTACAGTGTGAGTTTCAACCTCTCCGGAAGTCCAGCTATAGACTAGGGAGTCAGATTTTTTAGCCGGAGGAGAAGGATATTTTGGGAATGAGGATTTTGCTGAAGGTTATGGTTCAGAGGCAAAAGTAAGGGTTGGCGATGGAGATCTTTGTGAAAGACCAAATAAGAGAGTGGGTGAAGGGTATTTTGATGCACTTTAGGTTTCCCCCGAGTTGATGCCACTATCAATGAGAAAGATTCCTCATCATCAGAGCAGTTCACTAGGGCAATCTTTGGGTTTTGGAGGAGGAAAATATTGTAGAGGCCATTTGAGAAATAGTGGTGAGGAGGGTTTGAGAAGCTTGATTGGGGTGAATAGAGTGGAGATCACAAAGAGGAGAAAAAGAAATTCTTTTTGTTTGTTTGGAAAGATAAACTATTTTGAGGAGAGAAAGGTGTTCTTTTGAGTGTTTGAGAAGATGAAGTGATGGTTGATCAGTTATTGGGAAGAGAGAGGGAAATAATGAGGGAGTATCAGTTTTGATTTTCCCGATTGGCACTAATTTTGTAATAGTGGGAAGAGAGGCCCTAACGAGGATTGGGTTCTTATGACAAAACACCATTTTCAGTTTTTGCACTTAATGAATAGAAGTTTTGAAAAGGATGTGCATACCTGTAATAGGGACTAGGTCCTCACATGCTTTTTCTCACAAATGAAATACTGCTTTAATGCTGAGAAAATAGAGGTAATATCATCAGATCCATGTGGTAACTCCTTAAGCTATAGTTGCGATCCTGCAAAGGAACAAGACTGAATCAATTATTGTATCTATTTACTTTGTAAATACCTTCATTTTCTTCAAGTCCCCCAAGCCATTCACTTGGGGAGGTTACCTACTACCTCTTTTTCAGAGCCGGTTGATTAAACCAAGTGCCAGTTTATTCTTATCAAATTGCTCTCTACTTAAGCTTTTGTGAATATGTCACCCACTTGCTTATTAGTACCACATGAAGTCATTTAAATTAGCCTTTTCTCCACACTATCTCTGAGAAATTGATTTCTCGTTCTCTTATGGTGAACTAGATTTTTTGCCATGGTATTGTCACACATAATGGGAATGCATCTCATATTAATACCATAGTCACTAAGTTGCTTCTTTATCAAGAGAAATTGAGAGCAGCATGATGCAGCAGCCACATATTCAACTTCAGCTATTCATAGTGCCATAAAATTCTATTTCTTGGTAGCCGAAGATACCAGGCATGGACCAAAGAAGTGAGTCATTCCAGAGGTGTTTTTTCTGTCTAGCAAGTATTTAGCATAATCAATATCAGCATATCCCACTAAGTCAAATGAGTCCCCAGTAGGATACCATAGAACTATGTTCTGAGTACCATTGAGATACCTCAGGACTATTTTGGAGAATATTGAAAATGAGCACATAAACCAACACTGTACACAATGTCAGGTCTGCTTGCAGTGAGCTACAACAGAGATCATATCATCTCTCTATACTTAGTTTCAGCTACTACTTGGCATGTCTCATCTTGTATCAAGTTTGGTAGTGGTGGCAATAGGGGTCTCATTTGTTTTGGAATTCTCCATTTCAAACATCTTTAGTAGCTTCTTGATATACTTCTGTTGGTGGATGGATGTACCAGCCTTATTTTGTTTAATCTGTAACCCCAAGAAAAAGTTCAATTCAACCATCATGCTCATTTCAAATTCACTGCTCATCAAGAAAGAAAAATTAGTACAGAGTGAGTTATCAGAGGCACCAAAAATTATGTTATCTACATATATCTAGACAATGAGAAGCTTTTTTCCATGTCTCCTTAAGAAAAGAGTGTTGTAAATCTTTCCTCTCTCATACCCATGATCAAGAAGAAAGGATGATAATTTGTCATACCAAACTCTTGTTGCATGTTTGAGTCCATAGAGTGCCTTGTCAAGTTTGTAACTTGATCATGGAATTCAAATCTTTCAAAACTAGGGGGGTGCTTCACATAAACCTCTTCTAACAGATACCCGTTCATAAATGCACTCTTGATATCTATCTGATATAGTTTAAACTCCATGTGAGATGCAAAAGCAATTAACATCCTAATTGCTTCCATTCTAGCCACTGGAGAAAAATTCTCATCATAATCAATTCCTTTCTCTTGATCGTATCCTTGTACCACAAGTCTTGCATTATTCCTGGTCACTGTCCCTTGATCATCTAGTTTGTTCCTACATCTGGTTCCAATAATGGTTCTATCTGTTGGTTTGGTTACCAGGTGTAACACCTTGCTTCTTTCAAATTGATTCAACCCTTCTTGCATAGCCACAATCTAGTCTACATCCAATAGGGCTTCTTTGATGTTTTTTGATTCAACCATTGAGAGATAAGCTGAAAAGGCAAACTTATTTCTCAACTTAAATCTTGTTTGTATTCCTTAATCCAAGGGAGAGATAATGTTTTCAACAGGATGAGAACTCTTGCACTTGTAATTCCTGCCAGGAGGAGGCTTTGAGGGTCCAGGTTCATTCAACTAATGGGATGATGTGCCTTCATGAGTGATTCCGCCCGAGACCAATATCTCTCATGTACTGTGGGATCTTATTCAACTGTAGTGGCGGCATCTTTGAGTTTATCATCTTTCTATTCATCTTCTGAATCAGGTACCATCCCAATGCCTTCACCATCACAACCTGCTCCTTCTTTGCTCATATAGTTGTCTTCATCAAATATTACATGTATGCTTTCCTCCACACAACTGGTTCTTCTTTTGAAGACTTTATAGGCCTTAATTTGTGAGGAGTAGCCTAGTAACATTTCATCATCACTTTTAGCATTAAATTTTCTCAGAGCATCCTTCCCATTATTATGAACAAAACATTTACATCCAAAAGGCTTAAGATAGATGAGATTAGGTTTTCTCCCTTTGAGTAACTCATATGGAGTCTTTTCAAGTAGAGGCCTAATCATGCACCTGTTAATAAGATAGCAGGTTGTATTTATAGCTTCATCCCAGAAGCTCTTGAGAAGACCACCGGCTAGGAGCGTGGTTCTAGCCATATCTTCTAGTGACCTGTTCTTTCTCTCTACTACTCCATTCTGCTAAGGAGTTCTTTGAGCAGAAAAGTTGTGATCTACACTATTCTCAGCACAAAAGGTCAAGAAATTTGCTTTTTTAGATTCAGTACCATGATCAGATCTTATTCCTATCACTTCAGTGTTCAACTTCTTTTGGACCAATTTTGCAAAGATTTGGAACACATCAAAGGTTTCATCCTTGGAATTGAGAAAGAGTGTCCATGTAAACCTTGAGTAGTCATCAACAATGACAAACACATACCTCTTTCCACCTTTGTTGAGTACCCTCATGGGTCCACATAGATCCATATAAAGTAATTCTTGAGATCTAGAAGTGCTTACCATCTTCTTGGGCTTGAAAGATGATTTAACCTGCTTCCCCTTGCACAAGCATCACATATAATGTCTTCATCCAGTTTTCTTTTAGGCAACCCTAGAATAAAGTCTTTTGATACCGACTTGTTAATCAAAGAAAAACTTGCATGACCTAGTATCTTGTGCCACACCAAGGAGCTGCCAATCAAAGTACTAAGGCATATTAATTCTACCTCTTGTGGACCAATGATGTCAGCTTTGTATACATTCTTGTGTCTTCTCCCTCTTAGTATCAAATTTCCATTCTTTAAGTTTTTTACTTTACAAGCAACTGAGATGAACAACATATCATTCCCGTTATCACACATTTGTGATACGCTTAGCAGATTTTATTTAAGTCCATGAACATAGCAGACATTCTCTATGGCTTGGGAAATAGACTTTTCCATCTTACCAATTCCAATAATTTCTTCAGTTTTTCCATTTCCAAAAGCCACACTTTCACCTTGAAAGTTTGTAAGTCAGAGAAAGTTTTCTTTATTTTCAGTCATATGTCTGGAACATGCACTGTCAAGATACTATGGCTTGCTCCATCCTCTCAGCTTTACCTGCATGGATAAAATCAGAGGTTAGACTTGAGTACCCAGATCAACTTAGGTCTCTTTTGTGAGTAAAAGGATGAATTAAGTCTCTCCTAGCCCAATGAGGAAAATATCAACTTTTGTTAGGAGATTGCCTCAATTTTTGATGTCTGAACTATTGACAAAGTTAAAATAATTTGTTCAGCTTTGAGTTGTGTTGGGCATTGCATTTTGATATGTCCTTATTTACCACCAGAGGGGCACAGTATCAACGTAGAGGGTTTGATGTTGAGCTTTATATTATTTAGGTTTGAATCCTAGCCTATGTTTAGAGGTGGATTGACTATTCTGAATGTGAGATAACAAAGTTAAGGATTTAGTCCACCTTTGATTGTGCTCCAACTCAGCTTTACTTTTATTTAACTCTTTTATCAGCCTATTGTTCTTCTCAGATATTTCTTGAAGATTGATATTCAATTTCTTGATGTCATCTTCCAGGTTTTGTTGAGCAATGGTGGCTTTGTTTTTTCCTACGTGAGAGAATTCTTTCGAGGAGTTTTTTAAGGAGAGATTTTCTTCATCAAGAGTCTCATAATCCAATCTCAGAGATGCATACTCATTTATCAATTGATTTTTATCAGAACAAGCAGAGTAATAAGCATCTATGAGAACTGGTGAAAGAGACTCAAGCTTCCTCTTGAAATAATTTTTTAAATCAGGTTTAAGGTTTGAGTAACATACCTCAGTATCTCCTTGATCATTGTCATTGTTATGGCTGGCAGCGGAACCAGGAGCTATCGGTACCTGTATCGGTCCATCCCGGTTCGTTACCGATTCTGGCTCGGTCCGGTAGCCTCCGATTGGGGAAGGGGTATGGGGGTACCGGGATGGGAAATGGGACGGGGTCGCATTTTCTCCCGGATCGTCCCGGTCTGGTTTGTACCAGTTTCGGTCCGGTTCCTGGGCAAAAAAAGAATTGATTTTTTTCTTAATGCAGAAAGCCGTTGGGCTAGTCATTGCCAATGGTTAGTGGGCCCCACCCAATGGCCATTTCAACCCCAACCCCCTCCCCCTCCCTCCAAAAAAACTACCCCCTACCCCTCAAACTTGTTTTAATACCTCAAAGTTTTTAAAAATATATTTTAGTCCTAATTTTTAACTATAAAAATCCTCCACCCCTTCATTATTTACTCACACTCAAATCTTCTTCTTCTTCTTCATATACTCTCTCAACTCTCAAGTCTTCTACTCTCTATTAAATTGTTAATTTTATTAGTTTGAAAGTTTTGGTGAATTATTTTGGAGCAATCTTCAAGCTTCAAGTTTCATCTATCAATTTTTGGCTTTTGGTTATGCACGTCTGTTTTTACGCTGACATTTGGTGTATTTGTTCTAACTTTTATCTCTTTACTTATTTATTTTTTTGCATTTAATTTTTGTATTAATTTACTTACTTAATTTTAATATTTTAATATTTTAATATAAAATTCGGTGATAAAAAATTTGGCAGAGATAAGAAATCACTTATTGGTAGGTTCACTAATGTACTAACCGAAAAAAATAAAGTCGATAGTTCTTCTAAATTCAAATCTAAAACCAGACAAGTGGCTCAAATAAGAATAAATACGGATGATTTTACGCATGTTGATGAAACTCCTTTTAATATTGATAGTAATAATCAATTAGATCATGAATGTTTAGAAACAAGGTTTGGTAATTTTGATAAAGAAATAAAATATGATAATGAATATGATGACAATGATACTTATGATGATGATGAAACAGAGCCACCTATGGCTATTAGTCCCGCTACTGAACTCCCCACTCTCACTCCCGCTCCCCTTGTACATCCTACTAGATCTAAGTCCAAGGCTGAACGTTCTAAAACATCTGTTGTGTGACAATTTATGACTCAAAGTGAGGATAAAACTCAAGCTATTTGCAATAAATGTAAACGAGTTTTGAATCATAAAACTTTGGGAAAGACGGGTGGGACAGGACATTTAAGTGCTCATTTAAAGAAATGTTGTAAACTTTAATTTTTGCAAGCTAAGGCTATAGACGAAGCTAGAAAAAATGGTACTCTCCTTCCTGATACATCTGTAGGAGTAGGGGCCTCTAACATGGTCCAATCACAGTTAAACCCTTCTAATATTTCAGGCCCTAGTATACATCGCACATATAGTAGAGAAAGAGATCTTAAAGAATTAGCTAAAATGATTGTTGTTTGTGGCTTGCCTTTTAGTTTTACTGAAAATCTCGATTTTGTTCATTATATTCAAATAGTGTATAATCCATCTTTCACAGGTTTTATAAGAAATACAATTAAAAAAGCTATTTTTGATTATCAAGGACAACATTTACATTATCTTCGTTGTTTATTTTACTATAATACTTGTAAAATGGCTATCACTTCTGATATGGGTGGTAGTGTTAATGATAATGATTATTTCACTATTACTAGTCATTGGATTGATAAAAATTGAAACATGCAAAAAAGAATTTTAGGTTATAAATGTTGTGAAATGCAAAAAGTTGGTAGTTACATAGCTCAAACTATTGTAGATGTTTTAGAATTTTATGGAATTTGTAAAAGTAATTTGTGTCACCCTTGATAATGCTTCTAATAATACATCTGCTGTTGATTTTCTAAAATTGGTACTTTGCCATATTTATAATGATGGTTTTCATATTAGGTGTGATGCACACATATATAATTTGATTATAAAAGATGGTATAGCAATGTATAATAATAGTTGTATAAAATGTGAAACTGCAGTTTATTTTATTTTTAAATCTCAAGTAAAGGCTAGATGTACAAATTTTGAAAACCGTGTCGTGAATTTAGTCTTTCCTCTAGAAAAATTTCAAAAACAGTGTCTATTAGATGAAATTCTTTATATGAAATGCTTAAAGTTGCTTATGAATATAGAAAGTCTTTACAAATGGTTTGGAATGCTCATAATTCAAATATGGATTGTAGACTTACTGAAACTGATTGGGATGACGTAAAGGATCTTATAGATTTTTTAAAAGTTTTTTATTCATCTACAAAATAAATATCTGGACTTTATTATTCAACTATTTCTTTAGTTTACCAAATATATGTGCTATTTCTGATAAATTTTTTCAATTTAGAGATATTTCAAGGTTTAAAGAGTCCGTTAAGTCAATGATTGAAAAATTTAAAAAATATTTTTTCCTATTCCTCAAATTTATTTAACTACTTGTTTATTAAACCCAACTTACAAAGAAATAGGTGCATCACTAATGGTTGAAAAAATATATTTAAATTTAGATATTCAAGCTCACACCTAGTTTGACAACAGTTAAAGATAGCATAAAAATTGAAGCTAGAAAATTGTATGACTTGTGTAATTCTGGTAGAATAAATGAAGTAGTACATAATGAAGAACCTGAAACTTCTAGGTGTAGATATTCATATGAAGATAATATTTATGATATGCTAAAAAATTGTCTTGGTCTTACTTCTAATGAAAAGAATAATTTTGATGAAAATATCTTAATCAGAGAACGGAAAGTATTAAGGATGCACAAGTCAAACCTCAACTTTTAGAATGGTGGAGGAGTCGCGGAAAGACATTTTCAAAACTTCAACCGGTGGTTCAAGATGTGCTAGTTATTCAAGCATCTTCAGTAGCTTCGGAGGACGCTTTTAGTGCAGCAAGATTTCAAATTGGGGAGTATAGGTATTCATTAGCATCAGACAGCTTGGAGATATCGGTATTGTTTAGAGATTGGATCAATGATGAGCGAAACAATTATGGGCGTCCAAGTTTACCTGTCCAATTTGAATATGATATAGATAATATTTTGGTAAATTCTAGTGAAGACGGCATGGATGTATTGGAGGAACAAACACAACAACCACTTCCAGAAAATGTTACCAAAGAAATGTTAGAAGCTCTAAGACAAGACTATTTTCAAGGCTACAAATATTATTATGATAATTTGAAGCCTAATTCAAACAGAACCCTTCCTAGAAGGTGGCTGCGTAGATTAGGTCCTCTTCTAATATTTGTAATACAAATTGTACTATTTAATTTTTTATAAATAAAATTATAGGCTATTCGCCTTAATTTTTTTTAATTATTGTCTTCAATTTAATACAAGTCTTTTTTATATATTTTAATTTCAAATATTTCAAACTTAAGTTACAATTTAAAATTTAAAAAGTTTGAAAATTGAAAGTTTGATATAGTTTAAAAAGTTTCAAACTTAAGTAAGTAAGTTAGTTATAGTTTGAAAATTTTATATCTAAACTTTTTTTTTAGGTAACTAACTGTATTATTAATCACCTGAATGAGAATCACAAAACAGCTAACAACTACTGTCAGCTAAGTCTGAAAGAAAATCCTAAAAGCCTGTCCTCCCCCCTAAACCACTTACAGTCCAGATTTAACTAAAACATTACATGAGCCAACTTTGAACTAGACTTCTAACCCTACTAGGAGCTCGAACATTACAAGTATAAGCTATACTACGAGCGATCTGCTCTACATGCATTGTGGTTTTCTCAAACACATGTTTGTTCCTTTCATGCCATATTGCATATACCAGTTCTGCATACACCAATTTGAAATCTTGAGCATACTACGACTTCCCTTTTGCATTCTGGATAACCCAATGGAGGTGATCAGTCCAAGTGCTGCATTGATGACCTTGCTGCTGCATCCATAACAAAATTCTTCCCCATAGTTGCTTGGTAAACTCACAATAGAGAAACAAATGATCTCTGTTTTCTGGCGCACTTTGACACAAGACACAAGAAGAATTCACATCTATCCCCCACTTTATCAACCTATCCTTAGTGAGGAGCCTAGCCTGCAGTTGGAGCAACATAATGAACACTGCTTTGGGCCTAGCATTATTGCCAAACATCACTCCCTTCCATGGAACCCTATTGTTATGACCAAGTAGAAGTAAATAAATTTGCCTTATCACTCCTTTGGTATTGCTTACCACATGCTGAGACTGCAGCCATGTTCCTCGAGCTTCCATAATCTTCCTTGTTATCCAACAGGCCTGCTTAGGAATATCTATATATAGAGGGTCTTGTGCTTTGATATAGTAGGCATGAATCCACCTTATCCATAGTCTGTCTTGTTTTTGAGTTAGGTCCCAATATAACTTTGATATGGTTGCCTTGTTCCATGTCTCTAAGTTAATAACATTGAGAACTCCCACAGATCTTGGAGTACAGACTCTATCCCACGCAATAAGAGCCTTTTTTGTAATGGTATTTGTGCCAGACCAAACATAGCTTCTACAATAGGCTTCTATAGTCTTCACCACCTTGCTTGGTAACACAAACATTTGAGACCAATAGGATTGAATCCCAAAAATCACTGTCTGCACCAACTGTATCCTCCCTGCATAAGACAACTTCTTTACAGTCTAAGAAGTGATTCTCCTGACTATCTTATCTATGAAAGGCTGCGACTGTAATAATGTGAGCTTCTTAGTGGTTAAAGATATACGAAGATATTTGAAAGGAAGAGCACCAACATCAAATCCTAGGTGTTGCAATATGAGTCCTCTCTCTGTATCCTTGACCCCCTCAAAATAAACACTGCTCTTATCTAGGTTAGCTTTCAACACAGATGCTAAGAAAAATTGACAAAAACAGTCATGTAAAGCAGTTATAGAGCTCAAATCACCTCTAGCAAACATCAATAAATCATCAGCATAGCTCAAATGAGTCACAACCACTCTAGCACATTTTGGATGAAATTTAAACTGCTTGTTATTCTTCAAGGTACTCAAGTTTCTGCTGAGGTATTCCATAGCAATGGCAAATAGATAAGGGGACATGGGATCTCCTTGACGAAGGCCTCTTGCTGCACCAAAAGGTTCTGTGAATTCCCCATTGATCCTTATAGAGTAGCTTACTGTTTGCACACATTCCATCACCCACATAATAAACTTCTCAGGAAACCCCAAGCACTCTATAACCTGTTTCAGATACACCCATTCAACGCTGTCATATTTAAACTTTTAAGACTTAAGAGTTTGAAAATTTAAACTTTAAGAGTTTAAAATTTGAAATTTAAACTTTAAAAGTTTAAAATTTAAACTTTAAAAAAAGTCTAACTTATTAAGTTATACTTTTAAAAGAAATATTAAATAAGTTATATATTTTTAAAAAAAAATCAATTATAAACAATCAAGTTTTAATTTAATTAAAATTTAAAAAGAAGGGGGGGAGGGGGGGAGAATTCGGAATCCGATTTGGTCTGATCCCGATACATACCGGTCTGGGATGACCATTATAATAATTACAGATACGTACAGTACTGGTTCCATTCAAGTTTCGGCCGGCTCTCACTTGGTTGGTGTCGGTTCCGGTTCGGTTCTAGAAAATATCGATCTGATTGTACCGATTCTGGTCCCGCTGCCAGACTTAATCATTGTCTGAGTCTGATCCACCCATGAGGGAGAGGATGGTCTCCTTTGAGTTATCTTTTTCATTCTCGTCCTTTGAGTAATTGGTTGCTAGTAGTGTTAGAGTATCTTCATGACTTTCTTCAATCATAGCCAGTAGAGATTGATTTTGAGGATCTTCTTCATCTGATTCATCAATATTCTCTCCCATGACTGCCAGAGCCCTTTTTCACAACTATGTCAGCTTCTTGTAATGTCATCTTCCTATGTGAGGGAAGAGCTAAGTCTCTCATTTGGTCTTTTATTTTATCACAATATTTTTCTTATGTTCCATAATCCATGGTATACAGAATTTGATGAAGTGATCAGGGCTCCCACACTTGCGATAGAGTTGTTGAGTGTTCTTTTCAAGATTCCTTGGGGTCTTCCTTTGGAAGTTTTAACCACTCTTGAACATACGTTGGAACTTTCTAGTTACTAGAGCTAGGTTTTCTTCTCCATAGTCAATGGTTTCAGTTGCTTTGAGAGACAGAGTCTTCTCTTTCTTTGTGGTTCTAATTTCCTTGTCTTGACTCTTCTTAAGTTTATAGATTTTCAGGTTTTCAATGAGTTCATCCATTGCTAAAGTATCAAGGTCTCTAGCTTCAGTAATAGCTTCTACTTTGCTCTCCCATGACTCAGGCAGTACACTAAGAAGCTTTCTGACAATCTTTCCTATGGGAATGAGTTCTCCTAAGGAGTATATTTCATTTAGAATTGCTAAGAACCTTGTGTGCATGTCCTAAATAGTTTCTTCATCTTTCATTTTAAAGAGTTCATATTGCCTGTTCAACTTATCAATCTTGGCTTTTTTGGCAGTTGAGGTACCTTCATGCTAAAAAAATAGTTTCTTGACAGGAAGAGATCCTGTTATATTCATCAGGTCCTATACCACAGATGAGAATTTTTTTAGCTTTGGCATTATTTTGGATTGACACCTTATCAGCAGCATCTCATTCTCTTCTTTCCTTGGAAATCTGCTCTTTCCCATCAGTAGATGCTTTTGTAGAGATAGTATGTTCATCTAAGATAACATTCCATAGATCAGGGCTTTCTCCAATCATGTACTAGTCCATCATTCTATTTTTCCATCAGCCACATATTTTTCATTAAACAAAGGTGGTCTTGTTTGTGAGGCACCTTCCAGAGCAGTTGGAGGAGCAACCATAGGATCTTTTTCAAGGTGTTACCCTTAAGTGAAAAGACCTGCTCTAATACCAATTGAAAAAAACTAATGCCAATTGCTAACACAAGAACCAGGTTTTCGTGCACTTAAGTAAGAACTGTAAAGTAGATAACACACAATTTTACGTGAAAAATCTCCTTGCTCAAGGGAGTAACGACCACGACCTACGAGATGAAGTATTTAACAACCAAATCCTCTAACTTCAACAGAGCAATTTTTTTTATTACAACTCAATAATCAAAGGAACTAACTCTAGTACCTACTCTCAACAGTTAGCGCTAACTGTTCTAGCAACAACTCTCCAAGAAGGTAAACTCCCTTCTTGTTACAAGCCTCATCAATTCTTATACAATAAAATAGCTACGACTCAACAACTAAATTATTACAGGCTCACACAATTCAGTTTTGTATCAAAGATAATCAAGTCAGAGTTATTCTTGAAGCTTCAATGGTTGTTGTCTCAAAGTCCTCCTACTGCTAAAGAATAGTGTCTCCTTGGTGCATGCAATAGGTGATGATTCTCGAATTAGGTCTTCTCCATATATATTATTCACATTCGTGGGCTTTTTGTCCAAGTACTATAAGGAAAATCCCAAACACACAAGGTTTTTCTTTCTTGGTCTTCAAGAATTTGACTAATTGGAATCCTCATGTGATTTTAATCCCATAAATAGCTTCTTCTTGACTTGTCCTTAATCATGTGACACACATGCTTGTGATCAAATAAGGACCTGGTACACACACTTTGTTTGCATGTCATCAAAACATGTAAGTAAGTTAAGATAATATAACACTAACTCTTAAGGTTTCTTCAGGTATCATTGCCATGAAATACGGTCTATAAATTACTAACTAGTATAAACTCCACTTTTAGTCCTTATTTCTCCCTTTACGTGCATTTGTTGTTTGTGTTGCTTTTAGGTACTATGAATTCGGACTTCGACTTAGAATCAGCCAATAAAGCTAAATCCTTGTAGAGCTAACTCACATAAGGAAATACTAATTTCCTTACAAGTTTTCAAAATGGTCAATTTCTTGAGGCTGGCTAGTTTTAAAAAAAATTCCATCACTGACAATTACAAATTAAATGTATTTTTAATTTTCTTATAAACAGTAAGCCTATAAGTGTATTGGATTAATTATTTTTGCTTCTGAAATCTCACGGGATTCACTCAATTTTTGCAAAAGTTAGGCAATAGACTTCTTGTTTAGGCTTTAAACTAGTACAAGGTAGACTGTACACTATATATGATTGCTTTCAAGTATCATATATGGCAAATTGACAAAATATTTTTTTTGGAACTATATGTGTTTGATATGGAGAAAAACATTTTCTGATTTTTTTTTAAATTTCTCATATTTGATTGATCAAAATTTTACTAATTTAGAGGTAGATTCATTAGTAGTATTCTACACTAATTATTTAATATCCATCCTCCAACCCTTCCAACCCGAATTACCCCATGCCAACCCCAATAGCATTTGACTAGATTAAATAAAAATATTTTTGTGTGTTAGATTTCGCCTTACTTAAAACCACTGTTTGTAATCTCTCTTTTTTGAAAAATTTATTACTTCAATATAAATCAATTTTTAGCTTAAATTTAGTTATAGATTCAGGATTCTGAGGTTTTGAGTGTAATATTCTTTGAAAAGTAGCGTGATTTCAATATTTACATATGAGAAGACTAATAGCTTGTTTGGCCAAACTTTTGGTAGCCCAAAAGTGCTTATTTCTAAAAACATTGAGGTGTTTGACCAAGTTTATGGAAGAAAATAAGTGCTTTGAAAAGTAGCAAAAATTATTTTTCAGAAGCTAAAAGAATATATGTTTTCCCTGAAAAATGTACTTTTTAAAAAACACTTTGAAGAAAAATACACTTTTAGAAACACTCTTAAAAAACTTGGTCAAACACTAATCGCCGCTCAAAAGTATTTTTTAAATTTATTGTTCAAATACAAGTTGCTTCTCATCAAAAATAATTTTTTTTAATAACCCTTTTTTAAAAAAAAAAAAAAAATTCAAAATAATCTAATTTTAAATTTTTTACCAAACAAACTATAAATAGGTTTTATCTTCAATATTGTCAATAGGGATAGTATTGACTCATTTGTTTGTCTGAGTCTTTAGCTTGAAGAGGTTTTGGGTTCAATTCTGCTAAACCACAATGTTTTTAAAAATAATAAAGCCTCGTTAAATATTTGCGCGAAAAAATGTCCAAGTGCAAATCCAAACTCATAAGCTTGGAGAGTAAAACTTGACACTTTGCCATTGGCACTATATAATCACTTGTTACTCTGGGTGACATGCTTTATATTTATACGAATCTTATACATATATTTATATATACAGAGTTTCAATCAAAATGTCTGACACAATGCGCTTATGTGTTGATTGGAGTTGATACACTTGGGTGACCCAAATCCGATTTCCTTTAAATGCTTCTGAAGTCTCACGGGATTCACTCAAAGATTAATTATTTTGTAAAAGTTAGGAAATAGACAATTCTGGTTAAGCTACAAGCAACTATGTAAACTATATATAATTGCTTTCAAGTCCCCATGGATGGCAAATTGACAAATACCTTTTCTCCTTGGGAATATTTTCATCTCGAAGAAATTTAAATGATATAAAAATTTCTCCGCATTTTTGGAACTATTGGTATGTTTGGCCCGGAGGAAAATATTTTCTAGAAAGTATTATCTATTTACGTTTGATTGACAAGCATTTTTGGAGAACCTTTTCTCTCGGGAAAATAAGTTCCATAAAAATGAATAAAAAAATATCTTCACAAGTAAAAGTGAGAAAAAATAAGTTTCATAACTGACATTCCACACGAATTATCTAATATCCACCCTCTAACACACTTCAGCTTGAGCAGTGAACCTCATGCTAGAGCGAGAGCCCAAATGAGTGAGGCGAAAAGATCTTCATCGAAAACTTCACTGTTCTTGATAGTGAGAAAGAACAAACGTAATTCAATCAAATCGATCGAGAATATCATCATATGTTAGGTGGTCCAATCGACTGACCGAGTTAGGTTGAGGGTCCATGTCACAGAACCTTTTTCTAGCCAAGAATCTCATTATTGATCGAATCTGGGGCGGATCGAATTCATTTTACACTTATTACAGCATGTGAAGAACTGCCTAACTTTTTAAGCAATGCCAACCACCGAAGGTATACATATAGGGGTCGTTTGGTTGGGAACAAGTTATCCCAGGATTAGTTATCCTGGGATTAACTATCCTGGGATAAGTTATCCCACCATATATATGGGATAACTTATCCCATCACTATGGTATAAATGGAAGGATAAGTTATCCCAAACATGACAACCAAACAAGATATCAAAAAGTTATCCCTAGACATCCCATGATTATTTATTTTAATCTCTCACACCAAACGACCCCATAGAGATAGTATACATTCTTATTGTCAAGTGTGAGTTCATTTTGAGACATAAAAGGTATATATGCACCCTACCCTAGTTTCTTCTCATGATATAGATGAAAAGAATTGTCATATTTTTCAAAATAGTGGTAGAATTTGCTAGTCTCTTGGTCATAATTTATCTCTTGTTGATTTAGACAAGAATAATCATATATTTCTTCTTTTACTGTAATATATTCCAATTATATACAGTGAATATTATTTAATTTCTACTTGTTTTTCCCTAACACAATCGACTTGTTTGATGTTCTTAGCTAGGAAGATGGTGGCAATTACAAGATCCTTCAAACTTGTTTTGTTACTCCTTTGTTCACTGACCGTTTTATTAGCAGAAAATGCACCCAATCAACAAAAGGACATATATATTGATGAATACTTTGTCGAGAAAACAATCGTTAAGAACGCTGTATCAAAAGGAGCAGGTAAATTCCTTCATTCATACTAGTCAAAGTTTAATATCTAATTGCTTCTTCCTACGTGCAAGAAATTCTGCTTAGTGTTATAATTAGGTGCAAGACGAAAGTTATAAATTTCAATTTCTTTTTTAAATTTAATGCTCAATCAAATAATGTAACATAAAATGAGACCTACAGAAATAATATTCTCCGGCCTCACGTATATCCTATTTCGAAAGTCTCTTCTAGTGTTGTAACCTCATTTAAGATGCAGTTTGCTTGGATGGGACACCGGCAGCATACTACATGGATAGAGGATTTGGTGAAGGTGTTGAAAGCTGGATGATACACCTCTCTGTAAGCCCTAATTAGTTCATGAAAAATAACTAGCTTAATTTGCATTATAAGTTTGGGAAAATTATTGATCATCTGTATATTAATTCAGTTCATTTTGACCGCCCAATTCAATCCATTTAAATAAAATTTGTTGTTAGGGAGGAGAATGGTGTAAAGATGTGAGAGAGTGTCAGAATCGTTCTCAGAGTTCCTTTGGTTCTTCAAAACATATGGGTCCATTCAAATTTAGAGGTCACTTCAGCAAGAATAAAAGTGCTAATCCAGGTAATTAAACACCAATTTTATTTTATTTTTTTGTTATTACTACTTATTTCTATGAGATTGTTTGAGAAGCTACAAAATTAGAAGGAATTAATATAATTAATCACCAACAACGACTTATATGAGTGTGATAACTCTTCCATTTAATAGGAGTAAATTCAATTGTCAATATCGAGTGGTATTTTAATTTATATTTGTGTTTACTACAAGATAAATGTACCTTACAATGCAAAACGTGCAGATTTGTTCAACTGGAACAAAGTCATGGTTGCATATTGTGATGGAGGAGCATTCACAGGAGATGTTGAAAGAGTTGATCCTGTATGTTATTACAAAACAATATAATTTTATAATTTCATTCATATTTACATATGATTTTTGTTCTTGTTCTGAAAAATAAAAAAGGTTTTTTAATAATCGGTAAATATATAAGTTTTGTATACTTAAGTATACATATTATATACATAATATATAAGTGTATATGTTTTGAGTTATCTGTAACTATTATTCATTATTTGAGGTTGAGCTTCCGGTTCACGTTCTTACTTCTTTAGTCTTTTTTAGACTACCAATCTTCACTTCAGAGGTGCAAGGATTTTTTCTGCTGTGATGGAGGATCTTTTATCAAAAGGATTAAAGGAAGCAAAAAATGTATATCAACTTATTTTACAAAGTAAATAAAATATTATCTTAATACTGTTTTTTTTTTATCCATACTAATAGAAGTTTAATTTATTGTACTAGGCCCTTCTTATTGGCAGTTCTGCCGGTGCATATCCAGCAATGTTATATTGTGATCGCTTCAGCAAACTGCTGCCTAATACTCCTAGAGTAAAATGCTTGACCGATAGTGGCTATTTCGTCGATGTGTAAGATTCTTTTATTGTGTTGTGTGACCAATGATATCACTACTTAAGAAAACATGAATTAGCGATGAACAAATTCTGTAATTAAACAATGAAATTCATTATTAATCCTATGAGTAATAGATTAGTAACGAATTATCAATTTATCACAAAATTTTGTAAACTGTGAATAAATTAGCAATGGATTAGCGATGAAGTACGCACTAATTCCAGTTTTTTTTTAGTAATTCCATGTGTAAGAATTACATTACAATTTTATAATTATTTGTGTTTTTTTTGTCAGCAAGAAGAATCTTGAGCATGGAAATGGCTTCGAACCAATATATAAAGCACTTGTTACTTTACATGTAAATAATCTCCTCCTTTCCTATTTTTTCTTCTTGCATTTTCTGTTACTCAAACAGACAATTCACATGAATAGGGGTGTTAAATGAACTGGTCAAAATAAATTAATGAGTTTATAATATATAACCTGCCTAAAAGTTATTTGGATTGAGATGGATTAAACTAAAAAGCGGATAAACTCCTCTTGTGTAATTACACCGAACTAATAGCTTTACTTATTGCTTCTTTGGCTTGCAGGGATCTGCCAAAGCACTACCAAAATCATGCACTTCAAGAATGAAGCCGGAATTGGTACAAATTATTGTTGGATTAATTTTTCTTCATGTGCAATTATTATTAGTGTGTTGAAATAATTACTTGAAAATCGTCCCAATATATTTTGCAGTGTTTCTTCCCACAAAACATGCAACAAGATATCAAAACACCACTTTTTACAATCATGTCACCATTCGATATAGTTCAGGTAATTATAAATACTTGTCATGTTTTATTTCTCGAGGGTCAAACACGAACTCTGACCAATAAATTGTATTGCAGGTTGGAACTACATTAGGCGATTATTATAATGCCATTAAGCATAATAATTGCTCTGCTAATCAAAAGAAAAACCTCAGAGGTTAGATTACAAATTAAACTTTTTCCAATGTCCAAGTTTGAAGTTGTCTAATTTTTGAGAGTTATTTATTGGGATGTCCACGTACATAGCCGGCTGGATCACTGTTTACTTTTTCTAGCGCGATACATAGATTATACACTAATTATACATGTTTATACACATATTATATATGAATTATACATTTGTCGACTATTTTAAGCTTATGTGGTTGAGTGGACAGCGCCTATTCGGGTTAATTCTTCTTATGTATTTCAGAACTTCGATTGGAGTTTTTAACTAAGTTGCCCAATGCAAGTGACCCAAAATCAAGAGGAGCTTTCATTGACTCTCAATTTCATCATACTCGACTTCAGAGTTACTGGAAGCCACAGAATGTCAGTGTCGTAAATAATGTGGTATATAAACTCTGCTTAAGTCTTTTATTTTATCTGTCTCGAAAAGGATGTCACGTTTTTATAATTACAAACAACTCAACTTTAAAATTTTTCTTTTACCCTTAATGAAATGATTTATAGCGACACAAATATATGTCAAATGTTTGTTTTATACGATAACTTTCAAAAGTCTTCATTTCTTTTGTAAATTTTGTGCCACATAAAGTGAGACGCTTATTAATTAAGGTTTTTATGCAGACAATGATAAAGGCATTTGGAAATTGGTACTTTGACAGGAAGTACTCTTATCTCATAGACAAACATGACTTGCCAATCCCATGAAGTAATTAAACTGCAAAATGGCATGGAATATTATATGTGCCTTATGTAAGCACTGAAAAAGTAGTGAATTTCATGGAAACATTATGCCATGAAATTAAGCATATGTTAATTATTCAACTTGATACATGTATTTTGCAGCAAGTTTCTAATATATATGTTATATGAAGTTAGTCATCACTTTCAATGTATAATAACAAGATTGATTGGGACTAGGGTTGATAAATTCAGTCCAATCCCATTTGACCTGCCTACTCGGCCAAAATTTTAATGGCTTGTGCATACGATACATTAATGATGAGTTATGTTTGGGCACGACCCAACTAAACCAATTTATTTTCAATAGCACAAATCAAGGGTATTTATGGGCTTCTTAATTTGTGAGATGCACTTTAGTATCAATACTTTTTCCTCAATAACTTAAGAAGTTCAGTATTTCTTTTTCTTCTTATTCAAAAATAATGAAGTTGAAATAAATTAGTCAATCTATTTGGTGGTTTTCTTGATTGAGATCTCCATTAGCAAAACAAAGTCGACGAGTATTCACTGTGGTTAATCAGTAAAATGAATGTAAAAAATACTTCTTGGATCAATAATACTAAACAATGATACATTGACATAATTATGTAACAAAAATGGTGTTTACTTATAAAAAATAATTGAGTAATATTTTAAGAACTCATTTTAAAAATTAGAAGTATAAGAAATGTAATTTTGTGTCTCATAATTTTTAACCTCATTTCATCTAATTTGTATGTCTATCGTAAATCTAAAGAATAGACCAAATCATGCATAAGAAAATGGATAAGGTGGGTGAAGTTGGGTGGGTTGGGCATTGATTCATTGTTTAGCCTGTCTGACTCTGTTGTTCATGACGCGAGTTGTTGTCCCAAAATTTAAGCAATAAGATCTTTTTTTCTAATAATATTATCAATCTGTATAGAGGATATGTTGACGTGGTCATTTTTTATTTTATTTTCAGAAACCTGTTTGGTTATATACTATGTCCATTTCTCACTCCAAACTTGAATAATTTTTCAAGTAAAATGCAATGCACGTCCAAATATACATTCAACTTTCAAACATCATTTTTCAATAAAAATCAAATAGTATTTTTATCAAATATCATTCAATTTATGTCCAAACGCCTACTAAAATTTTGATGAAAGATTTTTCAAATCCCTATGCTTTATTTATCAATTTGTGTGACTCGAAAAGGATCGTTCTTTAATTAAAAAAACTCAAGATTAATCTACTTTTTTTCCTTAATGAATCTACTTATAAATATATAGTTTCAAAGACAATATTTTCATGACTGTTTCTTTTTCGCCTGTTTATCTCAGGAATCTAAAACCAATGCCAGACCAGTTTTTGGATGGGGCATTCGGGCTATCGGATTGGATATGAAAATTTTGATACAAAATTTTAGTTTTTGGAATAAGGAAAGTACAATCCAAATCCAATTTAAATAAGCTCGGATTAGATTGAATTTTTTAAGTTCGATTTGAATTTTTTGGATTTGACTTTTGAGCCATTAAGACAAGTCATAATAATTGACAATCTCAATTCACCTAATACTCTACTCCTTCAAATTTATAACTTTCTATAATTAATAATAATTGAGGTCACTCAGCTATCCATATCGCGTATTAAACTTTATTTACTCATGAAAAGTTTAACATTTTGAGTACTCAGTCAGTTAGTCAAGCGGCCCGTGTTCACAAAGAACGTCTATAATGGATGTCGTGAGAGTGAGACATGAAAAAGAAAAAAACCCTATATTATATTTAATAATTAGAAAAATCCATATTGTCTTAATACTACAATGAGCCGTAAGATACAAATCTATTAGACCTTTGAAAATTGAATTTATTAGTATTGGACGCATATGATATAAGTAGAGTTAAATATAAGGTATAAAAAATATCCAAAAATTCCTAGTACTAAATCTGATATTCAATTCGAAATCCCTAAATTTTAAAAATGAATTCCGAAATGCAATTCATATATAATCCAAAAATTTAAACCAAATATCCAAAAAGTTCGGATTACCATTTGAATTTTGGGTTAGCCTAAACTATCCTCATCCCTAGTTGGCATGGAGAAAAATATTTTTCAATTTTCTCATATTTGGTTGGCGATAATAGAAAAAAATAAATCAAGAAAAATAAGTTCCTTAAAAATGAGAAAAATGACTTTCTAGTAAAAGTAAAAAAAAAAAACAAGTTTCATAAGTGACATTTCACACTAATTATCTAATACCCGGCCACCCTCCAATACACTGATCCAGCTCCGGCTCCTCTCAATTTCCCCAAGTTTATTATATTTAAAAGTGTGACATTTGTCTAATTAAAAATCAAAGGTCCTGATTTATTTAATTAAACAAGTATCCTCATCATAATTAAAGATAGATAGAAGTGCCCATTTAAGGAGCTATGTTCAGATCTAATTGTGCAAATTGGTAAAGTTTTCACTAGTCCATGCAACATGAATTGACAAGTAACAACCATAATATATCATAACCTCATATTAACAACTACATTAACAAATTAAACAAGTAGCAAGATAGGGTACTATATACTAAGAAATAGAAAACGACAACCAAAATTAATTCTTGATTCGGATAGGACCTATTTCCAGATCAATTGGGAACCTTAATAAACATGTCAGGTAGGATTCTAGAATTAAAGAGTTAGAAAATTACATTCTTTTTAAAACAAATATTTCTTAAAAAATAAGATACATAAATTGAAAGAGAATAATAATTGGTAATCTGCTATAATAGATATAATTATGATAATGGTGTAAAAATTATTGGGATCGAAATTGGTAGGGCGTCACGTGGAAGTTATTAATTACAAACCTTAAAGGCGATAAATCAGATGACAAAAAAAATATACTAAAGATATATTATTGATATGGTTTGGCCAATTGGCCTACATATGAAAAACTAATATAAAAGAAAGCATAAAAATGTTGAGAGAAAATCTCCCTCTAAAGAAAACTCTTTAATGACTATATTGTGGATGCTATTGTGTTGTGGTATGAGAAAAGCGATCTTCAATTTATAGAAGTCCAAACTTCTCCTCCAAGAAAAGCATTAACCAATTATGAAAGAGTTCTTTTTCGACAAGAAAACCTTTTCCACTAAAAAAACATTTCTTAGGTAAAACACATTTATGATATAATTCAAATAAAGTAGAAAATTCAGGGCAAATCCTAACAAATTTATGGTACAACTAAAATTTGGCATTAGAAGTTTAGTCAATGTCAACTTCTATTTGGTCACAAAAAAAATTGTTTGGTCAGCTTCACATGCATTACCTTACTCCCCCTATAAAAGGATCCAGCAATTCTTTGAGTTTGCTCATCAACTAACAAACCATTTCATCATTTAACAATTGAAAATATAATATGATGAATTTGGCAGCAATAACAAAAATATTGTTCATTTTCTTACTTTTCCTTTCATTTGCATTTCTTGCGAGATCTGGAGAGGTTGGTAAGTATTTTAATTTCTGAAAAATAAGATAAACATATTGAAACATATAGAAATATGAATTCACTATTAACGTGTGTTATTTTATAAACTATGTAGTAAGTAATGCACATTTTTTATGACGGTTACATTTAATTATCTTTTATGTGACTTGATAATAATGTAAAAATTCCTATGTTTGTAGATGATGAGAGTGATTTTAGTTACAACGAAAACGCGAAGAATGGACCAGCTAACTGGGGCAATATTCATCTAGAATGGAGGGCCTGCAAAAATGGAGCAATGCAATCTCCAATTGATCTTCTTAACGAAAGGGTTGAAGTTGTATCTAATTTAGGAATACTTCAAAAATACTACAAACCCTCCAAGGCCACAATATTGAACAGAGGCCATGATTTCATGGTAAATATTACTAATAATTAATTAAGAGATTGAAACCATTTTGTAATGAGTGATTATTAATTAATTAATTTATATAAAATGCAGTTGAGATTGGATGATGGAGGATACTTGAACATAAATGGAACTCAATATCAACTCAAACAAGTTCATTGGCACTCACCTTCCGAACATACTATCGATGGAAAAAGGTATGTATAATAATTAAAATATGTTGAACTCAAATAAAATATGTTGAAGTTTTGTAATCTGTTAGTTAGAATAATAATTACATAAATTATAGTATGTTATACGTATTAGTTTAAGATACTCCCTCTAGTTTATATTAAGTGAATTGTTGAGACTTTTTTCATAGTTCAAAATAAGTGAATTTTTCAAAGTTCAAGAGAATTGTTGAGACTTGTTTTCATATTTAACCCTTTTTTTAATGAGCTTCTTAACTACTTTACATTTTTTAGGAGAATA
Source organism: Jaltomata sinuosa (assembly GCA_003996215.1). Taxonomy (NCBI): domain Eukaryota; kingdom Viridiplantae; phylum Streptophyta; class Magnoliopsida; order Solanales; family Solanaceae; genus Jaltomata; species Jaltomata sinuosa. Next base: position 71,292 of record QJPP01007187.1, on the reverse strand, counting down.
CTTTAGAAATAATCAAAAAAGTAATAGTGAAAAATAGCCTTTGATTTATGTCCTTAAATATTTTGTTGAAGGGGTGTGCCAAACCACAACAATTCCTTCAGAGGGTGTAAATGATTTTTATACATATATGGATATCAATGAAATAACTAATTATTGTTCTTTGGCTTTAATTTTTTATATTTACATTAATTCATATATATATAAATATATATCAACAAATTAAATGCAGGTTTGATATGGAGGGTCATTTGGTACATGAAACCAATGATGGAAAGAAGATTGTTGTCATTGCATTCGTCTACGAAATTGGATTATTGCCTGATTTTTTCCTATCCATAGTAAAAACAAATTTAATTTATTTGTTTATACTATCAGTTAGGAGTGTTCACGAGTCGGTTTGAGTTGGTTATTGGTCAAAATCATAATCAAACCAATATAATCAATTTTTTGAATTCTTAAAACCAAACCAAATCAAATATAATATACATTTATCGATTTGGTTGTTATCGATTTCGGTTCGGTTTGGTTCGGTTATTAACCATATACGAAAATAAAAAAAATGATTCATTCAAACGGGAAAAAAAGACAAGAATTCTTTCAAAAAGAAAAAATGCATTGTGAGATTACCACATTAAACAATAAAATGGCGTACTCTAATACAAGATATTTAAATTATAAATAATTTTTTGATGAAAACATATATAAGATAATTAAAATTATTCATAAAAAAATAATAAATCATGTATATAATTATAAAAAATATGTAACATAATTTGTCGGTTCGGTTCGGTTATTTCTTCGGTTTTTCTGAGCAAAACCAAAATCTAACTAAATATTATCGATTTTAAAAAATGTAAAACCAAACCAAACTAAACTAAATAAAAATTAATTAATTCAATCGATTAACCGATTTTTATCCGAACGGTGAACACCCCTACTATCAGTATAATTTAACCCATCTTATTTTTCAGATTCTTGATATTGTTTACTTGTAATATCGCAGATAGAGAAGGATATAAAAGTTGTTGCTGATAAAAATGGTGCACAAAGAGCCATTGGAATAATTGATCCAAATTTAATAAAATTGGATGGCAAAAGATATTACAGGTATATTGGCTCCCTAACAACACCACCTTGCACTGAAGATGTTGTTTGGATCATTGATGGAAAGGTAATTATTATAAAATAAAATAAAATTATATAATAAAGTACTAACATTTTGCAATTAATTTTAATTACTATGTTAATATTTTTCTTTTGTCAGGTTAACACTGTAACCGGAAGACAAATGAAACTGCTTCATGACGTGAGTTGTTGCTCCAAAATTTAAGCAATGAGATCTTTTTTCTAATAATATTATCATCATAATTTAGAGGTGGCAAAACGGACCAAAATAATAAACGGGTCAAGATCTAATCCGATTCAAATTTGTTTGGGTCAAAACATGTTAAGTAATGGATCATAATCCAACCTGTTCAATTTTTACTAACTTTTAATTGTTTTATTTGTTTTTTATAAAAATTTTAGTACCTAGTAAAATAATTTTTTTCTTTATTATGGCTATATATAACATATCAAATTAAAAAAAAAACTTTTTAAAATATTTTGATAAAATTTCTCAAAATTCAATTTGGACTACATATCAACCCAATTTCTAATGGGTTGAAATGTGCTGGGCTGAAATGGATTGAGCTAATCAAAGGATGGGTCAATAACCAACCCAAATTTAAACGGATTGAACCGGCTAAACGTGTTGGATTTGATTTTGTCACCGCTAGAGGATATGTTCATGAAGTGGTCATCTTTTATTTTATTTTTTGCTTCTTATTTTTTCCTCTGGGAACCTACTTGGTTATATATTATGTCCATTTTTCACTCTAAATTATAGTATTTTTTTTCAAATAAAATGCATATCGAAACACAAATTCAATTTTTAAGTACTAATTTTCAATTTAAATTCAAATATCATTCAATTTATGTCCAAGCGCATGCTCCAATTTTCATGAAAGATTTTTCAAATCCCTATGCTTTTGTTATCAATTTGTGTGACTCGAAAAGGGTGGTTCTTTAATTAAAACTCAAAAATCCACTTTTTTTTTTCCTTAATGAATCTACTTATAAATATATAGTTTGAAAGACAATATTTTCATGACTTTTTTTTTCTTGTTTATCTCAGGAATCTGAAACCAATGCTAGACCAGTTCAACTATTAAATGGACGTCCTATCAAATTCAACAAACCTTGGCCTTTTATTTAGAGTGTGTTTATTAACCTCCTCAAAATGTACTTCTTTCATTAATAAATAAAGTTGTTATTGTGTATTGTAGGCATGTAGATTTGTTGGCACTTGATAGTGAAATTAATTATCAAAATCCATCGTCACTTTGGAAAACATACAAAGGAAATTTCAACTTTTTTTTAATTGGGTTATAAGCAAATTTTTGTATTGATACCAAAGTACTTCCTCCGTCTCATATTAGTTGGTCACTTTCTTTTTTTATACGCATGTTAAGAAATCATAAATAAGAATATAGTTTTACTAATTCATCCCTTAAGAACTTCTTGGAACTTTATAAACAAGTGTGAACACTTTCAAGAACAATTAATTGCAAGGGTAATATGAAAAAAATTTAATTAATACTTTCTTGATTTAGTAAGGTGAATAGATGATCAGCTAACATGGACAATTATTTTTAGTATAGTGACCAACTAATATGGGACACAGAGACGGGGAGTAAATAAAACAAAACAAGTGCACACCACTTGTTTCTCAAAGAAAACAACAGCTATTCTAGCTAGTACCAACCTATTGCAGAACCAATATATAAGGAAATGCCAATTAAGGAAAAACATACTTCCTCCATTCATTTTTATCTGTCACATTTGAACTTGGCACACCCATTAAAAAAACAACGATTGACATGACTATTTTACCACACTATTCCTATTAATTGATGTTTAGTGTTAAGACTCAAAAAATAATTTAAAAAATAAACAATTAATACTAAGGGTAAAATATGAAACTTCAGACATTGAACCTAAGACAATTCCTTTGTCTCCATATTAAAGTTATTTTCATTACAAACACACAACTGACCAGTGCTCCCCATCTTGTCTTTTTCCGAGCCCACTTGTTCACCCATTGAAGTTCAGCATTCTGGTCCAGTATGGTTCTCTGAAATCCTAGCCAGATGAGAAGTCTCTTCCAAAGTCTGTTGGTGTGAGGACAATCAAAGAAAAAGCGATTAATTGTAACACCTCAAATTTCAAACCAATGTTTATACAGAACTTAGCCCATCTCATACCTGACCCAAGAGTTCACGGCCATTTGTACAAACTGTACAACCAGTGCACGGTCTATCTGCAGGGACCGTGAAAGTTAACCAGAAGAACCTGAACTTGCCATGACTTGATGGGTCGAACCATGGTTCGTAAACCTGTTCCACGGCCAGTGAACTCAATTGTGAAAATAATTCAGAGACCTAGCAAATCTCAGAAAAATTTGGTGGGTCGAACTACGGTCCATGAACCTGTTCGATGGGAACCCAATTCGTGGAATCAATTTAGAGACTTGACAAATCTCAAAAAAAATCAGACGGATCAAATCGCAGTTCATGAACCCGTTCGATGACCCGTGAAACCTAATTAATGAAAATAATTCTGAGACTTAGAAGTCTCAAAAAAATTCGACAACTCGAACCACGATTCGTGAACCTGGTTCACGGTCTGTGAAACAGACTGTGCAATTGAACTCGCGAGCACTTATAGAAGGATGTTTTAGCCATTTTTCTCATTCTTTTCACATCCAGATCAATTATCTCAGTCCTAAGAGCCATCTCTCATCCTCTCAACGCTAGATAAGTCATCTTTACCATTCTCCTTGTAAATTTAGAGATTTCTAGCCCTAAACTAAGGAATCCAATAAGGTTTTTTAATACAAAATCCTAGGGTTCTTCGAGAAAAACTACTTTAAGTCACAAGATCAGAAATTGCAGATTTTCTTCAAGGTTTGGATTACCTGAGGTATGTAAGGCTATCACTTTAGTGTGGAATCATGTTCTTCCCCACAATCATGTCTAGCATTATAGTTTAGCCCTTGAATCGAAGCTAGGTTGATGAATGGTTATATAACCTAAATTCTCTATTTCTTGATTATGATTCTTGGGTTTTCCCATGATACTTAGTAGAGTTCCCTAGGTTTAAAACCTACTCTCAAATTGATCTATCTCATCCATGTTTAGAAGTTCAGTAAAGTTGATTTGAATGATGTCCCATACTCTAAATATTTTGCTTACGTTTTGTTATAAATCTATTATTTATTTTGAAAGTTACCTCATGAAGATTTATAGACTTCCTATTGTATAATGAAATGCTTTGTAAAGGATAAATATTTTATATTGAAAATTCAATTTGTATAGCTTTTAAGGAATTAGAGTGTCAGGCTCAATCATCAGATATTTCAGGTAGAATTTGAGCATAAGGCTCTTGTTATCTAAATATGAGCAAAAAGCTCACCATCATGTTTCGGTATAATTATGACCACTATAGTTTTGGGAGAATTATCTAATAGCATGAAAGGTAAGGGTTCGAATAAATCAAACTTCAAAACTATGTATGCCAGCGTAGGATAGGATCATTTTGCAAGATTCGAATGACTCCTCTTTTAGCCCAAAAGAGGCTTAATATGGATCCATAGTTTTAACTTGGTTCTATATCCCAGCAAGGTATAGAACAACTCTTCCAACCCTATCAGAGGTTGAACACTATGCGCTCACATGATGTATGTCAGTTATAAGAAACTCTCCAACTGAAAATAAAGTTACTTTTAGTATTTATATTTGGCATTTGGCCTCCAGTCTTATAAAGTGTTTTATGACTCAGTTGCATGTGTATGGTTTGCATATTTCAGATATTCATCTCTGTTGTTTCATGTTCAGCTTTGTACTTCAGTTGATCAGTTATGTTAGCTTATTTTTTCAGCTATATTAATACTGTACATACCACGTACTAAAGTTATTTAGCACTGCATCATTTCATAATGCAGATTCAGGTACACATGTTCAATAATAGGCGTATCCTAATTAGTTATCCCTTGCTCAGTTTTTGATGAGGTCTCTTTGCTTTCGGAGGGCTCAATCAGTCTTGTTAGTTATTAGTTAGTTTTAGCAAATAAAGGTAGTTAGAGGCCTTGCCCCAAGAGACTTATTTCGTTCTTTATCAGGGGATTCATTAGAAAGTTAGAAAAGTGTGAGATGTTCGAGTCTTTTAGTTTAACTTATGAAACAAATTTTATAAAGTTTATTTGATCTTACGAAAAAGGGCCTAAATTGCCCATCACCTATTGAAAATGGTAAAAAATGCGTTCATCTACCTTTTAGCTCTAAAATACCCTTCACCTAAAAGTCCTGGAAACCTAAAAGTCTTGTATTCATTACCAGAATCTTTTAACTGTAAACTCTTCCAAATTAGTCACATCACAAGTGCAATTCATCACAGAGTTTTCTCATCAAATTTACTTAGTAGTCCTGGTTATTCCACAAAATTGATCTTATCATCCATATGATACCTCAAACTACAAATATACTAGTTCAATCTTGTAAAACAATCAATTATTACATGCACCTTCTTACTAATATTCTTTGTTACATTCACATACGCTTGCCTGCTAAGAACTCCTTTTTATTCACAAGTTCATCATCTCAATATCATTTCACTCCTCTTGGTCACAATTGATTTCAGTAGCCCTCAATTAAACTTCCGAAATACACCTCAAAACCTGAACATGTCAATACCTACCATTGATCCACCATTTTAATTTTTCTTATAAAATAATGCCTCACTCGAGTGTCTATAGTAATGTCACGCCTCGAGTTTACACCCTGAATGCGACATGATGCTTAGTGACACAAGTGATCCCAAGCTAACCCATGATCTGGCATATACTAAACATCTTGATTTATAATAATCTGAGCGAAAGCTGGACTGTATAAAAAAATATAAGTTTAGGAATATAAACTGAAAATATCTGAATATATGTATAACGTCTGAAATGTAAAGCTGACGGTATAAGCTGAAAATTGACTCTATATTTGAAAGCTTCTAAAAAGATGAATTGCTGAGACAAGCCCCCAGCTAACTTTAATAATCTGAAAACTGGATGATTGGTTAAATAAAATGAATATAACTTTTGTCCTCGAAATATAAGGACCCACCAACTCTGCTGTTGAAAAGACTGAAGGGTCGTACTAACCGCAATCTGGATGCTGAGCTCCTAGATCTATATTATCCAACAATATAGCGCAAGAAGTATGCGGTCAGTACTTTGAATGTACTGAGCATGTGAGATATGCATTATTCTAAGTATGCTGAACATGAAAGGATAAACTGAATATGTAAACTGATGCAATGACCAAGTAGATAAACATGTAACTGAAAGAATAATGTACTGAATAAACTGACTATAAGGTCATGCAATGACTGAGTCTGAACTGTGAGAGCTACTATTAATCGATATACCCCAAGCTGAGCTAACTATGGGGTCAACATGTAACACTGGTTGGGAGGGTGTTCATACCTTGTCAAGGATATAACATTGGCTGGTGTGGATCCACTAATCTGAAGTCAAAAAGGACTAAGGTGTCAATCCTGATTTGACAGATGAACCTTTAGAACCTATGGTGCCGTCGTAGTTCTGGGACTTAGGAACTTCTACTAAAGGTTTCAGTCCTAATTGACGGGTGAGCGTTCATTCCTGCGTCCACTTGATGCTAAGTACTACTCCCAACTAAATATAAACTGACATGCTGGATAGCTCAAAAATACAGATATTCTGAAAATGAAAGATAATGTTAAATTTGAAAGCATTCTAAATCATATAACTCTGAAGGACTTAATATTTGACTGAAAAAGCATAAAATCCTAAACTGAACGGGTGTTCATAACCAATCATCCTGAGAAATTGAACTATTCATAACAGTCCTATCATTTGCATAAAGTATGCAATTTATAACATAGTTTAAAATCATGAATTATGCAATATACTGAGGGTTTGAGAATTATGAGTACACAAGAATTCTAAATTTCAAGAAAACATGTATTTAGGATTCAATTATAATTAGAGACTAAAATATAAAGGAATTCATAGTAATTCATGAACCTTAGGATCTGAAGAATAAAGTTGAACTGAAGGATTGAGTTAACTTTGAGGCTCAATGGATGAAAGAAAATCCATTGATGAAATTCCACATACCTGAGAGCAAAATTCTAGGTGAAATCTTTGGGCTTGGAGCCTGAAATTGAAGAACCCTTCTGCTTGCTTTGGAGAAGAAAGAGACATTATTTTCTCTATTCTACTAAGTGTCAAATGATTTCTGAGGGAATGAGGGATTTGAAGTATTTTAGGCTTAGTAATTAGGCTTAGGCTAATTAAAACAACATGATTTTGATTTTTTAACAGGATAGAAAAGGTTTGAAATATCCCTGAAAAGACTTAACTGAATTTGCTAAAAAAATTATGAACGGGAACCACAGTTCATGAATGGTTCCATGAGTCGTAGAACCCTGTTATGGTTCCTGATCCTTTTTGATAAGTTGCAGGTTTGATTTTCATGACTATCATCCATGGCTCGTGGACCTTTCCACGATTCGTAGAAGTTGATCGTGGTTCTGGACAGAATGGGGACCCTGTAGGTCTGTTTCTACGAAGGGCAACCACGGCCCGTGGTTCCCTCTCGTGGATCAAGACTTGAGGACTAGTCTGCAGGACTCTTTCCATGGACACCATTCACGGCCTTTGGACTATCTCACGGTCTGTGAAAATAGTCTGTGATTCCTATTGTGTCACTTGATAGTTCACACTTAAGATTTTTGGGCTTGTTCTAGGCTTAGAATTTTTTCTGGGGTGTTACAAATAAGATCTAGTTGTCCTTCGAATTTGACTACAATGTCAAACTCTATTATCCAAATATATGAAACAACTGATAGCTTCTTAAATAATTAGCCTTTCACTCGTGTTAACCGATATATCTGTTTTTATTCATCACTTGCTCTACCTTAGTAGTACCACATCATGAAAGCCCAATAGATCCATCATTTCTCCACAACATAATCATCGAGAAGTTCATAACCCGGATTACTTCATACATTTCCACCTATCAAGCAACTGTAATACATCACATAAATCACTCAGTCTTTAGTACCAAAATAACACGTACCCTTGTCTTCATCTCACACAAATAAGTAAACATATCCTTTGCTAAAGAAATATCGCTACATAGTCTCATAAAATTAAATCATGAAAGAAACTTTTTCACTCTTAGCCTGAATCCGTCAACCATTCCCCTTCAAGAACTCTTAAACCCTAGTCTTCATTCATCATTCATGTCATCCCACGCATAGTCAATTTACCCTTTCATAAATTCCAGTTGATAGAGAAATTATCACACCTCGTGACTCTAGCCAAGTAAACACAAGTCTTACTATGGAACTCATATACTAAAACTCAAATCATTCAAATTCTCTTTGTTATACCACCACTTCACAAGATAGAAAGCATACTCTTCATAAGAACCTCAAAACTAGGCTTACCACCTCAAACCTCATTATATGAATCCTTTCTTATGCTTAGAAATATGTCCTCTTAACCGATCCACTTATCCTTCACCATTTTAACCTTTTTCTTAAAATATTAGTATATGTACCTATTTCACCACTAAACTGATGAATCTCTGTTTCTACATTCGTGCCATAAAACTATAGTACAACATCTAATCTTTGTTGAAACATCTTTGCTCTCATCATACATTGAGCAACTCATTCTTGTCATGACAAACTTCCTTAACTATACTCTTCAAAGTCACCATGCTTATTACCGTGTTATTCCTTTAGTCATACTATTCCTAATTGTCAATATAGTTTCAGATACCGTCTATACCACATATATACTCTTCAAATGCTAAAAACTAACTGTAGGAGATAAGACATTCATGAAATTCTTAAAGCCATTGCTCATATTTTCATACGAATATCCTCAAAATGCATAATCTGAACCACAATCTTACTCATATGTCTTTGAATCATAGATACAGTCTAAATTTGGATACACATCCTTCACACAAGTCTACCACTCCCTCCTTAGTACCATGTCTTGTACCACACTACGCTATGTCACCTTTAACTGTAAGCGTGCAAATTCAAGAATGTATCTTCACTACAAGTGATAAAATTGAATAAAGAGATTTTAAGAGTTAAACTAGACTAAGAATGCACAATAATGAATCAAGAAATGGAATTTTTTAAAGTCCTATAGTTTCTCGAAGATAGATAACGGATGTCTCCGCACCGATCCATAAAACTCTACTAGAATTGATTTGTACTTGTGAGACTAATGAACCTAGCGCTCTGATACCAACTTTTCACGATCCAAAACTCATTCATGATGACACCTACCACACCCCCTGCAATAGGTAAGTTAACCCAACAGTCTTACAACATGATAATGTAAATAAGCTGAAAAAAATAATAACAAGAGTAATTATCAACTTGAACTTCATAATCTGACAATAAAGAAGAAAACTAAGGACAATATACAAATCTAAAAATTTGAAAGTCATAAGGTACAAGTCTGTAAGTAAAAAATACAACAAAAGAGTTCAAAAATGTCTCAAAATACAGAATAAGCATAAAACTTAAGATAGAGGGAGATCCTGTAGCTGCTAGGATAAACAACCACCACCTCAAGGATATCTAAAGTATAGATCACCAACACAATCACAGAAATCAGCATCCAGGAATCACCAGCTCAATACCTGCACGTAAGGTACATGAGTACGGAATCATGTGTACTTAGAAGCATCATCCTGAGCATAATTTAAAGTGGTGGAGAAAACCATCTAAAACACTAATATCAACAATACATCCCAAAACCTGCATATAGAAAAGTCATCTTAGTCTAGCATATATTCACGATAATAGAGCAAGAATCATATTCAAGTCCATAATTACTCATTCCAAATCAACAATGATAATTCACCAATCGCAGTATTCAATTGCAACGAACAAACACATAGAAATGATGAGATGAATGCATATGATGCAATATATGCTATAGTATACACTCGCTATCCTGTATAGCTAGCTGAGACCCATGGGGGACTCGCGAGGTTCATATACCCACTCAAAATAGTTTTTCATAAGGCATGCAAGTCATGAATCTACCCGAAATTATTTCTCATTGGGCCACCTGGAATAATTTCTCATCGGGCATATAAGTCAAAACCAATAAAACCATACGGAATACTTTTTCATCGGGCATGCAAGTCAAAGAACTAGAAAAACTACTCAGAATACTTTCCATCGGGTATGCAAGTCATATCAAATTAATTTTTCTCAAAATATTAATTTCATGGTACCATAGTATGAACATGAGTGAGTATACATGAAATATAATGATAAGGGATAATACAAATATCTTAGTCCGGACTCACAAGACCAAATAACACAATTATCTTAATCTAGGCTCACAAGGCCAAAATAACACAATTATCTCAATCCAGGCTCACAAAGCCAACCAGCACAAACATCTCAAATCCAGGCTCACAAGGTCATACTCCACTCAACAACCAAGAACACAGGAATAAAAGACAATCCACAACAAAAATTTCATTTTAACCCCTTTCTAATACACCCGAACCCAATAGATGTTCTTCACCTCATCTATGTAGGATTCATGTTCCCGTAGGGATACACACAATTAACACGTAAGCACTTCGAAAGAGAGTCAAAAAAAATTTAACTTGCCTTAAAAGAAGATCTGCGAAATTCAAACCAAAGTCTTTCCCTTCTGAATCATCTCTGAACAAGCTCAATCTATTCAAATACTGGTTCTATATAAGAATACGAGACTATAGACACCCATATTGCTAGATTTTAAATTTGGGTCAAAAAGTCAATCCCGATCCCACAAGGGAAAACTAGAATTTTATTTGAGAATCATGTTACCCATAATTTGTGGAGTTCAAATATGAAATTTCATAGAAAATGGAATTAAAATCGAGCTTGAACTCAATAAAATATCATTCTTTAACTTTATCGGGAAAACCTCAAATTTCTATGTTCATACGCGATATAAAATAATGAAATAATTGATAATCACTAAATTTATGTCAAAATAAGTTTACCCATACTGCAAGGACCTTAAATTCCAGAAATCAACGAAAACCCATCATAAATTGATTCTCAAACTAAAAACTTTTGATTTATTAACCTTAGGGTTCTAAATCTCACATTATGAATCAAAATCATGAAAAACTTAAAGGATAATCTTTGTAAATGAATAAAAGGAGGGTATAAACACATACTCAATGATAATACGAGAAAAATGCATAAAAATTACTTCAATCAGAATTTTCTAGCTTTCAAAATGTCAAAACTACAAAAATTCAAAATCTACCCCTTTAATACTCAGCGATCTCCGCATTTGTGGATAATTGACCACATTTGCAGACACACCGCATTTGCGGACCCTCTACCCCTTTAGCAACACCACAATTGCAGTCCAAATTTCGCAATTGTGGTTGCACAAGCACCAGCAATAACTCAACATGGTAAAAAGGCCATAACTTCCTCATACGAACTCTAAATGCGATGATTCTTTTTGTGTTGGTTTTAGAATTTCGATATGGATCTAATGGTTCCATCTAAACATCAAATAGAGCTCATTTGATTCAGGTGGTACTATTAAATCTCAATAATGTAAAATTTCAAACTCCGAACAAGTATCCAAAACTCATTCGAGACCTCCCGAACACAAATCAATAGTGCAAACTACTTGTAAAACACATTCTGGACCTGATAGAATCATCAAAACACCCAAAAGAGGTCATCTTGATAGAATGTTGACCGAATTCAACTCTTAACTTAGAAATCTCTAAAATTTTAAATAATGACTCAAAACTCATTCAAAAGCCTCAAAAACTTAACCAAACCTTCAACTAAACCAAACATCACCCTCCGGACCTAGTGGAATCATTGAGACTCAAAAATGACCTTTCTAACCTCGAATGTTGAGTTTGGTAAACTCTCTTAAGTTTTCAACTTTCAAAACTCAAAAAGTCATCCAAAACTCATCTAAATATCTCAGGACCCGAACCAATTGTCCTACCAACCCGAAATACGAGCTCAACTTTTATGGATGTTGACTAAAGTTAATCATATCAACTTTTCAATCTTCTATCATAAAAAACTTGCATAATTCTCAACCAACCTTCTCGAAAACTATACCACCTATTCCTACAGATCATAAATATCATAAGGCAACTACGAAAAAGGATAAAATAGTCAAAATATATAAAAACGGAAATACAATCATGAGGGTTGTTACATCCTTGCTCTCCACCAACACTACAAAAAAATACAAGATTATCCACCACCAAAAATCGACCAAAGGTGGTCGGTATTCCTGAAAAACTGACCAAAAATCATTCAAAATTGTTTGGATAATAAAGTGCTAGGTAATTAAAACCGTCCAAATGAGGTCAATTTTTTGTTTTCTTTACCGACCTCATGTGGACGGTTTTATTAAAATAGGTGAAATTTTTTTAAAAAAATTACCGAGCACATTTGGTCGGTTTGTTAAAATTTATTTTAATAATATAAATAAATTATTTAATTTATTTTCTAATAAATTATTTTACTAGTTTATTATAAGAAAAATTAAACTAAATGAAACCAACAAAAATTGGTCGGTTTTGTTCAAAAATTTTTTAATTAATTTTGATAAAATTGTCCACACCTGGACGGTTTTATTAAAATTAATTAAAAAGTAGATTGAACAAAACCGTCCACTTTTGGTCGATTTTAATAAAATTATATAAAAATAATTATTTAAAAAATTGACCAACTGTGGACGATTTTATTAAAATTAATTAAAAAATAAAATTAGCAAAATTAACCAACTGTGGACGGTTTTATTAAAATTAATTAAAAAGTAAATTTAGAAAAATCGATCAAATGTGGACGGTTTTATTAAAATTAATTAAAAATAAATTTAGAAAAATCAACCAAATGTGGATGATTTTATTAAAATTAATTAAAAATTAAATACAAAACCGTCCACAAGTGGTCGATTTTTCTAATAATTTTACCAAAATATACCGACCTCTTGTGGTCGATTTTCTTGAAAAAAATAGCAGTATAAAGCTGTATTTTTTAATTTCACATGCTCAAAATCCACAAAAACATCAACCCAAACCAGCTCAAAGAACTGCCAACACATCATAATGATATTTACGCTACACAATTTTAAATCAAAGTAAAGTTTATTCAAAACAATCTAAAATACGATCAGAACACCATCAAAATACGTCTAGGAAGTCTAAAGACAAACATAAAGAAGTATTCATACATAAACATGTCTAAATATGAAATAGTCTAAAATATAGACAAGTCTAATCATCCGCCTGCTCCTTCTCATCGTCCTCCTCCTCATCCTCTGTAGTGGACTCATCAAGTGGGCCTCGACTTGCCGCATATCGGTGTGCATCACCGGGACATAGAGGGATAATATTCTCAGACTCTAAGAGTCGATCTAGCTGCGATTGAAGCGACTGCAACCTCTCGTCCCTCAACCTATCCCTCTCAGTAACAGCAACATTCCTCAACCTCTCCCTCTCGACAACAACAACATCCTTCAACCTCTCCCCCTCGACAGTAGCAACAAGCTTTCTATTCATAGCATCTATCGTAGCCCGTATTTTCTCTATATCATCTACGCTAGAGGAGGAGGATCCACAGTGCAAATAAGACTTTGGTTTTTGAGAGGCCTTTCCAGAGAAATAGTAGACTGAACCTCTAACTGCGTCACCTGCAGACTCTTTCCAAAGCTGCTCAACTTCTTCTTGTGAAAGTGGCGTGCCCTGACTTTCAGGAGGTCGAGTACTACTGTATTCTTCAATCTTTTGCACATACTTATCCTGGCATGGAAAGGACGACTAGCATCATGCAATTGTTCATAAAAACTATTTGCTTCTTCTACATTTTTCCCAAAATCAAAATTTGAATGCATCCCAGAAGCATCCTGAACCATTTATGACATCGTATAATCTTGAACATTATTAGGTTCCGCAGACCAACTACTTTCACCAACAACAAAGTTATCAAACCTATTGTTACTCATGTCAACTTCACCATGACTAGTTTAAACTGTATACTCTAGAGTAAACCCAACTCTATAAAGATGACTCATAACAACCAGTTCTGTTTCATAGCTCGTACAATCACAATCAACACAAGGACACAGAAACATTTCACAACTTAAAAAGCAAGAAAGTGTCTTTGCATGGTTTATAAATTGAGTGACACCATCCGCAAATTCCTCCCTCACACCCATTCTACCAGGATTACATCGTTCATACATCCAACTACGATCAGGTTCTATCTACACAAGCATGGCAATATTAATTTCAATTCACTATACTTCACTATTTTAAGTATATCATTCACAATTTTTAATTCATTAAAAGTCACTAGTTCACAATTTAAACACACTACACTTCATTATTTTAAGTAACTAGTTCACAATTTTAAGTCATTATACCTTCACTATTTTAAGTAATTAAATAATTAAATATTATTTTATATAAATATTATAACTCAAATACCAACTTAGAATCTTAAAATCCTACCTACTTGCTTAATTAGCAAAGGAATCCACTACTTCACAATTTCAACTCACTACACTTCACTATTTTAAATCACTAGTTCACAATTTAAACACATTACACTTCACTATTTTAAGTAACTAGTTTACAATTTTAAGTCATTATACTTCACTATTTTAAGTAATTAAATAATTAAATATTATTTTATATAAATATTATAACTCAAATACCAACTTATAATCTTAAAATCCTACCTACTTGCTCAATTAGCAAAGGAATCTACTAGTTCACAATTTCAACTCACTACACTTCACTATTTTAAATAACTAGTTCACAATTTCAAGTTATTATACTTCACTATTTTAAGTAATTAAACAATTAAATATTATTTTATATAAATATTATAACTCAAATACCAACTTAGAATCTTAAAATTCTACCTACTTGCTCAATTGCCAAAGGAATTCACTAGTTCACAATTTCAACTCACTACACTTCACTATTTTAAATCACTAGTTCAGAATTTAAACACACTACACTTCACTATTTTAAGTAATTCGTTCACAATTTCAAGTCATTATACTTCACTATTTTAAGTAACGACTTCAAGTCATTATACTTCACTATTTTAAGTCACTAGTTCACAATTTAAACTTACTACACTTCACTATTTTAAGTCACTAGTTCACAATTTCAACTTACTACACTTCACTATTTTAAGTAACTAATTCACAATTTCAAGTCATTATACTTCACTATTTTAAGTAATTAAATATTATTTTATATAAATACTATAACTCAAATACCAACTTAGAATCTTAAAATCCTACCTACTTTATATGCATGATAATGATATGCCAAACACAATCAGTAGCCCAACTGCTCACAAATCAACCTATGGGCCCTGCACAGGCTCCAATCGCTCTACAACATACATAATCAGCTCTATAATCGAGATACCGATGTCCAGGACTCACAGACATTCCCAAATAACCCACCATCTATGGTCCAGATGCATAATCAAGGCCACACAGGGCCACAAGGGTAATACTACCAACTAAAATAAATACTACAACTATACGAGTGAAATAAGACAGACAAAAATAAAGCGAACAAGGTCTGGGGTGCCAAGCTAATAAAACTCAATCCAAGGATGCTAATTAGTATAATTATAGCCAAATTAAAGTAAGTATCAACACTAGGTGGACACAAATTGATCTTGCAAGAAAATCAATTTTGTCATCAATAGGATCAACTAATGTTAGCACTTGTGCTAATCAATCACATTATAACCAAATTAAAGACTAAGTGTCAATACTAGGTGGACACAAATTGATCTTGCAAGAAAATTAATTTTATCATCAATAGGATCAGCTAGTTTTGACACTTATGCTAAATAAACAAATTATCACGCTAATAATTAAACAAACTAAGTTAAAGACTAAGTGTCGACACTACACAAGCAATGACAATATTAATTTCAAGTCACTAGTTCAATATTCCAATTCATTACAAGTCACTACTTCACAATTTGAACTCACTATACTTCACTATTTTAAATAACTAGTTCACAATTTCAAGTCATTATACTTCACTATTTTAAGTAACTACTTCATTATTCTAAGTCACTAGATCACATTTCCAATTCACTACTTCACAATTTCAAGTCACTAGTTCACAATCTTATTCACTACTTCACTATTCAAATTCACTAGTTCACATCCACCATATCCAACAAACTAGTTAACAATAATAAACTCTAATTAAATGATAAATCCTAATTTAGTAATTAAATTTAACAATGATAAATCCTAATTTAATAACTATAATTAATTAATAAATAAATTAATAAAATTAGATAAAATGACTTACCTTGATGGAGTAGTCACCGGAGCAGCAACAACAACGGCAGCAACAGCGACGGCGGCGGTGACAGCAGCAAGCAACAGCGGCAGCAGCGCACCGGAGGGAAGGGAACGACGCCGGAGGAAAGAGGAGGACGGTGGAGGAGGGGGGAGGCGGAGGAGGGAGACGCCGGAGGGAGGGGGCACCGGAGGGAGGGAGACGACGGCGGTGTGTGAGGGTGGTGGGCATCGGGGAGAGAGAGAGAGAGTAGTGTGAGGGTTTTTAGTTAAATGAAATTTAAAAAAAAATGCAAAAATCGACCAACTGTGGTCGGTTTTAATAAAATAAAATTTTTAAAAAAATAATAATTAAAAAACCAATCAATTGAGTTCGGTTTTACCAAAAATAAATTTTTAAAAAAGTATTTTTTGACAAAACCAACCATTTGAGGTCGGTTTTATTAAAAGAATTTAAAAATAATTAATAAAAATTATTTAGTCATCAACGTATTTCATAAACTCGAATACATTATCGGTTCGTTACATTACTCAACGAGTATATTACTATACAATGTATTCCATACTACTTGGATGGATTATCGATCGGTTAATTAATTAGCTTTTGAATACATACTATATATGTACATCACTAGACGAGACATATATTCAAGACGACGGACTAGTAATATATAGGACTTAGTTAATTACATTACTCAATGATCGTCATCGTATATTACCTCATATGTACGTAATTCAACGTATTCCACTACTTGGATGGATTATCGATTAGTTAATTAGCTTTTGAATATGTACTATATATATACGTACATCACTAAAGACGAGACATGCATATATATATTTAAGACGATGGACCATTAATATATAGGACTTGATTAATTATATTACTCAACGATCGTATATTACCTCATATATGTACGTAATACAACGTATTCTATACTAATTGGATTGATTATTGATTGGTTAATTAGCTTTTGAATACGTACTATATACGTACATCGCTACACAAAAATATATATTCAAGACGACAGATCATTACTATATAGGACTTGGTTATTTACATTACTCAACGCTCGTATATTACCTCGTGTGTACGTAATACAATGGTATTCTACACTTGGATGGATTATCGATTAGTTAATTAGTTTTTGAATACGTATTATATATACGTACATCACTAGACGAGACATATATTCAAGACGATGGACCATTATAATAAATAGGATCACTTGGTTAATTACATTTCTCAATGATTGTATATTAACTCATTTGTACGTAATATACAACGTATTTCATACTACATGGATATAGATTATCGATCGGTTAATTAATTTTTGAATACGAACTATATATACACGTACATCACTAGACGAGACATATATTCAAGACGATGGACCATTATAATACATAGGACTTGGTTAATTACATTTCTCAACGATCGTATATTAACTCATATGTACGTAATACAACGTATTCCATACTACTTGGATATGGATTATCGATCGGTTAATTAATTAGCTTTTGAATACGTACTATATACATATATCTAGACGAGACATATATATATATATATATATATATATATATATATATATATATATATATATATATATATATATTCAAGACGACGGACCATTAATATATATAGGACTTGGTTAATTACATTTCTCAACGATCATATATTACATCATATGTACGTAATACAACGTATTCCATACTACTTGGATCATTATCGATCGGTTAATTAGCTTTTGAATAAGTACATTACTAGACGAGACATATATTCAAGAGGACGAACCATTAATATATAGGACTTGATTAATTAAATTACTCAAAAATTATATATGTACGTAATACAACGCATTTAATATTATTGTTATGTTAATAAATAATAATAATATATATATATATATATATATAAAATAATTATATATTTTTTTAAAAAAAAACCGACCTCATGAGGTGGGTTTTATCAAAATATATAAGAACAAATCGATCAACAGTGGTCGGTAATAATTAATAAAAAAATTATTTTTTAATAGAGACAAAACCGTCCAAAAGTGGATGGTCTTTTTAATAATAAAATTATATATTATATAAAAAACTGTCCACAAGTAGATGGTTTGTTCAAAAATAAAATTATATATTATATATTATATAAAAAATCGTCCACTTGTCAATAATAAAATTATATATTACATATTATTTAATAAAATTATATTTATATTTATATTATGAATTTTAAAATAATGTATATTATATATTTTTTATTTTTTTTAACTTTAACTGACCAAATGTGGTCGATTTTTTTAATTAATTTTTTATCAGAAAAAATTCTGACCATTTAAGGTCGAAAAATTATTTTTTCGCTATTTTCTTTTAAGAAAATCGATCATATTTGGTCGATTTTGTAGTTAAAAAAAACTAATAATCACTAAAATCGGTCACATTTGGTCGAAAATTACCGACCACGAATTTGTGATCGATTTTCTGTGGTGGATTTTTCTATTTCTTTTAGTAGTGCAACTTCACGTACGCAGCCTTCTTAGCCTCTACCTTTCGTTGGACTTCACCATTCCACCACCAGTCTCCTCGGTGTCCACCAGATTTTCCCTTCAAAACCCCAACACCTCTCTAACCGCTTTCCTTATGCAACTAGCAGTTCTATCCCATATATTTGTTGCATCTCCGCTGCTTCTCCAAGCCCCCATGGCCACCAACTTCTCCTCCATAACCTGAGCTCTATCAGAAGTCAAGTCACCTCATTTGATCCTTGGTCGGTCATACCCCGGCTTCTTTTTTCTCTTCAACTCAATCTCCAAATTCATAACCTTATGCTAAATCACAAGATTTTCACCAGGAGTAACCTTGCAGTTCTTGCAAAGGCTTCTATTACCCTTCACCGCTCTACGAAAGGTAATCAAGTGATTCTCCTTCTTCGAGTAACACGAATTTTCCACCACCAACTCAAAAGCTCTAACGAAATTCAAATGTGCAACTCCTCCTTCTTTTCGATCCCCAAAATCAAAACCTCCCTGCACACCGCATACGATTTGACAGTGTTATACTGGAATATAATCAACTTAATATATGGTAAGAAGTATATTAGCATATATTTTATAAAAATTGAATAAACCAACAAAATCAATAATAAACGATAAAAATTAACTTAATTGATTTAATTTGATTTCAATATTTAAAAAAATTCATTTAATTGATTTAACTTTTCTTTAAAAGAAAACTTATCCAAATTGAACCACAAGGATTCAGCAACTATTTTTACTCCAAAAGGATCCCAACAAAACTCATGTGATTGTTTCATTCTTTTGGATGTGTCTTCCTTGTTTATATCCCTCCATCTACGTGGTCAATTTAGAGGTTAGTAATTGGAATACACCTCAGGGCCGGCTCAAGAATAATTGGGCTTGAAGCCAAACTTTATTAGGAGATTTTTAATTTTTTAAATAAAGAAAATCACATTTGGCTATCCTTATTCATGCTTTATAATCGATATTTTAGAGTTCTGAGGTAAAAATATAAAAAACAATAAATTTTAAACTTAAAGATAATAACAGTAAAAAATGTTGAAATGATCCGTCGGGTTTTTTTGAGTATTCGAACTCTTTTTTTCTAGATGGGACTTTCCGTAAGTTTATTACCTATTTTATGACTTACGACGATAGATGGCACGTATTTTATAACGATATTCCCTTTTTCATTGTTTTTCAGATTTTCTCTATATACTTTGAAGATAATATTTAGCAAAGACCATAAGCATTATTATTATTCAATTAAAGGGACAATCAATACGTGTTAATGTCTATTTTATCTTTCAACCGTTTTTTGCTCATTCCGTGTTCATGTGCTAATCATTTTAATCTCCAATTAAAGTGAATAATTAGTACATATCAATGTCCATGGTCTTTTTATCTTCTTCTATAATAATTGTATCTCCTCAAATTTTTCAATCATTTGTCACTACAATGTTTCAGTCTTGCAGTTTTCATCTTGGTAAAGTATAATTTTTTTGCCTAAAAGTCTAAATACTATAAAAAAAAATTTGGTTTGCTCTCTCCGAATATTGGTAAAGTACTAGTTGTTTAAATAGATTATCTTATTTGTTTTCAATTATTTTGTATGAAATTGCAATTGAATAATGTATTATGTACATAAAGTGATCTATTTTTCGAAGCATTGTCATACGTTATTAATTCTTGACAGAAAAGCTAAAGAAAGAATGATGATCGTGAAGAATATTTTGAAGATCAACTTTTGGTTTAGCATTCAGTAGGAATTACTTTTTCCTTATTCTATCTCTGCTCTTACATAAATATTATATGAATTTGTGAAAATATTTATTCATTTACTTACATGTATTCCTATAGGGCACCACACAATTTTAATGGGTTGGCATAATTACCAGAGTATATTAATCATGTTTGATTTTTTTATTTATAGTTTGTATTAGCTTAAATTTGAGTGACTTGTAATGTTTAATTAATTGTACTCAATATTAGTATTGTTTGATGTGCCACTATTATTTTCTTAAAATTATTTGGACATGAAATTGTACTACATAAAGCAGTTCAATTTTTAGAGTTTCAGACGATTTTTTTACTTTTCAATTTTTGGCATGCTTTGATTAAAATTACATTTAAGTCCTTCAAGATTTCAATATCCTCTCATTGTTTCAAAAAATACGCTCCTACTTAGATCAGCATTGCTACTGCCTACTACTTCCTCCGCTTTACTTGTCATATTTTTTGTTCACACACTCCTTAAAAAAAATATTAACTAAAGTATAATTTAACTAAATTATTCTTATTTATTACTCTTCAACATTTAATATTTTTTCCTTTTACACTACATTAATATCACTCCATATTTATGACTAAAAGTAAAAGTGGAAATAAACAACTAATTATATCTTGATTTTTTAAAATGATAATTATTTTAAACTATTTATTTTTAGTAAGAACGACAAATAAATTGATCCAAAGAAAATAATATTATATCTTCTACTAAAGACTAATGCGACATAGAATTGATATGCAAAATTGATAGGATCTCAATCCTCCTCATATTCAAAAAGATTTATATTTATTCGTGCTGCTCGCAGAACATCACCCATTCATAATAAACTAAAGTAGACTTTCAAACATAATAAACTAAAGTAGAAAGGACACTTGGAGAAAAGTCTCACAGTTATATAACTTCTTTTGACGCATCAGACAAGAAAATGGTGATATGGTAGAAACAAACAAAGAAAAAATAATAAAGGCTTAATACATTATCAGAATATTTCATTTACATATTTTAATTAAGTCTTATTTTAAGTGAACACTTAAACTTGTAATAACATATTTCAATTAGATATTTTTTATTCGAATATTTAAAAGAATTTTTATGCGTATTTTTAGTTATCTATTAGATAGTTAAGTTAACGACATAAAATATGTCATCTCTTTTAATTATACACATCAACCTCAAGTAAAAAATATTTGGAATTTTTACTGTTTATTGAGGCAAATGCATATAATTAAAGGAAATGACATGTTTTATGTGGTTAACTTAACTACCTAATAGACGAATGAGACCACACGCAAAAAGAATTTATAAAATTTGAATCAAAAGTATCTAATTGAAATAATTTATTAAGAATTGATGTATTCAATTGAAATAAGACTTAATTTCAAGTGTCTAAATGAAATATTCTACCAAATTAAAAGGATGGTTATGTATATAATAAAATTGATTTAGAAACATGAAGATGGAACTTAAATTGTTAAACAAGAAAAATACTAATATATAAAATTGGATGCTGAATTATAATGAAAACATACAAAATTGAATGTTAAATTACTGATTTGTCTCCTTTTTGTCCTTTTATCTATGGTTCTTTGTAGTGATTAACCTCTTGTCTGGATGGTTATTACTTATTGTATTGAATTGTCATTTTAAATATAATGAGTTGATATTTAAATTTTATTATATTGTATTACTAAATTTATTGTTATGTAATGAAAAAATATTTTATTTTATGTAACGATCAATTTAGTGGGGTAGTATCATTATATTATTTTTTCTTTTTCTCATTTTTTTTATTATTTAATAATCTTATTTTATCATTTAACTTACCCTTTTATAATAACTCTATCTCGTACTCTACTTTTCTTTATAATATTATAGGTTCTTTCTTCAAATTATATGCATTATATAATAACGAAAAATAATACAATCTATTCAAATATCACATTCATTAAAACAATATAATATAATAACCTACATTTAACAACCATTCAAACAAGATCTAATAACCATTCAACCAAGATGTAAGGGAAATGTGATTAGGTTTTTTCATGTAAAAGACCAAAAAGTCCCTGTAATTTTTTTGTTTTAATGTTCTGTCGTGGGTAGTTAAGAGAAAGATAAAATGGAGAGAATCCTAACCTCCCACATACCTTCATCTAGTAGATTAGCAGTAAACTTTCTCTATCTATCTAATCCATTTCCTCTCCATATATTTATATATATTATGTCCTGATCTTTCTATTGCTGAAAACTAATTTGTGTTCTGAAAAAAGGAAATTTAAGGTCCTAATAATAACCTGAAAATCTTACATGTTCTTCCTTAATTACTATGAAAAGCCTTCCTTTATTTTTCCCTTTTATGATTACTACTAGCTAGTTTGGATATGTGTGTTGTACATTTGGTTGTGATCGAAATAACAAAACGTCATGCGAAAAGTTAATAATTTCAAATCTCGAACAATGATATAACGACAATAACATACTCAGTGTAGTCCCACAATATGGGGTCTAGGGAGGGTAGAGTGTACGCAGATCTGGCATCTACCTCAGAGGTAGAACGACTATTTCCGATAGACCCTCCTCCGCTCAAGATAAAAATAATTTAGAAAAATATCAGGGAAATAAAAAAAAATAGGTTGTAATAAAACAACAGCTAGTAGTAGCAGCACAATACAACATCAAAATAATATTATAATCAAACTCCACGCAATAACAAATAATCACAGAAATCGAAGAACAAGAAATAAGAGTAATACTACGACTACTAGAATGGACAATAAGTCAATACACTCGAACTAGTATGGACACACTCCTACCTACTACCCTTCTACCCTAATCTGTTTCTTCCACACCTTTCTATCTAAGGTCATGTCCTTGGTAAGCTGCAATTGCGTCATGTTCTATCTAATCACCTCTTCCAAATACTTCTGCAGTCTACCTCTACCTCTTTTGAATTCATCCATAGTCAATCTCTCACACCTCCGCATTGGGACATCAGTGCATCTCCTCAACACATTTTTGAACCATCTCAACCTTACTTCCCGTATCTTATCTTTCACCAATGTGACTCTCACCTTGTCTCGGATATCCTCATTTTTAATTTTATCTCTCCTAGTATACCCACACATTCATTTTAGCATATTCATCTCCGTCACTTTTATTTTTTGAATATGAGAGTTCTTGATCGGCCAGACCCATACCAGAAAGTCAGTCTAACCACCACTCTATAAAACTTGCCTTTAAGTTTTGGTAGCACCTTCTTATCACACAAAACTCCGACTGCGAGCCTCCATTTCATCCATCCTGCACAAATACGGTGAGTGATGTCCTCATCAATTTTTCTATTTCCCTAGATAATAGACCCAAGATACTTGAAACTATCTCTTTTTTAGATGTCATGTGTATCAAGCATCACCTTTCATGTCAGCCTCATGCACCACATCACTGAACTTGCACTCTAAGTATTCTGTCTTGGTCCTGCTCAGCCTGAAACCTTTAGACTCTAGGGTTTGTCTTCAAATCTCCAGCTTAGTGTTAACTCCATTGTGAGTCAACCCTTTCACTCGGCGTCGAATGATCAAAGCTAAAAGCTTTAGGCATCTTTTGAGCATATTCAGCTTCAAAAATTCCTGGAGTCCTACGCTACGGCATTATCACAGAAAGAAAACTCTTCAATCAAAACTACATCATCCGCAAATAACATACACTATGACACCTCACTTTGAATTGGTCGTGTTAATTCATTCATCACCAAGAGAAATGAAAATGTACTAAGGGTTGATCCCTGGTGCAACCCCATTAAAATAGGAAAGTGCTCCGAGTCTCCTCCCACTATCCTTACTCGGGTCTTGTCTCCCTTGTACATGTCTTTAATTAACTTAGTGTATACTACAAGTACACCTCTAGGCTCCAAGCACCCACCTGAAGACTTTGTCGTAAGCCTTTTCTAGATTGATGAACACCATGTGTAAGTCCTTCTTCCTCTCCCTATATTATTTCACCAGTCTTCTTACTAGGTGAATGGCTTCTGTAGTTGAGCGTCCTGGCATAAATTCAAACTGCTTCTCAAAAATAGTCACGTCCCTCCTCACCCTTATTTTCATCACCCTCTTCCAAACCTTCATAGTGTGACTTAGCAGCTTGATACCCCTATAGTTGTTGCAATTTTGAATGTCGCTATTATCCTTGTACAATGAAATCATCGTATACTCTATCTCCATGCTTCAAAAATCTTTGACATCTTGAACACTACATTAAGAAACTCAGTCGACCACTCCAAATATGTCCCACCTGAGCTCTTCAAAAATTCCACCAGAATCGCGTTTGGCTCATTCGCTCTACCCTTACGCATCCGACGATAGCACCTTTCAACTCCTCAATTTTTATATGCCTACAATAATCATAATTGCGATGCCTTTCTAAGTGCTTTAAATCTTTTAGTACAATGTCTTTATCCCCCCTCTTTGTTCAAGAATTTATGGAAGTATGACTGCGATCTCCTTCTAATGAGTGTCTCCTCAATCAATACTTT
Source organism: Jaltomata sinuosa (assembly GCA_003996215.1). Classification (NCBI taxonomy): domain Eukaryota; kingdom Viridiplantae; phylum Streptophyta; class Magnoliopsida; order Solanales; family Solanaceae; genus Jaltomata; species Jaltomata sinuosa. The sequence continues at coordinate 45,931 of QJPP01007187.1, read as the reverse complement.
GTCATCCTCATCCTTGATGAACTGCACTTGGTCAAGGTCACGATCCCTCCTCACTCTCGCTTTGTCTAGCCTGTATAACCTTTTATCCCCGCATTTTTTCTCTAAATTTTACATACAAGTGCTCAAAAGTCGTTGTTCTTGTCATTGTAATCGCTAACTTTGCCTCTTTCCTAGCCATCTTATACTTCTCCCTATTCGTTCGTTTTCCCCCCTCATCCTTACCCTCCACCAACTTTGTGTAAGACACCTTTTTTGCCTTCACCTTCCCTTGTATTTCTTCATTCCACCACCAGTCCCCTTGATGCCCACCATATCAGTCTCTCGAGACACTAGACACCTCTCTAGCCGCTTTCCTAATGTAATCGGCAGTCTTATTTCACATACTGTCTACATTTTCACTACTCCCCCAAGCCCCCTAGCCTTCAATATCTCTCCCATATCCAAGGCACTGGTCATATAGTCAAACTACCGAGAGAATAATCCCCTACTAAATGAAACTCTTTAATGACTGTTACGGAAGGAAAGAATCCTCAATTTATAGAAGCTTAAAATATTTTTTCTCCAAGAAAGGAATTATCCAAATATGAAAGATTTATATTTTTCTCTTGAAAAAAATAAAAGTCAATTATAAAAAAATCTAGATAAATAGAAAATTCAGGTAAAATTACTTTAACATGTGTATCTTATATCAATCAAAAAAAAAATTAAAATAATATTATATATGTGTGATAAATAATATTGAATCTCAATGAAAAAATATAAGCTCAAATTGATGAATAAATATTGTTATCAAATTAAACCATACATTAAAAAATAAAAGGACAAAAGGAGAAAGGGAGAGGGAAAAAATGAATAATATTACAGTATTGAAGAACTTGAAGGAAAAAATAAAAGAAAAGAAATAAAATGGGATCACAAACAATACTTTAAAAGTTGAGGAAATTTCAAAGAAGCAAATTTGAGGACTAAATCCAGCCCAATAATTATACTTTGCTAATTACAATTCACATCTACTATTTGAGAAGCTAAGAAAAAAAATCTCTCTGGCCTCCCTCCTTATTTCTCTCTCTTTCTCTTTCTCTTTCTCTTTTCTCTCTCTCACTCTCTTTCCCTTTTTGTATTTTATATTTTACCTCTCTCTTTCTTTCTCCCTCTTTGTATTTCGTATTTTTATCTCTCTCTCTCTCTCTTTCTCTCTCTCCTACTTTATATTTTGTATTTGCACTTCTCTCTCTCTCCCTCCCTCTTTGTATTTTGTATTTTTATCCCTCTCTCTTTCTCAAATATATCAAATTATCATTTATATTTGTACTATATACACAAATACATGCATCATTTGTATTTGCTTAAGTCTATCATATACAAATATAAATGTATCATTTTATACAAATATATCATTCGTATATGGATGGTTCAAGTTGTATCAACAAATACATATATATTATTTGTATCAGCGAATACAAAATACATTATACAAATACTATGATTAAAGTACAATATAAAACCATATAAATACTAATCCAAGAAAATACAAAATACAATTATATGAGCTAGTCATAGGAATCAAATATAAAATATAAATACAAATGATATAAGAAAATAAATATATTTGAATATATTGATACAAAATAAATGATACAAAATACAAAGATACAAGTATTGAGTATACTTGATTTCATTGATACAAAAATAAGTGATACAAACATAAATATGCAATTAAAATATATATATATATATATATATAGAATACTAGTCAACTACAATTACAAATATAAATAAATGATACAAATGAAATTGTACAAAAAACAATATTCAAATATTTGGGCAAAAAAAAAAAAAAAAAAAAGAGGGAGAGGCAGCGCGCGAGAGAGAGAGAAAGGGAGGGAGGGAGAGAGGCAGCTAGAGAGAGATGAGGAATAGATGGAGGGAGAGGAGAGAGACGAGCAAGATTGGGAGAGAGCGAGGAGAGAGATGCTATAAAAAGTAAAGTGTAATTATACTTATAAAACATGATATTTTTTTAAAGTATAGGTACGGAACGAATTACGTAGGGTGTGCTTTTCATGAATTTCTCGAAATTTTCGTTTATCATTTTGTTTAGTCTGAAACTTAGAATATTTTTACACACATTGTAAAGTATTGCAAGGTAAAGAATCGTTAATCAATAATTATATTTGTCCCAATTAATGTGACATTGGTTGATTATACACAAAGTTTAAAAAATAAATGACATTTGGAATTTGTGGTCTAAAATAAACCTATGATAAATTATTTTATTAAGAATAAAAGTAAAATTATATAATTAAGTTATTTCTAATTACAGAAAGATGACATTCTTTTTGGAACAAGCTAAAAAAAATATCACGTAAATTAAAAAGAAGGGATATAAAAAATTAGCAAAATATTCATAGAAAGTATCAGAAAAAGAAATTAGTTTACCTGATTTTACATTTGTAAATTGGTTTGTATGTTGCAAATGGTGATCACCAGCATATATGCTAAAATATTTTAAAATAAGTTCTTTGTTTTACTGGAAAAAAATATTTTACTTGGACAATGATTTGATATAGAAAGAAGAATTGCTTAATTGAAAATTTTCTATTCTTAATGTTTGAGCAAAGATTAAGATAAAGGATTAGAAATAACTTAGCATTGTATATGTGGAGTGAACAAATGGTTAACTGATACTTCCTGGGACCATTTTACTTGTCACGTTTTGGTTTGCATGCCCCTTAAGAAAAATATTAACTAAAGTGTAATTTGACCAAACTATCATTATTTATAACTCATTAATATTTAATACTTCTCTCTTTTACATTATATTAATATCTCTCCATACTTATAACTAAGGGTAAAGATAGAAACAAATAACTAATTATTTCTTAGTTTTCTAAAATGACAACTATTTTGAATCATCTAGTTTTAGAAAAGAGGACAAATAAAGTGATCCGACGAGTAACACCAAATTGTCAATGATGCAACATTTGATAAAAAATTCATTGCTCTTACAGATTTAAGTGCACCAACTTATGAATTAATGATTCATTAATATATTAGGAAGCTCAAAAGGTTAAACTTTAAATTAAAGGCGAAAAAAAAAATTAGATATGACATCATAAAATATATAAGTTCTTAAAAACTTCTCACACAAAACTTTATAATTTATTAATGAGTCATTAATGTATTGCTTATGTTGATACAGATTTTATTTATAAATAGAATAAATGTTTATTGTATTTATAATTAAAATAGTATTTATAATAATGTATATTTATATTTTTGTCTAGAAATATTATAATATTAGTGTTTAATAATAATAAAAAATATCATTCAACTTTAATTTATTAAGAATATTTTGGTATTTTAACTTTTTACTTATGATATTTTCATTTTTAACATGATAACTATAACTATTATTATCAGGGGTGTGCAAAGACAACCGATAAATCATATCAAATTGAATCAAATTAGAAAAAGGGAAAACGACTATCGGTTTGTTATTGAGAAAAAAATGAATTCATAATTAGTTTGATTTGATTTTAATTTTAAAAATCAAATTTAAATCAAATCAAATGCACATTATGTATATAATCTTTTGAAATATTTTTTATAATGTAATTTATAAATATTTTTTAAACTTTTTTTATAGTAATTATTGTTTCAAACATATCATTTTAAGTTTAGACTTACAATTCTGAATGATTCACTAAGTATGTGATAGAATTATAGCTCATAGAGTCTAGTTATTCAAATAAGTCCAAATCAAACTATGTTTATTTTCGTTCTCTCTCATTAGTAGTATTTGTATTTTGAATTTTCATTATCTTTATCATCGGTAAAATTATATTTTAGCATAATATCATGACACATTTCAATTTTGTGTTATTTTTTTTACGGAGAAGGAATTACCCTTCAAGTATTAAAAATGGTACAAATATATCCTCCTTCCACCTTTGAGCTCTAAAATGCCCTTTTCATCCACCTTTAGGCTCTAAAATACCCTTCTCATCCACCTATGGGCTCTAAAATACCCTTCTCATCCACTATTTTGTCTTTTTCCTTAAAAGACCCTTTAGAAAAACTGATTAGAATTTTTATTTAATATGTGACAGTATTTTATTGGTTGAAATTTTAATTAATCAAAACCTATAAACCCATAAACCCAATTCGGGTCCCGGATTTGGCTCCCTTCATTTCTCATCTCTCCATTTTTTTCAAGTTCTTATTTAGATGAGAGACACATGTCATAAATTTAAATTAATGATTGAGATTTAGTCAATTAATGATAAGCCTTAACCGTGATTAGAATACTAGATATTTTATATATTTGCTCCAAAATATAATGCAATCCCACAATTCTAGCCATTCAATTTATTTTTAATTATATTATTATTATTTTGTCAAATATTCAAATATCTAATTGCTATATCATTTACAATACAGAAAAAAAAAATTACTAAATTCTAGTGATTTTTTTAAAAGCGGGAGGACTTTTCTTCCAACATTGAAATTTCTTTTCAGCATCTAAAATTAGGCTAAATATAATTTGAGTGAAAAAAATAGTAGCAAAAAAATAAAAGTAAACATGATGCAGGACAAAATTTACTCAAGGCAAGTAACAATATTTTTTTATATTTAGGAAAGATATCTTGTATAACTAAAATTGTGAGATTAAAATAATATTTTGAAATCAAATATATGAACGTAATTAATTATTTTAATCATAGTTAAGGCTTATTTTTAATTTACTAAATCTCAGTCCTTATCTATGACATATGTCTCTAATCTAAATAAGAACTTGGGAAAAATAGAGAGATGAGAAATGAAAAGGAGCTCAATTCGGGATACGAATTGGATTTGTGGGTTAATAGGTCTTGATTAATTAAAATTCATTTGATTAATTAAAATTCAACCAATAAAATGTTGTTACATATTAAATAAAAAATTCTAATATTTTTTCTAAAGGGTCTGTTAAAGGAAAGGGCAAAATAGGGCTCAAAGGTGGATGAAAAGAGTATTTTAGAGCTCAAAGGTGAATGAAAATGGCATTTTAGAGCCCAAAGGTGGATGAGAATGACTTTTAGAGCCCAAAGATGAAAGGAGGGTATATTTATACCATTTCTAATACTTAAAGAGTATTTTAGGCCAAAAAATACACAATATATTAGTATATCTTACTAGGATAGAATTTTGTGTTATCTTACAATATATTCAGTGAAATCACAATTAAGGAAACGAGCTTGACAGAATTAGCACGGGAAAAAAACTTTATCGAGCATGTCTTTAATTCAACTTTGTGAAATGACATGTTTTTTTTTTGTGTTGAGACCTTACGAAATAAAACCAAAAAAAGAGAGAGAGAGAGAGAAGAATTGAATCAAACTGAAAAATTGAGATTGAAAAAATTGACTTATGATTTGATTTCAAAATTTAAAAATGGACAAAGTAATTAATTTGGTTTGCTAAATTGAAAAAAGCTAACATCTATGTATTAAGCCTTCTTAATTACTCTCTCTATTTTTAAATAAGTGCTTTTTTTTTAGTTTGGGCACACTCCTTAAGAAATTATTCATTCCTAGAAAACAAAAAGTATACTTTAAAAAGAATGTAACTCTTTAGTAGGTTCTTAGTTTTGTAAAACTTTCTTTGTTTAAAGAAGGAAAATATTGGAAGAATATCATTAATGTCGTCTTGATTATCTAAAATATCAATTATTTAGGAATAAAATTAAAAAGACTAAACAATCACTTATTTTAGAAACGAATAGAGTATTATGAAAAGTCTTTCATTACTTTTCCTTTCAGGGTGTGTTTGGTACGCAGAAAAATATTTTTCAGAAAACAAGTTACATAAGTGATCCCAGCTCACCCAATAACCCCATCCTCCTCCCCTTGACCATCCCAACCCCTGTCACCCCCGCTCCCCACCACATTTCACCCCATAGTGTTTTGCTTGATAACATATTGATACTCTTGTGATAATATTCTTTTGCGTACCTACCAAATATAAGAAAATAAGTAAGAAAACATTATTTTTTCAATAAAACATTTTAGAAAATATTTTCCTCCGTACCAAACACCTTTGTTGCCCGAACTCTTCAAAAAAGACAATGAATGCGTGTCGAATTCTTCAAAAGTAATGTATTTTTACAAAATTGAAAGCGAAGAATTCGCGCAACTTAACCAAACACACCCTTATTGATTATTTTATAGCTGGACAATCCACCAAATCATCGTAACTATATACGATATATCCATGGAGAATGATCCAAATTTGTGACGTCTACAAGTCTTTGCTGAATGATGTATGATGCAGGGTGTGTTCGATACGGAGGAAAATATTTTTCAAAAAGATATTTTTTAGGAAATAAATTATTTCTTACTTTTTTTTTGTGTTCAATAAGCAAGTAATTTTATTTTTCTTAAAAACATTTGTATATATGTCTAACACAAAATAATGAAAACGATTAGGGACAGAATGATGGATATAGTGATGGAGGAGAGGGAAGAGAGAGCGCAGGGGATTGTGGTGGATAGGGGTGGGGGGGGGGGGGGGAGGGAATTTTTTTTAAAAAGAAATATAAAAAATTAATTTTTTTTGGGTAGGAGGAGGGAGAATAGGGGTGGGGGTGGGGTACGTGGGATGGGGCAGGAAAAAAATTAAATAAAAATTAATTATTATTTTTTCTTTTGAGGGGGGTAGTCAGGTGGGGGTGGAGTGAGGTCAAGGTAAGGAGGTGGGTGGGGGTGGGGTGGGGTGGGGTGGAGGTGGGGGTCGGGTTGGGGGTGGGTGAGAAAAAAAATAAAAATTGGAGGGGGGTGGGGGGTGTAAGTGGCAGGGTGGGGTAAAGGTGGGGGGTGAGTGTGGAATTTGGCGGGGTAAATGATTTTGAGAGTGGTATGAGACATTATCACTTGTTTTTCTTATTTTTATTAAGGAAAATATTTTTCTTATTTTTAAGAAACTTATTTTCCTAAAAAAAATATCTTTTTAAATTTTTTAACTAAACGAACATGAGAAAATAGTAAAACATTTTTCTTCCTACCAACACACCCACACACATGCTTCTTTATTATTTAAAAGAGAAAATGCATAAAGTACCCCTTAAACTTGGAGCTGATTTGGAAGTAGACACCTAAAGTTTGCGAAGGTCCTATTACCCTATGAAACTATTTTTAAAGATAATAAATACACCCTTTTTAGTCATTTGCACATCAGCTTTGTTCTCAATCCCTGTGCATGTATCTCCGTCTAATAAAATAATATAATTATTTATTTTTCTTATTTTATTAACTTTATTTCTTTATCTTTTTCTCTTTCCTCTTCTTCAATCTTTATCCTAGTTTGTATATACTCCAATCCTTTGTTCTATTCACTGCCTGTCCTCCGGCGAAGTTATTATCACCGCCAATCCTTCGGCATAATCACTGTCACTGCTATAACGTCACTGCTATAACACCATTGCCACCATATTTATCACCAAATCACCGCCAAATCTAAATTAAAATTGAAAAGTCAAAATTACTACTAAATTAAAATTTGACAAATAATAATCACCTCCAACCCATCATCCTTTTTCCAGCAATTTACCCCATTACAATAATGATGAATCGAAATTTTATCACGATGGAGTTCTTTAATACTCTCTAATCGAATAATAATAAATCGAAATTCCTTAATTAACCTGCTAAAGAACTCCATAGCAAAAGAAAACAGAGAATAGTGAACTCATGAGGTTCACAGAAAATAAATCTTAAAAAAAACAGGGGAAAGAAGAAAAGGGAACAAAGAGAAGCAAGACAAGGAAAAAAATTGATAAAGAATGGGTGAAGTAATTGGGTTTTCTATTAATTGGGCCTATTTAATATTTAATAAAGAAGAGAAATCAAATTAGCAATGTCATATGACTTTTTTATACTGGTTTGGAGCTATATTTTTACTCCTTCACGCGCCTTACTAACGTGAAAAAACAACTGGTATGAAAATGGATCAACATGGTGTATTTATTGTGGTTAGAAATAGTTTCGTTGAATAATAGAACCTCCACAAACTTTAGATGTCTACTTTCAAATCAACTCCAAGTTTATGATGTACTTTATGCATTTTCTCTTATTTAAAAAGAAAAAGATATCTGGCTAGGACATGACACTTCGAGTCTGAACAGCTATATACTAACAATAGTATTTAATTTTAGATTCTTTTTGTCTGACTAGTTTTCTGCAACTATCTATTTGTATTATTCCCTTGAACTAACGCACCTCAACGGATAATTAGGTAAGGGATTTTATAATTGACTATGATTAAATATAGTGGTATGCTTGGATCCATTCTTAAGCTTCTTTATTGCTTTTAGTAATGTCAAAACATTAATTTAACAAAATTTAAATCTGCAGAAACGATGAGATTGAAAGTATAACTTTCTGTCTCAAAAATCACATTTAGTTTTCATTAATTTGCGGCGTTTGAACATGCAATTTCATCTAAGAATGTCAATTGGGCTGAGTTGACCCGAAATCAGATCGGCTCGACCTGATAGAAACCCGGCCCAGCCCGACTCTTAGTTAAAAGGGTTGGGTTGGTCTAGGTCACCTAGTATACCGGAATCGATCGACTCAATTTTTGAACCCGGAACTCGAAACCAATTGAACCTGATAATGTCACGTCGTTAGGAATACCGATTAATTAATACGGCCCGATTTCTTAAATAATAATAAATTATTTATATTTTATTAATAAATTTTTTTAAAAAATATTTTTTTAATGTAACACGGCTCGCCCCGGTCCGGTATAACCTGGATCTGAACGGGTTACTTAGAACTCTTTTGGGACCGGACTGTTGAACCCGGATAGAGCCAAACCGATAATCAACCCGGCTCCGAACCCGACTGGTTTAATTTTTTCTGACTCAGCCCGACCATGCCTGGCCAGGCCCGACCCGACCCACTAGACACCCTTAAATTTTTATCTCATAATTTGAAATCATGAAATGAAATCTCAAATTCTCAAAAAATCATGATTTGGGATTCCAAATCATGAATCCCAAATCATGATTTCAACTTTTTAAAATATAAATTTTGACCCATAAGTTTATATTTCATAAAAAAATCATCATTTCAATTTTTTTGAAAAAAAATACTCATCCTTGACCTGAAGAAGTTGTTTGTACCATGTGAAAGGATTATATATTAAAGAATAACTAGTTACTATTATTGTTGACTAGTCAATCTTTATAAATTATATGTACTTGAAAGTTTGTAATCGCAAACATTTATTTATAAAAGGAACATGGAGATTTGTAATTTATCAATGCAGTGTCTTAGGATATTGCGGTATCCTATTTATGAACTATGATTTGCTCATTAGATAACATTTTAAAAGAATGGGGGGGGGGGGGGGGGGGTTAAATCTTTCATAACTTGTGGGATTTTCATGTTTATAAGAAAAAATATAACTTCAACTTCATATCATAATTTCGTATCATGTGTACAAATGGGCCCTAAGACTCATATGTTGGTCTATTCATTTCTTCATTTGTTTCACTAATAAATATATCAAAACAGTCAAATATCTAATGGTTCATAGAGTTTAACTTATATACAATATTGACAAATAATAATGAAAGTTTTCACTGTTAAATTAAAGTTACCTAAAAATTAGTAATATATATATATATATATACTAGATATAGAAAAGTTCGTGCTAGCATGGACTCAATATATATTACTTTTTTGTCTCAATTTATGTGATACAGATAGAATTTAGATAGTCAATGAAATTTTTATATGATTTTTAGATACTTTAAGTTGTTAGCTATTGTCATTTATAATATCGTTTATTTAATTTTTAAATAATATGTTACTCCCTCTGTCCCAATTTATGTGGCATCGATACAATTTTGAGAGTCAACCAAATTTTCTAATACATCTTTTAAATATTTTAAGTTGTTAATTATTTGCGATTTATAGTACTTTTTCTTCTATCCCAATTTATGTGCACAAATAAAATTTTGAGAGTCGATCAAATTTTTTATGTTTTTGAAATATTTTAAGTTGTTATTATTGTGATTTATAGTATTTTTTACGTAATTTTCAAATATATAACAGATTAAAAAAGAAAAGTAAGGTAAATATATTAAAACGGAGAAAGTATAAAAGAAAATATCCAAGTAAGTAAAAATTTTCATGTCTTTTAAATATTTTAAGTTGTTAATTATCGTGATTTATACTACTTTTTACGTAATTTTTAAATATATACCAGATTTTAAAAAATATATATAAGATAAACAAATTATAACAGAGAAATTATAAAAGTAATATCTAAGCAGGCAGCACAAGCATGCATGTCGACCAACTCTTGTTTATCCTCCTTTATAAGTAAGATAAACAAATTATAACGGAGAAATTATAAAAGTAAAATTTAAGCAGGCAGCACAAGCAGGCACGTCGATCAACTGCCTGCTTATCCTCCCTTATAAGTAAGGTAATATATATATATATATATCTATATATATATATATATATATATATATATATATATGATTTAAGTCAGGTACATTGATGAGGTGATTTTTTTAAATAATATTAGTGAATCTTAACATGTGATAGAAAATTGATTATCATTTTACAAGATTACTTGTAAAGATATGACATGTGAACGTAACTCAACCATAAAAGCTAGTTCATGAGGGGAGGATTGTTTAAGTCTTATCAGTCTATTTTTTAATCAATATGGGACTTTAATCCACTTTAACACCCCCTTCACACCTAAACCCAATGATCGAAGCATGGATCGGGAGCCCAAAAAGGAATCTGACTCTAAGCTAGCGTTTGACCATAGATTCTCAAATGTTTTTGACAAATATTATTTGATTGAAGATTTGAGTGAAATTTCACCATGTGTTTGGCCATAGTATTTGGGAAACATATTTCACTTTTTTTAAGAAATATGATTTATACCCATAAGTTTTAAAAACTATCAAAACTAACCATAAGTTTGTATTACATAGCAAGATAGAAACGTCGATGTAACAAGATTAATGACTTCCGCAACAAGTCAGTTGGATCTTCGTTGCAGCAAATAACAAGTTGTGAAGCACGACTAATGTTCCTTTCATCTGAAATCAATTGCCTTTCTTATACTTTGAGAAATCATTCCTACGAGGACTTTATGTACAGTTCTGTTGTAAAACTTCTAGTAATCCTTTAAGAAAATACATGAACAATAGATCCCGAGGCTTTATTTGCATTTTGCACTTAAATTTTCAATAGACATCTGCATTTTTTTGCTATTCTTTTGGTTGGAATAGAGGGTGACTTTGTAAAAGATAAAAGTTTGGTATAAAATTTAAATTTTTAAAAGTTCTCAAATAATGAGATTTGACCCAAATACTGACTAAACAGATTATAATACAATGTAAAAATATGATACTTGAGCCTAACTCAACTCTAAAATCTAGCTCATAAATGGAGAATTATCCAAATCCATATATCAATTAATAATTATCACGAGAAATTTACATGCAATTACCTAACAAGCAACTTCATTGCAAATATTTTTATACTATCGATATATAGAATTTAAACTTATAACAATATGTATTGTCTATGCTTATCCTTTTTCTAGTAACTTAAACATTCGGATAAAAATGGAGTTATAAATTCTAAAGACAAAGGAGGAAGGAATCAGGTGCGAAGCTAGAAATTTGGATACGGATTTGACCGAATTTAATAATTTTTGTTCAAACAATCAATAAAATATATATTAATATTAAATCTAGAATCTAATTATTACCATTTAAAGTCGTCCTTCTACAAATCTAGAATTCATAAAATTGAAATTTTGACTCCGCCTCCTGAAGGAATGAGAGCTCTATAAAGTTAAAGGCCCCCTCTTTCATTTGGAAAACCAAGGTAACACTACAAAAATAGAAAGCCTTCAAAATGCCACTTTCTCCCTCAATACTCAAATCTCTAACAACTCCAACCATCCCTCATATGGCCAAATCAACTCCAAAACACACACAAACTGCTCTTGGTTGGGCTGCTCATGACTCCTCTGGCAAGTTGATACCATTTATGTTCAAGAGAAGGTTTCTAATATAATCTTAATTAGCACATTATTACTATTATTTCTTTCTTTCATTAATACTTCAACAATATTATACTCCTTCCGTTTCAAAAAGAATGATCTATTTTCCTTTTTAGTCCGTTTAAAAAAAGAACAAACCTTTCCTTTTTTTGGCAACACTTTAATTCCTTTTTATTCCGTTTCAAAAAGAATGATCTATTTTCCTTTTTAGTCCATTTAAAAAAAGAACAAATCTTTCCTTTTTTTGGCAACACTTTAATTCCAACTTGCCACGTGACACGTTTAAGACCACACGATTAAATGACATATATTGTGATACATTTGACATAACTATAATTTAAGACCACAAGATTCAAAAGTCTTTTTTATTTTCTTAAACTCCGTGCCAAGTAAAAACAGGTCATTCTTTTTTAAACGGAAAGAGTATTTGTTTTCCTAGTTTTTGGAAATTCTAACAATAATTGTGTTGACCATCTTTCTTAAAATTGTTATTATGGAGTTGTAGAGAAAATGGTGTTGAGGATGTGACCATCAAGATCTTGTATTGTGGGATGTGTCGTACAGATGTGCACTTTGCCAAGAATGATTGGGGCAACACAGCCTATCCTATTGTCCCTGGGTAATTACTTTTATGGACAATTCTTTTAGGGTCTGTTTGGAAAGCCACCTGATAATTGGAATTGGTGTAATTACTAGGGTAGTAATTACCAGCCTAGTAATTACACAGTCTAGTAATTACATCGATCTGTTTGGTTGCCATAATGTAATTACACTGTAATTACAAGTGTACTGTTTAGTTGCATAAGTGTAATCACATGATTATATTAAAATTTAATAAAAACTAATTATCAAAAACAAAAAATTTATACTAAACAAATAAGGGCCTTTATAAATAATATTAAATTAATTATTTAATACATATATTATCTTTTGAAATATATTAATTAATAAACATATATTCTTAACTAATAATATTATAAAAAAATAATTGATTTATATTTTTTAAATTAATATATTTTAATTAAATTAATCATAAAAACTTAAAGTACATGATTTTTAAGAACATCATGAAATGCATGTTTAGCAAAAAGATTAATATTATAAATATAATGTCATAAAATTATTAAAATATTTGAAAAAAAGATAATCTATCAATTCTAACTAAAAATAAATGGTTTGCAATGTGAAATATCAAGTTAATACTAGTAAAACAAATAAATTGGAACTGAAATATAACATAAGTTCAAAATTCAAAACAAAAAAGTTAACATAATACTCTTATGTCAAATTTCAATATAACGTATCTAAATATGATTAAAAAAAAAAGGAAAATCTAAGTATATAACCTTATTCAACAATGAATTCTACTTTAATTAAAAAAATAGAATACTAACTAAATAATGCTAAATGAAAAAATAAACATAAAATAAATATAAAATAGATAATACGAACAATTACATGGAATCACAAGAAGTAAAGGTTTGAAAATGAGAAGGAAATGAAATATAAAAAATAAAAAATAAAAAATATATTTTTTAAAATTATTAGAATAATAAAAATAAAAAAGAAATTAAATTAATAGAAATAAAAAATAAATTAAAACGAAAAAATAAAAATAGAAATAAAAGGACGAAATTAGAAAGTAATCAGCTTGTAATTATATCATGTAATTACCAGCAATTCACAACTCTCCCCTGTGAATTGGAGAGTATAATTACTCCCTGCCAATTACACTCAATTACCTGCTGACCAAGTAATTACCTGGCCAACCAAACATGCCAAATTGTGTAATTACACCCAATTGCACTAAATCCAATTACCAAGATGATTTTCCAAACAAGCCCTTAGTATTTAAATTTTCAGCTGGTTTTCTATGGTATATTACTAATAATATCTTATGCAAATGATATTAATTCTTTTCTCAACCTCATGCATGCAGGGGGATTTGAGACAAAAAGGATAATATAGCTAGACTATTCATAAGACACTGCAGTAGTAGTAAAGGTTTTTAGCGGTAATAAATATGTACTTTAATAAAAGTGCTAAAGTTTTTATTGACATTATTTAGTAATTGTCTTTTGATTCAATATCGCTATAGACTTTAGGGGCATTTACAAAGAATGCTAAAATGTAATTGTCACTAATAATAATTACCTCTAAAAACATAATATTGTGACAATTAAGCTATTACCATTAACTAATTGCCACTAAATATCTTTTTTGGTGTAGTGAGCCGTGTAACACAAAAAATCTGCACTCATCCGACTTAAGGTTTGATTTAACTAGACTAGATTTATCGTGGAAATAATTATTTCTTATGATCACTTATAAATTGAATAGAAGAAAAATGACATTTTTAGATTTCATTTACATATAAAAATAAAAATCATTTATAAAAATGACATAAAATTAAAAATAAATTTGTAAAAGGCTAGAAAATCAAATCTCCAGCAAAATAATTTATATGCATACCATTAAGCTAAGGTTGAATTAGTCAACATAGGATCACTAGATCATTTCTTGCACTATTTGGAGAATAACAAGCTATCACTCTCTTTTGCAAGTTCTTTAATATTATAATGAAGTCTAAAAAGGAAAGATGACAAATTCGTTTGTCATAAAACCATAACAAGAATTAAAATTGGTCTTTTCTCCTTGTCAAAGCTAAGGTCACAATATAAAATAGAATAGGGAAAAAATTAAAAAGTTTAGCATTTCAACTAAAATATATATTTCTGAAAATATGGTTATACTTCATATCTAGTTGAACACTTAGCTAAAAAAAACTTTTCCTTACATAATTAGTTGCCTATTCTTGTATGAATTTAATCTATATACACTAGTTGTACAAATGTTTGTTACACTATCAGCGAATTTATCTACAATAGCAGGTTATAATAATCTGTTTGGTTACGTTTCTAAAATTATCATTTTTTTGAAAAGTATTTTTTCCAAATAATGTGCCTCTCAAGAAAGTACTTTTGGTGGGAAGCAGTTAGTGTTTGACCTATAAATTTTAAAAATATTTTTGAACAACAATAACTCCCGTTTGACTATAGATTTTGGAGTTGAAAATTTGAGTTTTTGAAGTTGTGATTTTGTGGAATTTGAAGTTGTGTTTAGACATTCAATTTACTTGAAAAAAATTGAAGTTTTATGAGTAGAAGTTTCAAAAATTCAAGAACTAGTCTGAGCCAGTTTTTGAAAATCTAAAAATATTTGAAGATCAGATTTTCAAAATTTGATCAATTTTCGTGGACAAACAAATATTTAAAGATAAATTTTGAAAATCTACTCCCAAAATCTATGGTCAAACCTAGCTTAGTGTTTAGACAAGTTTTTTAAAAGTTTTTTTTTAGAACAAACTACTTTTTTTAACTTTTGAAAAACAGTTTCTGCTACTCCCCAAAAACATTTATTTTTTGTCGAAAATTTGGCCAAACACCTCAATTTTTTTGGCCTTCCAAAAACTTGGCCAAACAAGTTAAAGTTACCATATTTACCAGGCTACTACCAATTGATGTTTATCATAGCTAGATATTTACCTATAATTAAATCTTAGAAGTTACATATCGGCATAATACGTAAGCATGCATTTTAACTTGACCTCAACTAATTATATTTATGGCCTTTAATTTTAGGTGTGCACAAGTAGACACTTAAACTTGTATAAAGTTGAACAAGTAGATGCACGCGTCCTACACGGCAATCTCACGCGAATCACCATGTAGGACACGTGTGTCTACTTGTTCAACTCTATACAAGTTTAAATGCCTACTTATGCACACCCAAAATTGAAGAAAATAAATGTCAGTTAAATCTAAGTTAAAGAGCACATTTATGTATTATGCCTTACATATTTATATAAGTATTGTTATATCTTCATAGAATTTAAACTCTTTTTTAATTTAATTTTAGGTATGAAATTAGTGGAATAGTAATTAAGGTGGGAAGCAATGTGTCAAAGTTCAAGGTAGGTGAGAGAGTAGGAGTTGGATATGTATCAGCTTCATGTTTGGATTGTGAGCTTTGCAATAGCTGCCAGGAGAACTACTGTGACCAAATGAGACCTGTTTATAATAGCATTCATTGGGATGCCACTCCCACCTATGGTGGTTACTCCACAATCTTGGTTGCAGATCACAGGTATATTAGGACCTTTAACATATCTTAATTTCCAACTAGCTAGGTACATAGTTGTGAGACTTTGAAGTTTATGAGTTTGAATGCTAGAATTTTGAAGTTATTGAGTTTCAAATTAACAGTTTATTTACGTATTAAATGAATTACTTAAATGAAATACAGAATTTGAACCAAAATTATTGTGTTCAACCAAACTCATGATGCCTCGATCTCTAGTGGCTCCGCCCCTGTAATTCCAACTACATGGACAAAATGAACTCAAACCATTTTGCATATTTTCTCAACTTGATCAAAATACACCCTCAGTTTCAATATGTCCCTCTTTTTTTTTTTTAATAACTTTTTAATTTCAACTTACCATGACATGACATGACATGACATGTTTAAAATCACAAGCATTTTAAATTTTGTAAAAAAAAACTCATGTTTTATGTGAAAAAATTATATTAATGAATAGTTAGTTACTACTATTGTTGATTAGTAAATCTTTGTAAAATTACGTATATTTGAAAGTTTGTAATAGCATGTAACCTCAAGCATTTATTTTAAGAAAGGAGCATGAAGATATGTGATTTATTAATGCGACGCCTTAGAATATTCCATGACCTTATTTTTTGAACTATCTGCTCATTCGGTGAAATTTTATAAGAATATGGGGCAGTTTTAATGATTTTCACAAATTGTGGGGCTTTTCAGCATAATACATAAATGTGTCATTTAACTTGACCTCAACTGTCATCTATGCCCTTCAACCTTGGTGTGCACAAGTAGGTACTCAAACTATCATAAGGTTGAACAAGTAGACACACGCGTCCTACGTGGCGTCCTACGTGATGTTTCACGCGAATTGCCATGTAGGACTCGTGTGTCTACTTGTTCAACTTTATACAAATTTAAGTGTCTACTAAAGCACATCCAAAGTTGGAGGGCATAGATGCGCTAAGTTAAAGGGCACATTTATATATTATATCTTTTATATTTATGAAAAAAAGTACAACTTAAAAAATCTAAATTACATGTCAAAACTAAATTTCAATTTGAAATCATGTCCAAACAGGCCTAATTGTGTTCCTTCTATCTCTTCCTTATTTCTTATAATTAAATTGGCTTAATTAAATTGTAGATATGTAGTGCACATACCAGAGAGCTTGCCTATGGATAGAGCAGCACCACTGATGGGAGCTGGGCTAACCGTATACACTGCTATGAAAAATAGCAACCTATTTGACTCACCGGGAAAACGCATGGCAGTAATAGGTTTAGGAGGTGTTGGCCATATGGCTATCAAATTTGGCAAGGCTTTTGGTCATCATGTTACTGTTATTAGCACCACTCCTTCTAAAGAAAAAGATGCCAAAGACAAATTGGGTGCTCATGGCTTTATCTTGAGCACCAACCTCAAACAAATGCAGGTTTGTGGTTTGTAACAAATAACTCCCTCTGCACGTCCAATTTTTACTTGTTATATTTCGATTTACAAAAAATAATTTGACTAAACTTCAAAGTTAAATTGAAGTAGATTAATTTAATATCTAAAATTTAGATGGTCGAGAACTATACGAGAAATGTTATAAGTTGTAATCTTTTTCATATTAATATGATGAGAAAATACATCTTAAAATATTGGTCAAAGTTCATGCAGTTTGACCTCGAGAAGTAAAACAGTAACCAGTAAAAGTGGACAGAGGGAGTAACTCAACTATATTACTCCCTCCGTTTTAAATTGATTGACATGTTTTGATTTGACACGGAGTTTAATGAAATAGAGAAGACTTTTGAATCTTGTGATCCTAAATTAAAGATATGTCAAATGTAACAAAATGACCTTTAATCTTGTGGTCTAAAACATGTCATGTGGAAAGTTGAAATTAAAGAATTGCTAAAAAAAGGAAAGAACTATTTTTTTAAAGGGACTAATAAAAAAAGTAGGTCAAATAAATTGAAACAGGAGAGTAACTCAACTATATTATTTTTTAAAATTGCTAAAGATTAAAGAATAAAATGTGTTAAAACTTATATATACATATAATTGCTAATTTCATTTGAAGAGCTAAAGTCATCATGTTTCCCCCTAAAGATTTCTAGTTATACTGTAAGAACCTATTTGGATTTGCTTTAAAAAAAATAACTTTTAAGCAATGTGATTTAAAATTAAAAATAAGTGTTTATAAATAAATAGATAAGTGTGGATAAAAAGTGCTGAAATTAAAAAAAAAAGGTTGTTAATGTGTTTGGTAAACAAGTGTTGTTAAACACTTTTTTATTGTAGGAGAAAGGGAAAGAGGGAGAAGCGGGATGAGAATGAGAGAACAGAGAGTACTTCCATACATTTTAGGATTGAAAAGTGACGGTAGTGTTGGGATTAGGAAAAATTATAAGGGATAAAAAGATAAATGTATTAGTCAAACTTAAAAAGAATTTTAAGCTAAAAGCAAAAAGCAGTGGGAGTCTCGCTTTTAGCTTTTAGTTTTTTCTAATTAGTTTTTAGCCTTTTTTAATCAGGTTTTACTTTACCAAACACCTAAAAAAACTAAAAAAAAAAAGATTAAAATCTAATTTGACCAAATTTAATATATCCAAACATTCTCTAATATTGAAAATTTTGGTAATGCGTCAAAACTTTAGTATTTTTAGCATATACATCACATACTAAATTTTCTAAAGGAGCTTAAGTACAAGAATGAATTCAATATTTTAAAAAACTTTCTGTGATATATTGAAAGATTAGTTTTATTGTAACTTTAATACAATAAATTGAAAATTTTGATACTTATTTGTTCTTCTTCTTCTTCTTCCCATTTTGGCCTTTTTGGTGGGTGGCAGAGGAACAGAAGAAGTCTAGATTTTATTATAGACACAGTATCAGCAAAGCATTCTCTAGGGCCTTATCTTGAGCTGCTAAAAGTGAAGGGAATTATATCAGTTGTAGGCGAACCAGCTCAGCCAATTGAAGTCCCTGCTACTCCTTTGATATATGGTAAATTTTTCCAATTCCTAAGGCGACCTTAACTTATAGTGTTTTGCTTAAATTTCTAAAATTAGCTTATTTTAAAATTTAATTTTTTTATAAGTGTTTTTTAAAAAAGTACTTCTGGTGGTAAGAAGTAGTTTATGTTTGACTAATAAATTCTAAAAATACTTTTGAGCAGCAATTAGTGTTTTAATCAAGTTTTTTAAACGTGTTTTAAGTGTAATTTTTCTGTGAAAGCACTTTTTAAAAGTGTTTTAAGTGTATTTTTCTCCAAAAGTTCTTTTAGGGGAAAACTATATTTTTTAGCTTTCGAAAATCAGCTTCTGCTATTTCACAGAAACACTTATTTTCTCCCAAAAGCTTGGCCAAACACCTCACTTTTTTAAAAATAAGCACTTTTTAGAAAAACTAAGGACTCATTTGGTCATAACAACCAAAAACGTATTCTCTTTATTTGATATTCACTTTATTTGTTATTAACTTTAAAGTTGAAAATAGAGTTGGAGTTGTGCTTGACCATAGTATTTTCAAAAATATTTTAGACTATTGAGTTGGTGTAGTATTTAAAAATAAAGTGAGAGGAAAAATTGAATCCAAAAATAATGAATACATCTCAAGAGGCGTTTTTCAAAAAATTAAAAATTGTGAAAACATATTCCGGAATATGTTTTTGATTTTTATGGCCAAACAAGTATTCTGGAATAAAGTGAAAACGCATTCAGAAATATTGTGAATAATATTTATGGCGAAACGCCTACTAAGCACTTTTGGGGAATTTTTTTTAAGTCAAACAGGCTATAATAATACACTACAATAACAACTGAGTTCACAGTCAAATATTTATAGATGCTTAGCAAATTCTTTTAATATATGTAACGATATGGGCAAAAGTTATTGGATTTCCTTAAAATGGTATACAAGAGCCCCGAAATTATTATTCATGTCATATTCAAGTTATTTTTTATAGCAATGTCAACTTAAAATATTATAATAATAACTGAGTTCACAGTTAAATATTTATAGATGTTTAATAGATTTTTTTTTCTTGAAAAATGTTTCAGGGAAGAAAGTTATTAGGGGTAGCATTATTGGAAGTGTGAAGGAGTTACAAGAGATGATGAATTTCTGTGGCAAACACAATATCTTGTGTGACGTAGAGCTTGTTTCAACTGATAAAATTAATGAAGCCTTTGATAGACTTTCAAAGAATGATGTTAAGTTTCGATTTGTTCTCAATGTAGCTGGCCACCACCAACCCTCAAGGCTTTAGAGAGTCCTCTTTGGGACTTCCCGGCTCAAATTCGAATTTGGTTGAGTTCCAATATATGTAACGGGCATGGGTGGAAATCCAGAAAAATAAATTGTTTGTGCTTTTTCTTGTATGTAGCAGCTTTATGTGTCTTGATTTGAGTAATAAATTTCGACTTGATTTCAAATTGTAAGTTGTCATTCTATCTTATTTTCATGACGTTCCTGTTGGAGGTTTCCTACCATGAGTAAATCAAAATAATGGATCTATTAATCAGCTCTTAAGCTCCTCATGACAAGAAGCTAAGTAGTTTTTTCTTTTTTAAAAAAGAAATTGCTATAGAGTCTTGTCACATTTGGACTTGTCACACCATTAAGAAAATAATGATGACATGACTAATTTACCACACTATCCATATTAATTTATGTTTAGTAATAGATCTTTAAAACTGATTTGGAGAATAAGTAATTAATGTTAAGAATAAAACATGGAAATATAATAATTGTCTTTTCTTGATATGTTAAAAATGATAAGTAAAAATAAAAATCTATTTTTGAAATAACATAGTGGACAATCAAAAGTGAATAGAGGGAGTAATTTTAATTCGTGTAATCTATTAGTGATAGTGAGAAATTATTAAAGTAATAATTGAAATTTTGATTTGATTGAAAAGAAACATCAGTACTCAAGTGTCTTAAAATTTGAATGATTTAACGGTGTGTTGAATTTTATTTTTGAAAACGTTCTAAAAAGTAATACTCCCGCTGTCTCAATATATGTGGCATAATTTTTTTGATTGTGAATTAAGACATATTGTGGTGGGTTGATGGATACCATAAG
The DNA here is from genome assembly GCA_003996215.1 of Jaltomata sinuosa. NCBI lineage: Eukaryota > Viridiplantae > Streptophyta > Magnoliopsida > Solanales > Solanaceae > Jaltomata > Jaltomata sinuosa. The sequence continues at coordinate 24,641 of QJPP01007187.1, read as the reverse complement.
CTAGTTAATTTATAATGAATTTTTCACAATACTGAATATGTTTGGAACATGCTCTTTCTAAAAATACAACACTGTCCATAGTTTCCGGGATTTAAAGATCTCTCGTACTACAATTGATCAATCAATAGAGCGGAACAACTAGAAAAAGAAGTTAAATAAGAAAGCAGTATGATAGGTGGCAACTATCTTGTACGGTCAGGCTTAACCGGCATACTCCGATCATATATATATATATATGTAGACAAAAGTGAAGGTGGTTTTCAATTAATCCATTTATGTAATTCTCAATACTAACGTAGTCACCAGGAGAAGCCTTTTTGAATTGTGAGCACATGATGAGTAGTCATCTCAGTTTATTGTTTAAGATCTTCACAAATGTAAGATACCAATGGTCCTTATTGGGCAAATTTCCAGACCACCCAAGAGCCCGCCACTAGAACCCAACCCTTAAGAGGCTAAGGTCCAAGGGGCTACCGCAGAAAGTAAGCTTCACATGTAACCTTAAGGAATATCAAAAGTTACCCGGAATTCCTAGCGAGGACTTTGCCTGCTATTCATTCCTAAATCCCTTTCACCCTTAACTAGCTAACTCGATGGGACGCCAACAACGGGAATGCCAAAAGCAACACCATAGAGTCGAGTGATGAAGCTCAGGATTCTGCCGTTAGTGTGAAGCAAGTAAGGAATGCCACAATCTGATCACAGGTAAAGAGGTCCTAGTGTCTGTCTAGTTACTAGTGAGACTGATGATGGATCTTGAGTGGCAAGTGGTAGCAGCAGCAACAACAATAACAACATACAATCCCACAAAGTGGGGTCTGGGGTAGGTAGAGTGTACGCAGTTCGTACCACTACCTCAGAGGCGAGGTAGAGAGACTGTTTCCGATAGACCTCCGGCTCAGGACGAAAACAGGCTAGAAAAGACATAATAAAAGAGTACCAAACAAAAGGTAGTAATAAAACCAACAGATAGTAACAGAAATACTACTACCACAAAATAATACTGTAATCGATCTACCCGAAACAACAAACATCACCAAAACTCCAAGAACAAGAAACTACAAGTGAAACGCTACTACTACTACTAGTACAGACCACAAAACACAGCACGCCTACCTACTAACATGGGCGCACTCAACCCTTGTGAATATTGCAGCTGTAAAACCTCAAAATAAAACACAATAAATAGATGTTCTTACAAATCATATTCTTCTTTTGGAAAAGGAAATAACAACCATATACTAGGCAATAAGTTGATTACTAGTAGATATTATCCTGCCATTAGTTACTTATACATACATACATACAAGCTAGCTAGAACTTTGTAGTTACAGTCCATGCTACTAAGAGTGGTCTTCCTCTATTTTAATACTTTTCAGTCTTTCAGAAGCTAAAAGAAACTTAGTATCATAAGAGTTAGATTCTCTATCAAGCGCGCATTGGACATGAAGAACTTCATCGAGGTCGAAATTGTAGTACAAGAAGCCTTGCTTTGAGCTTAACTCACTAGAACAATGACTGCATTTGATGACTGCCATCTCATTCTCATGAGGGTACGAATAGAGGAGTTTATAAGAAACTTTCTTGTTTGTGCCAAGGGTTAATGTCATGGGGGCACCAGCACAGCTACGATGGAGACTGAATTTACAAGCAGAGCAACGGTATGCTGCACCATTTTCTTGAGCACAAGCTGGGCATTTGAACTTTGGATGATCGGTATAGCTAGAGAGTATGAGGGGGTGATTGGGGTGAAAATGGTGTTGTATCTTTCGCGGAAGAGGGAAACAACTCGCGTCTATGAAGTAATTGCATAGATGACAAATGTAACCGGACGAAGCCTGGTTTGAACATATGGAGCAACTAATGAGTGATGCTTCATTCATTTGTTTGATTGCTTTCAGTGGATGGCGGTGGCTGAAGTGTGTAACTTCACCTAGCTGTCCTAGTTTCGGTTGTTGGCCAGGACAACTTTTTCGGAGGACTAAGGATTTCTGGACTTCAGATAGGAAACTTTGATCCCCTATAACTCCAAGCTCTTCTTCAGCAGCACACTCAAAATGGCAAATGTAATCAAACTCGCGATTGTAGAAAAGCCAAGAGGATTTCCTATTCATAACTTGGTTACAAATACCACAAAACAGGGCTGCCCCTTCACTTTCTAGTGGAAAGAAAGTGAAGAGATCAAGAGGATATTTTACCTTATGGATCAATGTCGTCGTCACAGAAGCACATTCAAGATGAAGATCAATTTCACACAAGTCACAATGATAGTAAAATGAAAACAGTGAGTGGTGAGGACAAGAGTTGTCATATCCACATGCCACACAATGGAATTCAGTGCCCGAACCTCTCTTTTCAGCCACAGCCACCAGTTCATTTTCAATTTTCGAATGCCAAAGAGCGATTGAAGGAATGGGAACAAGGGTGAGTGAGTGCATAGGGTGAAAATCATGCCGAATTCTTTTAGGAATGTTAGAGCATACCTCGTGGAGAAAGTAATGACAATGATCACAACCATAAGATACCCCAGAAATTATAATAGTACACATGTTGCATCTTATAAGTTCTGTTCCTCTGAGATGGAATCTTAGCAGAGGATGCCTGTGGCTGAAATGCACCAGATCACCATCACGAAGACAAGGCACTTTTGCTAAAACACCAGATCCTGATTCCTCTTCTCTTGTTATTTCTCTTTGTGTCTTTCTCTGCCTCTTCCTAAATCTGTACAGAACAACTTGCTGGCCTTTTGCTTCATCCAACTGATCTTCTGCTTGCGAAGCATCTGATTTTTCCTTCTTAGCTGTTTCTATCTCTCCTTCTTTGGGCTGAGATATACTTTGAGGATGGTGAGTTGGCAACTGAAGAAGAAATTTGAGCACACAATAAAGCAGAACAATAGCTGGTAGCCATATAGAAAGACCTAGTAAATAACCAAATTCCAAGTTGTCATCGTCAAAGCGCAAGCATAGCATCTTCTTGTCTATATTACTCCTCCTTATCACCAATTTCTCTTAGAGCATTAACTGCTTGTCGAACGACCACAGATTTCTGCCAACTTTCAGCAAGATATTCGATTTCAATATCGATGCTTCAAAGGCTGGGGGAGCAGGATTTAGAGTCTGTTCAATCTTGCTTCAAGACTTGATCATAATCATTGAAATAGCATAGGACAAGTGAAATTATTGAAAAAGCAAAAGCTAAGAAGCCAATAAGTCAAAAGTAAAAAAGGCAAAAACAAGGAGAAGATGGGTAGGAAAAGTAGAAAATAAAGAAAGACTTCAGTTTTACAAGTCACTTGCCTTTTGCAAAGATTCCTTTTACTGAAAAAAAAAAGTTCTTGTTCTTTGTTTTGAAAGGATGTCGATTTTTTTTTTGGCAAATTTATACAACTAGACAATGTGTCTATAGGCCTTTTATTAATAAAATAATTAAAAAAAATAATCTTTAACAGGGATAAGTAATAAGCAAGGGGTCTAGGCCTTATCTATCAATCCTACTGAAGTAACGAACCTGTACTAACTAACAACCATGAAAAAAAAAAGAGCTAGAGAGAACTAGGTATTCCATGATCATCACAGAATTTATAATACACCCTATAATTATATTAAACACGAGGATACTTAAATAATGTAAAATTATAAAAGGCAGGACAAAACTTAGATTGTAAATTATATTTGCGACCGTGAATCCTTCTGTAAACCATGAGTCCTCAACTTATCTCTCAGAACTTTTCCACGTTAGAATTTACGAATTGTATGTTAAAAGTTAAACCTGTCAAACGGGCCGGTCCGGGTCAGACCGGCCCACTAAACTTGCAGCCCACCGATTTCACGGACTAGGCCGGTCCGGGTCCAAAATAAATGGGCCGGTCCGGTCCGGGCTGTGTTGAGCAAAATGCTCAGCCAGCCCAGCCCAGGCCCGTCACCCATTACGAATATACTTGTGATGCATATAGAATATTCACTATATGGTATACTTGTGATGCATATAGAATATTCACAATATGATATACTTGTGATGCATATAGAATATTCACTATATGATATACTTGTGATGCATATAGAATATTCACAATATGACATACTTGTGATGCATATAGAATATTCACTATATGACATACTTGTGATGCATATAGAATATTCACTATATGATATACTTGTGATACATATAGAATATTCACAATATGATATACTTGTGATGCATATAGAATATTCACAATATGATATACTTGTGATGCATATAGAATATTCACAATATGATATACTTGTGATGCATATAGAATATATTCACTATATGATATACTTGTGATGCATATAGAATATTCACAATATGATATACTTGTGATGCATATAGAATATATTCACTATATGATATACTTGTGATGCATATAGAATATTCACAATATGATATACTTGTGATGCATATAGAATATTCATTATATGATATACTTGTGATGCATATAGAATATTCACTATATGATATACTTGTGATGCATATAGAATATTCACAATATGATATACTTGTGATGGATATAGAATATTCACTATATGATATACTTGTGATGCATATAGAATATTCACAATATGATATACTTGTGATGGATATAGAATATTCACTATATGATATACTTGTGATGGATATAGAATATTCACTATATGATATACTTGTGATGCATATAGAATATTCACAATATGATATACTTGTGATGCATATAGAATATTCACTATATGATATACTTGTGATGCATATAGAATATTCACTATATGATATTCTTGTGATGCATATAGAATATTCACAATATGATATACATATGATGTATATAGAATATTCACAATATGATATACATGTGATGTATATAGAATATTCACAATATGATATACATATGATGCATATAGAATATTCATATAGAATATTCACAATATGATATACTTGTGATGTATATAGAATATTCATATAGAATATTCACAATATGATATTCATATGATATATAAAATATATATACATATAACAAATATATACTAATTATACAAATATATATAAAATATATATAAAATAGATGATAGACAAGAATTAAATTTTTACTACCACTACTACTTCCGGGACATAAATTTTTAACACTTTTACCAAGTTGTCTTACTTTATCCATTTTATAAATTAAATTAATAAATATTAAATACGCAAAAAATAATACAAAAAGATATTCAACAAATAATATACTAATTAAAAGTAAGAGATAGAACGATTATACCAAATTATCGGAGACAAACAAGTAATTAAGCAACCGTAAATTGATGAATTGAACACTTGAACTTTTTCCAACTTGATGTTGTTGATAGCAAAATAATAAAGTAGATATTGCTAGAAATCAATATAGAAAATCAGAAAATTGAGAGAGAATGAGAAGTATTTTGTAATAAAAATGATGAAATTTAGAAGGTATTTATATATGAAAAATGGGTGAATTTTTAAAATGGAGGAGAATTGAACGTTGGCCCAAACGGCATTGTAACCGTTGGACCAACGTTCAACAATAAATGAAAAGACTGCCATTATCAACATAGCCTGAAAAGGCTATTATAGGGCCTAGGGGCTAGGGCCTGCAGCGGCCCACAGCAGGCCTAGTGACAGCGGCCCACGTGGGCTGTCAGCAGCCCAAGTCCCAAAGCCCAAATGCCCATTCAAATTTTTTTTTTTTTTTTAATACCAGGCCGGTCCGGTCCGGTGCACCGGTGGGCCAGGTCCGGTCTCAGAACTGGGCTGGTCTCCCGGGTTGCCAGGCCTGGCCGGCCCAGCCCATGTCCGGGCCCATGAACCCGAGTACCTTTTCCGGTGTTGGGCCAGCCGGTCCGGTTCGCTATTTGGGCCGGTCTTACTGGTTCGGTCCGGGTCAGACCGGCCCAGTTGACACTCTTATTAAAAGTACGACCTTGAATCCCTTTATGGAGCCAAACATTTTCACACTTTTACGGTGGTATATGAAATATATATATGGACCATAGAAGTTGTCTTGCTCAACTTAACAATGATTTCACAAGTTGGGACCCACAAGTTTTTGAATTTTAGGTTCAGAAACCAACTATCCATACCCCCACGGTATTGCCCAACCCTAATTTTGACTAACCCATGAAAAATGAAGGGGTTTTAAGCCCTTGAAAATTTTCCCTAACTATGAAAAAACCTAAGTTGAAGCTACCATGAAGATGACCTAATTCTTTAGGTGTACACTAGCAAGTGGTACAAGCTGATGCATATGCTTAAACTAGTTAAGAAGAAGAAGAAGAAACAAAATAGGAAAATGAAAGAGAAAAACTAGCTAACAATCCAAAATTGGATAATAATGATATTGATAGTGAAATCAGTGTAGCTACAACTATTCATACCCCTTCACTACTCTGGCACTTGTACTACCTGTCCTTAACCTTCACAAAATTGATAGGGACTAATTGAGCTAGTAATAATAAACTAAAGGGACTAAAATAGAAATTACATAGACTTGAAATATAAGACAACATAACTTAAACCAATAACTATTTTAACGGCTAAGTACTCTCTATTGAGCGTAAGCTAATCCCTCTTCAATGTCAACATCTCTCCTTTCATTTCTATTTGCATCATTGCCTACCCCTTGAAGAACTTCCTTGTCCTCAAGAAAGAAACCTGGAAACCTAATCTTCAGTCCTTGCAGGTCCTCCCAAGTCAGTTGATCTTCTGGCAGTTGCACTACTAAAAACAGCTCAAAAAGGGACGGATATGAAAGCGACGGACAACGTCGTTCTTGAAAAGCGACGGAAAAAGCGACGTTGTCCGTCGCTTTTCTATTTTTTTTTTAATTAATAGTTTTTTTTTACAAAAGCGACGGACAAGTCTCTTTTTTCGTCGCTTTTTTGGCGGATTTTTGCGCCAAAATTATTTACAAATAATTATTTTTTATTATAAGCAACGGACAGCGTCGCAATTATTAAAAAAAATTTAAAAATAATTTTAAAGAAAGCGACGCTGTCCGTCGCTTTCTTTAAAATTTAATTTATATTAAAAAAAATAGAAAAGCGACGGACAACGTCGCTTTTGTCCGTCGCTTTTCGGTCAATACGCGGTCAACTCATTTAAAAAGCGACGCTGTCCATCGCTTCTTTAATTATACAGAGACCCAACGGGGTCTCTTTCCCTCATTTCTCTCTTTCTCTTTTCTCTCCTCCTCTCCTCCTCTCCTCCTCTCCTCTCCTCCTCCACTGCTCCGCCGCTCCCTCCACCGCCAGCCTCCTCTCTCCAACCTCCTCTGATTTTGAGGTTAGTTGTTTTGTTTATTTGAAGGTTAGAATTTAATTTGGGTATTTTTATTTTAAAAAATTGATAGTGAATTCTAGACTATGGTATGTTGTTGTTGTTGAACTCTAGACTAGGGTGTATATGTTATTGTTGTTATTGTTGAATTCTAGACTAGGATCTTAAAAAATTGATAGTGAAAATTGATATATGAAAAAATTGATAGTGAAAAATTCATTTTTTAGATTTTTTTCTTAATTTATGAACTTTAATTAGTTTAGGCTTGCTATTAGTTTGTGAACCTTAGTTTAGACTTGCTATTAGTTTGTGAACCTTAGTTTAGGCTTGCTATTAGTTTGTGAACCTTAGTTTATGTAATGCTTGCTATTAGCTTGTGAACCTTAGTTTAGGCTTGCTATTAGTTTGTGAACCTTAGTTTAGGCTTGCTATTAGTTTGTGAACCTTAGTTTAGGCAATGCTTGCTATTAGCTTGTGAACCTTAGTTTAGGTTCTTTTTTGAACTTGAATTATATAGGTTCTTGAATTAGCTAGGTTCTTGAATTTGGAATTAGGTTCTTGAATTAGATTATTAACTTGAATTTGGGAACTTTCAATTTGAAATAGGTTCTTCAATTAATTTTGGGTTTTGTTTTAGAATCTTGAATTAGTTTTCAACTTTAACCTTTTGAATTAGGTTCTTGAATCTTAGTTTTTTTAAGTTAAGCTTTTTTAAGTTAAGTTTGTTAGTTTAAATTGTTAGTTTTGAGTTAAGAATTAGTTTTCAACTTTAGGTTCTTTTTTGAACTTGAATTTGGAATTAGAATTTGGAATTAGAATTTAGAATTAGGTTCTTGAATCTTAGTTTTTTTAAGTTAAGTTTTTTTAAGTTAAGTTTGTTAGTTTAAATTGTTAGTTTTGAGTTAAAAATTAGTTTTCAACTTTAGGTTCTTTTTTGAACTTGAATTAGGTACTTGAATTTGGAACTTGAATTTAGAATTAGGTTCTTGAATCTTAGTTTTTTTAAGTTAAGTTTGTTAGCTTAAATTGTTAGTTTTGAGTTAAGAATTAGTTTTCAACTTTAGGTTCTTTTTTGAACTTGAATTAGGTACTTGAATTTGGAACTTGAATTTGGAATTAGGATTTGGAATTAGAATTTAGAATTAGGTTCTTGAATCTTAATTTTTTTAAGTTAAGCTTTTTTAAGTTAAGTTATTAGTTTAAATTATTAGTTTTGAGTTAAGAATTAGTTTTCAACTTTAGGTTCTTTTTTGAACTTGAATTAGGTACTTGAATTTGGAACTTGAATTTGGAATTAGGATTTGGAATTAGAATTTGAAATTAGGTTCTTGAATTAGATTATTAACTTGAATTAGGTTCTTGAATCTTAGTTTTTTTAGGTTAAGCTTTTTTAAGTTAAGTTTGTTAGTTTAAATTGTTAGTTTTGAGTTAAGAATTAGTTTTCAACTTTAGGTTATTTTTTGAACTTGAGTTAGGTACTTGAATTTGGAACTTGAATTTGGAATTAGGATTTGAAATTAGAATTTGAAATTAGGTTCTTGAATCTTAGTTTTTTTAAGTTAAGCCTTTTAAAGTTAAGTTTGTTAGTTTAAATTGTTAGTTTTGAGTTAAGAATTAATTTTCAACTTTAGGTTCTTTTTTGAACTTGAATTAGGTACCTGAATTTGGAACTTGAATTTGAAATTAGAATTTGGAATTAGGTTTTTGAATTATATTATTAACTTGAATTAGATTCTTGAATCTTAGTTTTCTTAAGTTAAGTTTGTTAGTTTAAATTGTTAGTTTTGAGTTAAGAATTAGTTTTCAACTTTAGGTTCTTTTCTGAACTTGAATTAGGTACTTGAATTTGGAACATGAATTTGGAATTAGGTTCTTGAATTTGGAATTAGGTTTTTGAATTTTGAATTAGGTTCTTGAATTAGATTATAACTTGAATTTGGGAACTTTGAATTTGAAATGGGTTTTTGAATTAGTTTTGGGTTTAGTGTTTATACTCTTGAATTAGTTTTCAACTTTAGGTTCTTTTTTATGAACCTTGAATAATGCTTGTTAGTTTAGGATAGTCTTGTGAATCTTAATTAGTTTAGGTTAGTCTTGTGAGTTATGTGAATAATTATATGTAAGTGTTATTGTTAAGAAAATGAGGAACTTTGAATTAGGTACTTGAATTTGGAACTTGAATTTGGAATTAGGTTCTTGAATTAGGTACTTGAATTTGGAATTAGGATTTGGAACTTGAATTTGGAATTAGATTCTAACTTGAATTTGGGAACTTTGAATTTGAAATAGGTTTTTGAATTAGTTTTGGGTTTAGTTTTTATACTCTTGAATTAGTTTTCAACTTTAGATTCTTTTTTGTGAACTTTGAATAATGCTTGTTAGTTTATGATAGACTTGTGAACCTTAATTAGTTTAGGTTAGTCTTGTGAGTTATGTGGATATTTATATGTAAGTGTTATTGTTAAGAAAATGAGGAACTTTAAATTAGGTACTTGAATTTGGAATTAGGATTTGGAACTTGAATTTGGAATTAAGTTCTTGAATTAGATTATTAACATGAATTAGGTTCTTGAATCTTAGTTTTTTTAAGTTAAGTTATTTTAAGTTAAGTTTGTTAGTTTAAATTGTTAGTTTTGGGTTAAGAAGTTTTCAACTTTAGGTTCTTTTTTTAAACTTGAATTATATAAGTTCTTTTTTAAGTTAAGTGTTAGTTTATTACTTAATGTTAGTTTGTGAACCTTGAATATCTTGCTAGTTTATGTTAGTCTTTGTGAACCTTAGTTTAGGTTAATGCTTGCTATCATTTCCCTATACTTTTCGATATTTTGACACTTTTTTAAGTTATTGAATAATTTGTAGGTCCTTTTGGTGGACCTTTTATGTGTTTAGTGATATTATTACTTCGTATTTAGTTTCTTGTTATGATTGAATTTTATTATGAATGTTGTGGAAGCAATTAGTGCTGATTTGGGCTATTTTGAATTAGTTTTGTAAATGACAGGTGGTGCATATTGAAAATGTAGATTTTTATAGCTGGAAAAAATGCAGAAAAGCAACGGACAGGGTCTCTTTTGTCCGTCGCTTTTCTGGAATTATTTTAAAAAAATACCCAAAAAAAGCTTTCTTGAAAAAATTTACCAGGAAAAGCGACGTTGTCCGTCGCTTTGTTCTTCAAGTTCAAGAACGAAGCGACGAAGTCCGTCGCTTTTCTGGAAAAAATAATTAAAAAAAGAAATTCATCGATTTTTACTTGGCGATGCAGTCCGTCGCTTTTAAAGTGACGGTGTCCGTCGCTTTTGCCATTTTCCCATGGAAGTGACGCCGTCGCTTTTGGCCAAAAAAGTGACGGCCAACGTCCCTTTTGGCCATCTCTTTTTAGCTTTTTTTTAGTAGTGTTGTGTCCATTGTACCAGCACCTGTGTAATGGCCTTATTTCCCTTATTGATCATTCTTCTATCCATGATTACCCTAGGATTAGGACAATAGGGGCTAGTAAAATCCAGTACATGGGGGTGATTGAATGTCCCAGGCAATTTGTGACAAGGTTTAAGAAGAGAAACATGGAAGGTGGGATGTATGGACACCTGAGGAGGTGAAGCTAATTTGTGGGTCACTGATCCAATCTTTTGCATTACCTGGTAGGGGCCATAATATTTAGCTGTGAACTTTTTAAAATGGACAGAAGAGAGTGAGACTTTCCTATAAGGCTGTATTTTCAAGTATACCCAATCCCCTGCAGTACACTCTATCAAATCTGTGGCTATTAGCTAAGGAAGTCATCCTTTGCTGACCCTTGGATGGATGGAACTTCAGTAATTTTGTCTTAAGCTCCCTAATTAACAAGCTTTTGTCCACTTGTTCATCAGCAGCATCCCCTGGTAAATATGGAAGGTGAATTGGGGTAGTTGGCCATATAGTGCTTCATAGGAAGAAGTTTGTATTGCAGAGTGATGGGTGGTGTTGTACCACCATTCAGTCAATGGTAAGAATAAGAACCAATCCTAGGGAGAATCAGTGCAATAACATCTCAAATAAGTCTCTAAACTCCTGTTAAGCACCTCAGTTTGCCCATCTAATTGAGGATGATAAGCTGTTGAGGTGCTCAATGTAACTCCATGAGCTGAAAATAATTCCTGCCATATATTGCTCACAAACACAGGGTCCCTATCACTTACAATATTTTCTGGCATTCCATGTAACTTGTAAATATTATCCAAGAACAATTGAGCTATATCTGCAGCTAAATAGGGGTGAGACACTCCTATAAAATGATCATACTTTGTTAATCTGTCCACTACCACCCATATCACTGATTTCCCTTTTGACTTAGGCAATCCCTCTATGAAATCCATGCTAATGCTAAACCAAGAACCATGAGAAATTGCCAAAGGCTGTAACAACCCAAGGTAGGGAGAAGGATCATACTTACTCCTTTGACACGCCTCACATTGTTTAACATAAATAGTTATATCATCTTTCAACCCCTTCCAATAGAACAAAGAAGATACCTTCCTGTAGGTGCTGTTGATTCCCGAGTGTCCCCCAATTGGTTGATTATGCCAAATCTGCAGTATTTCCTTCTTAAGCTCAACATCATCTCTAATCACAAGTTTACCATTTCTTCTCAATTGTTGTTTGAAGAAGGTATACTGGTGATGTTCCCCACCTTGAGCTTGCACTGTCTTGATCAACTCTTGTAATTATGCATCTTTTTGCTAGCACTCCACTATAGATTGAAACAAATCCTCACCCGCAGTGTTCACATGAATTGCAGCCACCTCCCCAACTGGTAATCAAGATAGTGAGTTTGCAGCTTTGTTTTCCTTCCCCTTTTTGTGTTCTATTTCAAAATCAAATTGCATGATTTTGGTGATCCACTTCATCTGTGTACCGGTGTGCAACTTCTGGTCCAACAAGTACTTTAAAGCTCTTTGATCAGTTCTGACCAAAAAATTCCTACCACTAAGGTACTGAAACCACTTAGTTATGGCAAGAACCAAAGCCAAGAGCTTCTTGTCATATACAGACAGAGCTTGGTTCTTTTATGAAAGGCCTTTACTGATATAAGCTATGGGGTGACCCAACTGCATCAACACAACTCCAATTCCAACATCACATGCATCAGTTTCAACCACAAATTGGAGGGTGCTCTTAGGTAATGACAACACTGGAGCACTATTTAGGGCCTTCTTCAACTCTTGGAATGCTAAAGTGGCCTTGTCAGTCCAATTAAATCCCTCTTTCTTCAACAGATCAGTTAATGGTTTACTGATCATTCCATAATTTTGAATTAATCTTCTGTAGTATCCTGCAAGTCCCAAAAAAACCCTTAGTTGCTTGATGTTGATGGGAGTAGGCCATTCTTTTCCTGCTGAGATCTTCTTTGGGTTTGTGGTTACTCCTTCAGCTGAAATGAAGTGCCCCAAATATTCAATCTTATCATAAGCAAAAGAGCATTTAGACTTCCTAAGGACAAGCTGATGTTTCCTTAACAGACCAAAAGTCACTCTTAAATGGCGTAAGTGTTCCTCCATGCTTTTACTAAAGACCAAAATATCATAAAAAAACACAAAGATGAACTTCCGCAAGTGTTCTTGAAAGACATAGTTCATTAGACTCTGAAAGCTAGATGGAGCATCGGTGAGGCCAAAAGGCATTACCAAATACTCATAATGTCCAACATGTGTCTTGAAAGCAGTTTTGTCCACATCACTTGGATGCATCCTAATCTGGTGAGAACTAGACCTTAGATCCAATTTAGAGTACACCCTAGAACCACCCAGCTCTTCCAATAACTCTTTTATAATTAGGATTGGAAACTTGTCTTTAATGGTAATCTTGTTCAAAGCTCTATCGTCAACACAGAGCCTCCAAGAGCCATCTTTCTTTCCTACCAAAACCACTGGAGAAGCATAAGGACTAGAGCTAGGCTGCACAATGCTCTATTCCAACATTTCTTGCACCAATTCATCAATAATATCCTTTTGAGTGGAAGATTCCCTATAGGGCTTCATGTTGACTGGATTACTGCCTCTCAACAAGGGAAGCTTGTGATCAAAGTGGTCCCTGTGAGGTAGTAGTCCTTTAGGCTCATAAAATAGCTCCTCAAATTCTTCAACAAGGCTTCCCAATTCTGGTTGGACCTCTATCCTTTGCAGCATGACCTTACTATTGCTCTTTTCAGGACTGAGGATCCTAATCATGAACAATTGAGCATCTTCTTTGGCCATTTTATCTAAAGATTTGACATCCACAGTCTTAATCCTTGGGGTTTTCCCATGCAATAAGTGTCTTTTGTTGTCATTATTGAATTCCATGGTTAGCTTCTTGAAGTTCATTAGTAGGTCCCCTAAAATTAGCATCCATTGCACACCAAGAACCATATCACAGGTTCCCAAGTTCAGTAGCAAAAAATCATCCTGGAAAGTAGTTCCTTGTAGCAACCACTTGAGGCTCTTGCACATTTCAGTGGCTTGTACAGTGCTACCATCAACCACACTAACTGCTTGAGGTGTTACCTCCTGGGTCACATAGCCAAACCTCCTTGCTACAACATTGTCTATGAAGTTGTGAGTGCTACCAGTATGGATTAGCACATTCACTGGTCTTTTTTTTTTATACCCAGTCACCCTTAAGGTTTGAAAACTAGTTACCTCATTCAGTGCATTCAAAGAGATTGACACTCCTTCAGTTTCCTCTACATCCACAATTTCTTCCAATTGATCTTCTGGCCCTCTTTCTCCCATATCTTTAATTTCTAGTACACCGAGTTATTGTTGCCCCCCTTCTTCTACCCCGTCTTAGTCTCTTTCAGTTCTATCAAGTACAATTGTCTATTTGTTCTACATTTGTGGACAGGGAAAAATTTATCATCACAAAAATAACACAAACCCTTGAGCCTTTTCTCATTCATATCTTTTATGGTCAGTTTCGTTCCCCTAGTCTTGTTACCAGAGCTGGATTTGTTCCATTGAGCATTGAGCTGGGTTGTTTTTGGTGGGTGTTGTTTCTGATTTTGATAAAGGATCACATTGTTGGATCTAGGTGCTAAAAAAGAGGACTGGAATGAATTTGGTCAACGGATTTTGTGCTGGGCTAGGTAAGAAGATTCTTGGAGTCTGGCTAGATAATAAGCTTGTGGTAAAGAAGTAGGTCGATGAGCCTTAACACTGTCCTTAAACTCACCTTTCGATCCTGCAATGAACAAGCTAATTGCATATTCAGTAGAGAGGGTCAAATGAGTCATAGCTTTATCAAACTTGTCCTGGTACTCTTGCACACTTCCCACTTGGTTTAACACTTTGATTTCTGCTATGGGGTCATCAAACTCAGCCCCAAACCTGTCTATTAGTGCGTACAAGTATTCATCGTAGCTGGGATAAGGTAAATGGTATTTGCTGCGCATGAAGGCTTGATGCCATTCAATAGCAACCCCATCGAGATGGATAGTTGCCACCTTAATCCTTTGGGAAAATGGGACCTCATCCAGAGAAAAGAATTGTTCAATCTTATACAATCAAGTTCTAAGATCCTTACCATCAAACCTAGGAAACTCAAGTTTACCCATCCTCAATAGAATTCCTGATGGAGAAGGGCCAGGTGAACTGCCCAAAGCTTGATTTCCACCATACCGATCTGCTATTGTGCACCCCCATGATATTGGACCCCTGTTGATGGGCCTGCTCCTATTGCAGCTCCCAAATTTGAGAACTGATGGTAGCTTCCTGTGAGTGGAGGATCTAAGAACCCAAATGGACCTGTCTTTGGGGAGTAATTCTCCTATCGTGCATCCAAGTTGGGTAAGTTCTTGCCCCGATATAATTGATTCCGATTGGATTCTAGGGATTTCTTTAGCTCCATAAAAACCTTATCTCTATCTACCTCTATCCTGCTTTGTCTCTTAGAGATGTGCGAGACTTCTGCTGAGATATTTTCCATAGCCTCCATCAACTTCCATAATTCTATCTCTATTTCCACAGTGCGAGAATACACTGCTCTGATACCAAATGATGCGTATGCTTAAACTAGCTAAGAAGAAGAAGAAACAAAACAGGAAAATGAAAGAGAAACACTAGCTAATAATCCAAAATTGGATAATAATGATATTGATAGTGAAATCAGTGTAGCTATAACTATTCATACTCCTCCACTACTTTGACACTTGTATTATGTTCTTCCACTTGTCCTTAACCCTAACATAATTGACAGGGACTAATTGAGCTAATAATAAACGAAAAGGATTGAAATAGAAATTACATAGATTTGAACTATAAGACAACAGAACTTAAACCAATAACTACTTTAATGGCTAAGTACTCTTTATTGAGCTTAAGGTATTCCTCTTCAATGTCAACATCTCTCCTTTCATTTTCATTCGAATCACAAGCAATTGCATATCTTTAAAGGAAGTGCTAGAGTCAAAAACTTGGTGGGATTGCTATCAGGGGCGGCTCAAGTACATTAGTGGCCTAAGGTCAAAATCGAATGAAGGCTTTAAAACTTTGAAGAAAGATTAATAGATATTTTTATAAAATTTACTTTTTTTATTTCTTAAGATGCAAAGTTGTTGATAATTTTTTATAATCGATCTTCTAATATTTTTTTTTTCAATTTAATAACATAACCAATGCATTTAATCTTTCTTAAAACATAGTACTCTAGATATATTAAACTTCTTCTAATAATTTTTTTCTTTTATATAAAAAGTTTATTTTTCTACCGACAGTATTCAATATTTTTTTTTTTAAAAACCTATAATTTATTGTTACTAAAAAAATGAGGCCCCTCAAATTTGGGAGTCTAAGGCCGTTGCCTTTTTTCTTATAAGTTAGAGCCGACAATGGTTGCTATGTGTGTGTGCGTGAGACATAAGAGACAAAGGAGAGTATTAGGGTGAGAGGAACAATGGAGTAAGTGTGTGCATGTGTCTCCATGAGTTTTTAGTGAGGAACTTTTGGGTTTTGATCGTGGGGAAATGTTGAGGAAGAAAAATATGAAAGGGAAGAGGAAAATGTGGGAAATTCCGAATTGTGAGAATGAAAGGTTTAGGTTTGGGGTTTTATACCCGAGCCCAAAGTACGGGACCATCTATGATTGTGGATTGTATTTTACAGTCCAAACCATGATTCATAGAAGT
The DNA here is from genome assembly GCA_003996215.1 of Jaltomata sinuosa. Taxonomy (NCBI): domain Eukaryota; kingdom Viridiplantae; phylum Streptophyta; class Magnoliopsida; order Solanales; family Solanaceae; genus Jaltomata; species Jaltomata sinuosa. Next base: position 8,224 of record QJPP01007187.1, on the reverse strand, counting down.
TCTCAATCCTTTTTGGATTAAAGTTCAATCCACGGTCATAAATTGGACCATGAAATCCACTTACGGTCCGTGGATTCCTTAACTGGACCATGCATTAGCATTTTTCATTTATAGTCATACATATGGTCGTGGAATCCATGTACGGAACTATACCTTTCACCGTGAAAAAGTCCCGAGACTTATTTTTTTGCAAAAAATTCTAGATCCCTTCTCTGACACTCCTACAATGTATTCCCCTTTTCTTTTTGAGTCCTTCATCACAACACACATCAAAAACCAAGGGGAAAAAATCAATTTAAGAAAAATAAAAAATCTTGAGTTGCCTCCCAAAGAGCGATTGATTTAACATCGCGTCTCGATGTAGGTATCACATCAAGGTGGTAAGTATGGGTTGCCTTTCAATTATCACCTGATTTAACGTTATGACACGACGCATGCCAACCTATTAATGATCAACACCATAAACCAGACAACCCAACACATGGGGCTTGTCTCTACTCTTGCTTTTGTCTATCACATCTTTATATTTCTTGAGTAGTTTCAACACCATTTTTTACCTCTATGTCAGTAAACAAAGCGAAGATGATTACTGATTTCTTATAGTATGACTTAGGAACTCACACCTTACCTCTAACAATAGTGTCTTTGGCTCAGAAGCTTCATGCACTTCATATAGTACTTTGATCACAGAGATTTTGACATAGGCTCTTGGTAGCTCAGTTCCCATACTATCCTTAAAAGTCACCTCATCACCCTTCACACTGAATTTTATTTCATTTTTTTCAAGTCTATGAGAAGTATTTCTGTTGCAGGAAAGGGTCTCCCAAGAACGACTAAAAGTGATTGGAAATTGAATATGAAATTTTAAAAAATTAGGATAAGGGTATCTATTTTGATTTGGAAGGCTAAAGTTTTATCTTCGAAAAGTGAGATTTAAATTTAGAATGATGTGATTACTTGGGTCTTATTTAGATTTTTGTGATAGTATCATGTGTTAATCAGATCGGGTGTAAATTATTGATTATTCCTAGATTAAGAAGTCTACGAAAATTCTTGGCCTAGAGGTATCTTAAATTCCATGATGGTTTTGAGTTTGATAACTAGTGAGGTTCAAATATCAAGTGACTGACATGATAAAATCGGTGGGAAAATGATTTAAGGTTTACTATGGTGGGTGATTTCGTAGTATTTTCAAGTTAATGAGTTAAGGTTGATTTTTTAGTCAATAATATTTCTTCATTTAATAGCCAAAAAAATATTTACAAGTACATCATCAGCACTTGTGGACAAACTGCTTTAAGGATCTATAATTCAAGATTCTCTAATCTAGAAATCCAAGTAGAACTAAAGCCTGGGGTGTTCTAGTTTGAGGTTGATTGGTAAAGAGAGTTGTCAACATGGTTTGGATTGAAAATCAAATTTTCTATGGTAGGACTACATTTGTGATATTTGACTATGTTGAAATGTGGATTAGTTAGATAAGAGAGATTGAGAATGTCGATTATGTGTTACTTGAAAGAATTTGTGCATGGAAAGGAAAATGGATTACATTATTTATTATTTTTGGGATTGATAACTAGAGGCGTAACTAGATGTTGCACTCTGCGATTTATGGTTTAGTGTATGGAATAATAGGCCATGGTCCTTGTGCCAAAGAGTTTAGAGTGATGAGTGAGTTGAGGGAAAGACAAGAGGTTCATATATTAGGGAATTATTTAGAATTATATGAAGTTCTATCAACAATGTGTGATTAGTATGAGTTGAGAAATGTTAATAAAGAGGACATCGAATATAGATCCTTGGTGCAGAGTTAAAAAATTATATGTTTTTCATCCTTTGAATTTAGGAAAGACAACACAAGGTGAAACACTCATTATTGAAAGATGTAATGGGTTAGCATAGACTTATGAAGGGCTTAGTAGTGATTTTGTGAAGATTTGGGATTAGTTCGGATAATTATCAGTGATGTGTGAGTGATTGTGCATTTTTACACTGGGTTGGATTGTTCAAGTTATGCCAGATGGATTACAGATTTATTACTCGAAGGATTTATAGTTATATATTCACTTATTGAAGATTTTAGGTGGAATTGGTACGACCTTGTTGATGAGAACTATACAGACAGTTACAAGGAGTTACACAGATGTTTGGTTATGTATAGAGGACATATGCATAAGACATGTAAAGCTTTTGAGGTGATAAGTTGGCTTTTACAGAATTTGACTTGAGAACAGAATTACTGGAATACAGGGTGAAGCATACCTTTTGAATATTTGTATAGAATTGGATGTCAGTTCTGACTCAGTAGCTTCAGCTCAATGAAATAAAGACTTAAAATTGATGCAATATGCCTAGGATAAGGCCAATTTCTGATAGAAATGCTTAGAATCGGCTCAAAACAAGTAATGATCCTTTTATAATAGAAGGAAGTCATGATTCAGACTTGTGATGAGTGACAATATTTTTTTCTAAGGGTTCTTAGACTAATGATGACTCTGAAAGTGTGAAAGAAAGATTTGTAGGATCAGGGTATTTTATAGGTACAAAGTGAATGGATTTTGGCTACAACTATCAAAGTATGGTAACTATGATGAGTTTCTTATGTTGATTTTGTTTAGGACTATGATTATGATCAATTCAGGTATTGCATACAGAGACAATTCAAATATATGAGCATCAGTTATTTGGATGAGTTTTGGTTTTGAATAATGGGGGTTCAGTCTTAAAGGCTAAAACAAAAGAGGATGACTGTTAGGATGAACTAGTGGTACTATAAATATAATATTTACTTGAGAGTGCTTTCATATGTTTTACCAGGGGTAATTGCAGTTGCTCTACAATCTTGATACTTTCCTAGTCCATTCGAGAATGAACGAATATTTAAGTAGTGGATGATATAATGATCCACATAGTTATTTTGTTCTTTGAAATCTGTCTCTTCAGTTTGAACCTTTTCGTAGTTCCATTATGTTGTTTATGAATTGCGAGAATGGGTAGAATTATTTTTGAGGTGATCAGATGAGGATTGGGCGAGATTTTAAATTTTAAAGGTTTCATTGAGAAGTTTGATAGAAGTTAACATTTTGGATTAACGAGCTCTAAATATAATTTCAACAGTTCCGTTAGGTCTAGAATGTTGTTTTGACTTAGTTGGATGATTGGTACAAGTCACGAGGCATTTAGGAGAATTTTGGATCATTCGATGGAATTCTAGTTTACTTAAAACTTAGAATTGACATAGGTCAATATTAAGTTAAGACGACCTTGGATGGGTGATTTGATGATTTCAACAGGTCTAAAGCATATTTTATGATCAATTTGTACTATTAGTTTGTGTACGAGAGGTCTAAGATGAATTTTGGGTACTTGTTCGAAATTTAGAGTTTTACATTATTGAGATTTAATAGTATCACCTAAATCAATAAGCTCCAAAGGATGTTTTGATTTGATCATTAGATTTGTATCATGATTTTGGAACAGTTGAAAAAATAATCGTCCCTTTTCAAGTTTTTATGAGGGAGATATGGTCATTTTAGTACGGACAACTGTTGCTGGTTTTATGGTGCGAAGGTTGCTCTTTGCAAATGCGGTGGGGTACCATGAATGTGAAGAAGCTTTTGGGGTTTGACTGATCGATGCAAAAAAAAAATTCATTTTTAAACATGGTGGTGTCCCACGAACACGATGAAGAAACACCTGAACAGTTTTTAAGACAAATCGCGAATTTTTAATATTTTCAATATTTTGGGAGCTAGGAAGCTCCTATTGAGGTGATTTTTGATGTGTTATTCTCGTATAACTATGGGTACGTACTTATAACCTTATTTAGTTATTTTCCAATATTATTGATTGAGTTTTTATAATTTTGACTCACAAAGTTGAGATTCGAAACCCCAAAGATAAGAAATTAATTATTTTTGTTTAAAGGATCGATTTGTAATGAGTTTTCATTAATTTTTGGAACTTATGGTCCTTGTAATTTGGGTAAATTAATTTTGACATCAATTTACTAATTTATCAATTCATCATTTTAAATTGCATATGAATGTGACAATTGGGGATTTTGAGTCTAAAGTTAAGAAATCATATTTTGATGATTTGAGTATCGATTTGAGCTCTATTTTTGATGAAATTTTATATTTGGATTCTCTACCTTATGAGTAAATTGAATTTTAATGTAAATTACCATTTTTCCCTTGGGGGCTTGGGGTTGACCTTTTGGGTGCGGAATAGAAATATAATAATATGGATATCGATAGACTAGTATTCACTCGTAGATCATATTTTTTTTTATAGTTTGGGAATATTCTGAGGCTCTTTATGAAGGAAAGACGCATTTGTGATGGTTTATGACACTTTTTCTTGGCATTCAACATAGGTTATCACTTACTCTTTTTCAGACTTAGCTTGAGTGTGAATTTATAGTGTAAAGCATGTTATAGGGTGGAAAAATAGTAGAGTTAAAGTACTTAATGAGATTTATTGATATTGTGATGTTCGTATTGCGGTTATGCCGATGAATGACTTGAGAATGGAAAAAATTGAATGATATCTTGCATTTTGGGCTGATTCATACTTTAATTTTATGTATAAAAGTGATTTGCCATGATAGAAATGATATGAAAAATGAATGAATTGAAATAGGAAGTGTGGCCTACGGAAAATATTGAGGAACTTTATTGATATTGAGGCTCGTAGCCTGCATTTGAATTAAGAATTTCATTATATTGATATCTATTGCATATGCATTCATCTTATTATTGTGCTCATATATAATTATTCATTTTATGAATTCTTGGATTGATAAAGTGGAAACAATATTTTTATGAAAGAGGATTTCATGTCTAATAGGATCTTTTCTGGGTAATTTTACTTATTCTTGAGACTGAGACTAAATTCTGATTGTGTGCTCGATGAGATTTTTTTAGATAGGTATATAGACCTCGCGAGTTTCTCAAGGATCTCACCTTTCAGCATTTTACTATAGAGGGGCGTATACCAATAAGATCATTGGTCATTGCATCACTCACTTATACTTGTTATCCTCTGAAGTATCCTTTATTGATTGTATTATTGATTGAGACTTTTTCACATGCCAGGTTATTTTTGCATTCTTTACTCGATATAGTAACTGTTTAAGCTCGGTATCTTATTATGCCAACTGAGTACTAATAGTTATATTCACCCTACGTTTCCTATATTTTTTCTGATGTAGATCCTAGTACGAGTTCCCATCGTGGTCCTTGATTTTGTTTGAGGTCTCCATGGTTCGGATTCATGGTGAGGTCCTGCCTACAAAGGCTTGACATGTGTCCTTATCTATCTTTATTTTCATTCTTTATGTTTGGATAGCGATGTATCATATGTTGTCATCTTTCTTGTATTATATTAGATGCTTTTGTATATGTGACATTGTGTCTTGGGGATTATGTTGAGTATTTAGAGATCATTTGGTTGAGAACAAGTTATCCTGAGATAATTAATTTCAGAATTAGTTATCCTGGGATCAATTATTCCACCATGTATATGGAATAACTTATCTCATAACCATGGTATAAATGGTGGAATAAATAATCTCATAACTAACTAATACCTCCAATCAAACGCAGGATAAACTAATTCTGCATTCTATCCCAAGACTATTATACCTTATACCTCACACCAAACAATCTCTCTCTCTATATATATATTTATTTACGATCCCATAGTACTACTATATATCAAGGTTATAACTACTACGTACTTTATTTAGTCTAGTATATGAAAAAGAGTGATATGCGGTGATTTGGTTTATATAATGTGTTTTTACCTTAGTTCATTTTTATTCAGTTTAAGTGTTGTACTTGAGAGTTGACTTACCTACTAAGATTGGGATGGAATAAATGCCACCATAACCCCCAATTTTTAGATCATGATAGAAGCCCTTTCACTTCAGCAAAGTCAATTGGGATAAGTGATAATCGCCTATGCATGTTTGATCCACTTTTGCGACACTACAATGGAGACACTTTGTCCGCTTCAGCAAAGTGTTGGGGTTATGGGTCTTTTTCCCTTCCTATGTGGATAAATAAAGCTCAATTTGGACCAACCCACTTTTGCCCATAGGCCCAATTCTATGGGGCATATATATAGACTTTTTTTAGGTCTTATTTCATAATCCACATAATATTTTTCAGCAGCCACACATAGAGAGAAAGAGCAGATTTTCGCACCCAATTTCAGCCCTAAATTGCCAACTTCAAATTGCGATTCCCGCTTCGTTTCTTATCCGATTGATCTGATTTTTGGAAAGCTTGTTCCTCTCATCTCAATCTTTGATTAGAAACTGACAGAGTTGGATTTGGTATCCTGTAGCTCCAGTTTTGCATCCGTGAACAGTAGCTGCATTTTTCGGTGCTTTTGCTCCTTTTATTCTCTTGTTTTTGGTGTTGTGATTTATGTAGTGTTGCTCGTTGGTTGGCACTTCTTTGGTGGCTATTTTGGAGAACATTATTGTAACTCTTGGTGATTATAGTGGAGGTTTTGGTCCCGTGGTTTTTACTCTTCACACCAAAGGGGTTTTCCACGTAAATCTTGGTGTCTCGTGTGATTGGTTTATTTTGTCTTGTCGTATTTCTTTTGGTTGATATACTTGCTGCCTTATTACCATTGTGCTTGGTTTGTTTTTCTTCTCTTGGTTCAAATTGAAAGGGAAAGTTTAGACTTGGGTATTCTTCCGCTGCTACCCTGTTGTGCATTCCTTGTTAGTGCCTTGCCTTTCCCAACAAAGTGGTATCAGAGCATTGGTTGTTGTTGATAGTCAATTTGAATGATGGAGGCAAATATGAGCAAGATGATGTGTTTGAATGGTAGTAATTATCATACTTGGAAAGGCAAGATGAAAGATCTTCTATTTGTCAAGAAGATGCACTTACCTGTGTTTGCTTCTAACAAACCTGAATCTATGAATGATGAGGATTGGGAATTTGAGCATCTGCAGGTTGTGGCTATATCAGACAATGGGTTGAAGATAATGTTAGAAATCATATTGTGAATGAGACACATGCCAGAAGTTTGTGGGATAAGCTTGAGACACTTTATGCTTCGAAGACTGGCAACAACAAGTTGTTCCTGCTGAAACAATTGATAAATATCAGGTACAAAGAGGGGAGTCCTATTTCTGATCATATAAATGATTTTCAGGGTGTCCTTGACCAGCTGTCCGGGATGGGTGTAAAGTTTGATGAAGAAATTCAGGGACTTTGGCTTCTCAATACTCTGCCAGACTCTTGGGAGACTCTTCGAGTTTCTTTGACTAATTCTGCTCCCAGTGGTGTTGTAACTATGGAATATGCTAAGAGTGGTGTCTTGAATGAAGAGATGAGAAGAAGATCACAGGCCTCATCTTCTTCAGCTTCACACTCCGATGGTTTGGTTACTGAAGATAGGGGGAGAAATAAGTTCAGAGGTCAGAATGATAGAGGTACAAGTAGAAGCAAGTCAAAGTCCAGATACAAGAATGTTACATGTGACTATTGCCACAAGAATGGACATATCATGAAATATTGTCACAAGCACAAGAGAGATATGAGACGACAAAAGAAAGAAGGCGATAATGGGAATCGTGTTGCTGTTGTTGCTAATGATGATCTTCTTGTTGCTTGTGGTGAGAATGCCATTAATCTTGTTCGTGATGAGTCTAGCTGGTTTGTGGATTCTGGTGCTACTTCTCATGTCACGCCCAAGAAAGAATTATTTTCTTCTTATACCCCAGGTAATTTTGGGATGTTGAAGATGGGTAATAATGATGAAGTTGAAGTTCTTGGCATTGGAACAGTTTGCTTAGAAAGTAACAATGGTTCGAGATTAGTTCTCAACAATGTCAAGCATGCTCCAGATGTTCGCCTGAATTTGATCTCTGTGGGGGACCTTGATGATGAGGGTTATGTTAACACCCTTGGTGCTGGCCAGTGGAAGCTTACTAGAGGTTCAATGGTTGTGGCTCGTGGTGACAAGTTATCTAACTTGTACGTATTTCAGGGCTCCATCTCTAGAGGCTTAGTAAACTTGGTGGAGAATGATACTTCATCAGAATTATGGCATAGAAGGCTAAGTCATATGGGTGAGAAGGGGATTGACAATTTGGCTAAGAAAAATTTGCTTTCTGGAGTGAAACAAGCAAAGTTGAAGAAATGTGTTCATTGCTTAGCCGGTAAACAGAAAAGAGTTTCCTTTCAGAGTCATC